>CM062653.1:57855402-58395557 GCA_031772095.1 Zeugodacus tau | reverse complement strand
AAAAAATCACCGCAACTATCCACATTCTCTTTATTCAAATAATTTTTGACATTCGCTACGCCTTTAGCGCTACTAATTGTTGTTGTTGTTGCTATTGTAGCTGTCAACGCACGTTGTCGTCTAGTGAAAGTGTTGATGATGATTAAATTTGGCCACAAGCCAAAGGAATTTCGCGCTTAATATTTGCGCACACAATAAAAAACAACAACAACAACGACGTAATTATTATTTAATATTTTACTTTTTTTTTGTTGTTGTTGCTGTTGTCATGACAAATAAATATTTGTATTTTATCGCAGAAAATGATATGTTGCAAATGCATGCATGATGCTTGTTGTTTACCATTGCATTGCTGTAGGTTTGTTGGTGTGCAATTTGTTTTGCTCTTCACTGTGAATGACAATTGAATTTGCAGCAGCGGCAGCAGCAAAGAAAATTTCGACAATTTATTACAATCTCTTTTATGGCCAGCTCAATTGAGTTGTTTGTCATTTTGGTCGTTTTTCCACGGTTGAAATTGCGTTTATTACTTATTTTTATTGGCGCAACGGGGTAATGAACCGTAATTTGATGGCGCATTTAGTGGATTTATTTACATGTGTATCTGTTTATATGTATTTTGATGTATTTGTTTTGATGATTTTGAGTAAATTTTTATTATCACTTTGGTATTTAAGTGTTTTTTGAGAGCCAAAAAAAAATTAATATTTTTATTAAAAGAAATGCATAAAAATTTTTATTTTTACTTTGTTTTGTGGTTTTTTGTTTTACAAAAAAAAAAAATAATTTTTATACCAAGTAATATTATATTGATTTTTTTTTTAATTTTAGTAAAAAAATTGTTTTAATATAAAATATATTTACATTTTTTAAACAAAAAATAATAATGTTAATAGGAAATAATTTGATAATTTTTTCTTTTATTTGTAAGTCTTTTTTTCAAAAATATTTTTTTCTTAATTTTTTTTTGATATTTTATTTAAAATGTTTTATTTATATTTTTAATTTCATAACATTTTCTTAAAAAAAAAAATTATATTATAAAATTAAAATTATTATATTTTTTTTTAATATACTTACTATTTTTTGAATTTAAATTTTTTTATTATTTTTATTTAATTTTATTTTGATTTATAATTATTCATTTATTTATTACCATTTATTTTAATATTATTATTTAGTTTAATAATACATTTTTTTGTAATAAATGTACATATCATATTCCCCTCTTCACTAAATAATATCAAATTTTGTAACCAGCGCCTTCTTGACGTAGAAATCATTAAGTTTACCAGCATTTCCGGTTCGTCATAATCGACGATCACGCACACTCTTACATAACACGAATATTTGAACATGGTATTTGCGCTTTAACCTATTTTTACTTTCAACTGATAAAAATAGGGTTGCTTTGTTTGAAAAATAAATAATTTGAGAGACTTTAAAAAAAAATAAAATTGGAAAAATCTGAAAACAACATGTACCTGACAACTAAGACGTAAATCTGCCACCACTTAACCAACACATAGACAACCATACCTATATTCACCATGTGGTGAAAACAACTAGTTATACTCTAAATTGAAACTAGTAACAGAGAGCATCTCAACTAAAAGGTGATTTTTTAAGAGCTTGATAACTTTTTTTTTTAAAAAAACGCATAAAATTTGCAAAATCTCATCGGTTCTTTATTTGAAACGTTAGATTGGTTCATGACATTTACTTTTTGAAGATAATTTCATTTAAATGTTGACCGCGGCTGCGTCTTAGGTGGTCCATTCGGAAAGTCCAATTTTGGGCAACTTTTTCGAGCATTTCGGCCGGAATAGCCCGAATTTCTTCGGAAATGTTGTCTTCCAAAGCTGGAATAGTTGCTGGCTTATTTCTGTAGACTTTAGACTTGACGTAGCCCCACAAAAAATAGTCTAAAGGCGTTAAATCGCATGATCTTGGTGGCCAACTTACGGGTCCATTTCTTGAGATGAATTGTTCTCCGAAGTTTTCCCTCAAAATGGCCATAGAATCGCGAGCTGTGTGGCATGTAGCGCCATCTTGTTGAAACCACATGTCAACCAAGTTCAGTTCTTCCATTTTTGGCAACAAAAAGTTTGTTAGCATCGAACGATAGCGATCGCCATTCACCGTAACGTTGCGTCCAACAGCATCTTTGAAAAAATACGGTCCAATGATTCCACCAGCGTACAAACCACACCAAACAGTGCATTTTTCGGGATGCATGGGCAGTTCTTGAACGGCTTCTGGTTGCTCTTCACCCCAAATGCGGCAATTTTGCTTATTTACGTAGCCATTCAACCAGAAATGAGCCTCATCGCTGGACAAAATTTGTCGATAAAAAAGCGGATTTTCTGCCAACTTTTCTAGGGCCCATTCACTGAAAATTCGACGTTGTGGCAGATCGTTCGGCTTCAGTTCTTGCACGAGCTGTATTTTATACGGTTTTACACCAAGATCTTTGCGTAAAATCTTCCATGTGGTCGAATAACACAAACCCAATTGCTGCGAACGGCGACGAATCGACATTTCACGGTCTTCAGCCACACTCTCAGAAACAGACGCAATATTCTCTTCTGTACGCACTGTACGCATTCGTGTGGTTGGTTTAATGTCCAATAAAGTAAACTGAGTGCGAAACTTGGTCACAATCGCATTAATTGTTTGCTCACTTGGTCGATTATGTAGACCATAAATCGGACGTAAAGCGCGAAACACATTTCGAACCGAACACTGATTTTGGTAATAAAATTCAATGATTTGCAAGCGTTGCTCGTTAGTAAGTCTATTCATGATGAAATGTCAAAGCATACTGAGCATCTTTCTCTTTGACACCATGTCTGAAATCCCACGTGATCTGTCAAATACTAATGCATGAAAATCCTAACCTCAAAAAAATCACCCGTTAGTTACCTGACTAGCTTTTTTTTATAAATAAATGATGATTTTGACATGCCAAGGCTCTAAAATCTACCAATTGATATCGAATTTCACCAGCACGTACTAATTCACTCCAAAAATAACTGGAATTGCACAAGTTTGGTTTGAAAAAGTTTAGGAAAAATTAAGAAAATATTATGAAAAATGTAAAATAAAACTTTATTTTTAGAAATTAATTGTCAGTTTTAAAATAATTCATTTAATTCCCGGTAGGTGGCGTCATAGTCAAAATATTAAGAAAAATCAATTATATAACATATAAATTAGACCATAAATTTCTAAGAATAAATTTTACTGTAAATTTTGGTTCATATTGAAGATATAACTACATATTAGCAAGAGCAAGAATGTTTTCCACACATGAAATAAATTACCGCCAGGTGACGCCATAGTCAAATTGGGGCAAAATTGTATTTATGGTGTGATATATATGGATCATATTTGAGAAATCAACATATTTATATTGTTTTATATGAAGTTCAACAATCCGCTAGGTCGACAAGCCTCTAAAAATACTTTAAAATTTCGGCATTATGAATCCGATGAAGGTATTATATATAATTTGAGTCACTATTTCTTTCTTGGAAAAATTGGATTCGAAGTATTTTTTTGAAATATTTAAACAATTAAACGATATTTTCCTAGTGATATTGGACTCCTTTATTTTAAGTCAAGAATTTCTGGTTCAAAACTACTTTCTTTAAGGCCAATTTGAGGTATATTTGTAGGGTCTTCGAATATGTATATTGCTGTATGTGCCTGTCAAAATATATTCACCAAAAAAATTTGAACAAATAGCAGACTGTAAAGTCATATGTCTCACATAACTAGATACATTTGCTTTATGCGCTGTCTGATGAGCCATCCGTCGACTTATTTCGACTGCGGAAAAAAACTGTAGCGAAACAGATAAACAAATAATTCAATGACGTCAGTGGGGCAAAAACGTAAAAGTGAAAATATTAAAAAAAGTGATGATGGAATACCGCAAATGAATGGGAAATAATAATAAAAAAAGCAACTACAAAAAAAAGTAGGCAAAGCAAATAAATAACATTTCATTCAAAAATTTGCGCAAATCAAAGGTGGCGCAAAAATTTCCGCTGAATGGAAATTTAAATAAAGAAAACTACAGAAAAAACCACAAAATGTGCGTAAACAATAAAAATGAATGTTGCCGTATGGGCAAAAATAATAATTCACCAGAGCTGGAAATATTAGAAAAATAAAAAAAAATTCAATTTGAAACGAAAAAAAAATTTGAAAAAAAATTTTGAAAAAATAAAATTAAAAAAAAATTTGTAAAAATATACAAAATTTAGGAGAAATATTCAAAATTTTGTTGATATTTTCAGTTTTTCTGGTTTTCTAATAATATTTCCAAAATTAAGATTTCTATTTTTTGCAATCTCTTAAGCTGTTTACTTAACACTTTCATTGCTTGCATTGTTCGCATACCAAAATAAGGTTATTTATGTGCGCCACCCAAATAAATGCTATATTTAAAGTTTGAAGAAATCTTTTTTTTTCGATTTGCACATTATGTTTTTCACGTCTAAATTTATTTGTTTATATACAGTTTAAAAATATATGCGTGTATTTAAATTTTACGTCATACCAAATTGTGGTAGGTACATTGCAGTCACGTCAAAGAAACCTCCCACCTCTTTAACGTCATGGATACTTTTTTCAAACTTTTTTATTTTTTCCAAAATTCAGTTTTGCTATTTTTTATGCTTTTTATCGAGGTTTATAGTGTTATTGGCATATATTAAACTACTTTGTTTATTTTATTTTATTAACGTAAACAAATTTTCTACACTTCGCCCACGGCCTTGTCTGATAGTAAACAATGAAGATATTGTAATCTTATAAAATATAAAAAAAAAATTAAATTAATGCGCAGTTTTTTTTCTAAAAATCCAACAAGTAGTCTTTCAAAAAAATATTGGATTTTTTTCTTTGAAGATTTTTTGTAGTTTTATGCACCAATAAATTATAGAAAAATATAGCATTTTTATAAGATTCTTTTAAATCTCATATTTTAAAACAATGTACATATATTTTGACTATATAAATCAAATTAATTGAAAATCTTAAATCAAACATTATTATATCTGTTGCTGAAGTGATATTAGACGTTCTCCAACTTTGAGATAACAATTATTCACCACTTCAAACGAATCGAACAAACAACTGGTATAAATTGCATAAACTGGCATAAACAGAAATCAAATACTAAGCGGTTAACCACTTTATTGAGATATCTTTTATTGAGTTCAATTAAAGAACTTTATTTTCGCTTTCACATCTAAAGTGTCTGACATATTTGAACAGAAATCCAATATAGCTAGTGAGAAAGTGACGAAAAGAACGCTAACTAAAACGAGCTTGATTAATTTCTTGTTTAATTATGCTGAACGGAATCCCTTCTGTTAATTCTAAGATCTTTTCATTTTGAAAATTTAAAATTCATTGAAAATTTCCAGCAAAACATAGTCCCAGAAGAAAAATTATTCCAAAAAGAAAATATATGGTAACATACTTTTTGTCAGGTGTCATGCATAAAAATACACAGAGTAAGAATAAGTACCATCAAAACTTATAGCGTAAATAATTTCAAAAATAATATGGAAATATATTGACAAATCGCCACCTTGAACTTGTTTTTTCAATATTTCTATTAATAAGCATTAATATTTTTAAACGAAACTCATATTTTTCACTCAATTTCGATTGTTTTCGCTACAGGGCGTTCATAATTTTGTACGAAAATGTTTTGTGTATCAAAATAGTATAATCTACTACTATGTGTATATGAATAAATACCGATCTATAAATAGGTGAATAAAAATACTTAAATAAATTATAAAATATTTGGCAGCTAAGAAAGCAAATTGAAGTGTCGACAACAAGTTATTTAATGTGCTGAAAATTAATTAAAAATATGCAACTCAGAATGCTGTTTTTAAACAGCCGGGTATATTATAAAAAAATATTATATATATTATAAGATTGCAATGAAAATGGAAAACAGTTTCTTAATGTTAATTTTAATATTTATTTAACTTAATATAATATAATTTAATTTTTGTTTAATTTAATTTAATTTAATTTAATTTAATTTAATTTAATTTAATTTAATTTAATTTAATTTAATTTAATTTAATTTAATTTAATTTAATTTAATTTAATTTAATTTAATTTCATTTAATTTCATTTCATTATTTTCATTTAATTTAATTTAATTTAATTTCATTTCATTATTTTCATTTAATTTAATTTAATTTAATTTAATTTAATTTAATTTAATTTAATTTAATTTAATTTTATTTTATTTTATTTTATTTTATTTTATTTTATTTTAAATAATTGTTGTGAAATTTCATATCTATTCTTTAATACTAATTCCCTTACTTTCTCTCTTCTTTTACTTCCAGTTCTCTACATACGCCCATTCACTCGCACACCCCCTTCCCGGGCATCTCACAACTGACACCCAGCCTCTACTTGTGCGGCGCCGGCGTAGTCATGCCAATGGTGCTCGATCAGCTGGAGGTGCGTTTCATCATCAATGTCGCACCGGAGCTACCCGATACGCCGCTCTCCAGCGTCACTAAACCGCTCTACTTGCGCATCAACGCCTACGATCGACCCAGCACCGATCTGTCGGTGCACTTCGACGAGGTGGCCGATATGATTGAAGAGGTGCGTCAGCTCGGCGGCAAATCGGTGGTGCACTGCGTGGCAGGTGTCAGCCGTTCAGCCACGCTCTGCTTGGCATATCTAATGAAATATGGTGGCATGTCACTGCGCGCTGCCTACTTGCACGTCAAGGCCATACGGCCGCAGATACGTCCGAATACCGGTTTCTTCCAGCAATTGCGTTGCTACGAAGAACAGCTGCGTGGCTCCTGCTCAGTGCAGATGATCTACTACGAATCGTTGAACAGGGAGATACCCGACGTTTACGAGCCGGAATATCGTGCAATGGAAGAGTTCTACCAGCGGCAGCGTAAAGCCTTGAAACGGCATTGAAGCGCGTTGCTTCGTGGGAAATTATGTTTGTGGGTGTTTCAAATAGTAAACTTTATTCCAAAGGGTAGTTTTAACTGTATGTTTGAACGGGTTGTGCAAGAATCTATTTGTAGTGTGTATGCTTGAGAGGGAAGTGTTTGTAATAATGTAATTTGATCGATTTTAGGAAAAAGTATTGATGTGCCTTAGGCTCGACTTAGGTCTGTATTCGAAATTTTTTAGTTGTGAAATCATTTGTAGTTCCTAGTGTTATGTATTTATATGGCAACATTTTCCCCAGCCTAGTGCCTAGTAGTGGTATATTTTTGCTGAATTGTAAAGTTTTAGTATTTGTAGATATATTCTATTTATAAAAAGTTACAAATATCTGTAATAAATTTGAAAATTATGTATGAAATATAAACAAATATTTTCTTTTAAATTGGTGAAAAATAAGTAAGTATTTGGAATATGTGCACATGTGACCCTCAGTTGTATAGTCAATTTTTCACACAATAGCTTGAAAATATATATTCTTTTGTGATAATGAATAGGTCAAACAATGAAGGGTGCAATGGCGACAGAAAATTCTGTTTTAAATTTCATGGTTCAGTCAATAATAATACTGTAGGTTCCTAAAAATTGTTTCTGAATACTTTAAAGTCGTGTAATTAAAACTTTTGGAGAAAAAGTAAACCCCGCATACGATTTTTGATTGTTCGCTATAGAAAATAAAGATCATGTGAATATTAAATGTGTTTATTCAAAATTTGATCGGCGATCTTTAGCTACTATTTTTCTTCTTCTAAAATATTTTTATGCTGAACGTGCACGAAATCATTATCACATACATAAAAATACAATGGAGCTTGTCCTCGCTAAGATTCTTTTACAGCTGATCGGTGTGGTTTCCATCTTTGCTAAGCAATTTTTGTTCATACTATGCTCGATGCGATCACGATCGCCATTTTTGCGTACATACTTTTAGGCGCATGCTTTTTGATGTAGTGAATAAAATGGTAGATTCTTCGTAAAATTGTCAATGCTTTTGGGTCGAAATAAGAAAATAGATTAATACTGAATTCTTGGTTAAAAATATATTAAGCGCATAAAGTAAAATATTATATTAAGGGGTTAGGGGTAGTCAGAGACACGAACAAATGAGAATTTTCAGTAATTTTTTTGCTATTAAATCATGTTATTTTACAAAAGTAATAATATGGCCATGTCTTGAAGTCACGAAAATTTGAAAAAAAAAAAATTCCAAAGTTATAACTGTTTGTGTTGACCGAGTTCCAAAAATAGTATTTGCGGTGTCTATAATAAGTCCTTGGAGATTCATTTAAAATCAATCGGATTAGAAGAGTTAGTTTTATAAGTAGATAATCCTGGGCCGGATCGAAGCTTTTTTTTCAAAATTAACAAAATGGCGTCCTTGGGAAATTTTTTCTAGATTTTCAGGAAAAAATAAACAGTTAATTTGTCTAAAAAAATCGAAATTTTTAAAACATATAAGCTTCGATCCAAGCCCAGGATTATTATGTATTCGAAAAGCTGTACAAATTTCATTATTATCTACTGAGCAGTTATCGAGTTACAGTTGTCACCAGTTCCAAAAACATAGTTTTGAGAAAAACGCATTGAAAGTTTCAACCGAGCGTTTTGGAGTGCCCGAGCACTCTTTGTTATTTGTCAAATAACTCAAAAAGTAAATATCGGATCCACTTCAAATTTTCAGCGAATATTTGTAAGATCTTACACTTAACGAAAACGCAAAAAAAATGTATTTTTTTTTAAATCCCGACTACCCCTAACCCCTTAATAAAGGTTAGGGTTTTCAGACTAAATATTCGACCAAGTAGAGTTGTAATGATACGGTAAATCGGATTACTGAACTTTTTATATGAAATTGATTGATAAATAAAATTCGGTCCGTGGAATTGATTTAGCAGAGTCTAATATTAATAATGTTTATGGACCTAATACAACTAATCAAGCGTAATTTTGTTTTTTGTCGTTTTGTCCTCGGGAAAGCCAGGTGTCGTAAACGATCTTATCGAATTCGGTCTTCATGCAAGCACTGCTTCGATTGCTCAGGAGCTAAACATTGCTCAAAACAGTGTTGAAATATATATATATAAATATATGCTGGATATAACAATAAGCCCTATTATATATGGATGCCACACGTGTTTAAGCAAAACACCATGACCGAATATCTATCTGCGAATCGCTGCTGAATTGGAACAAAATCGTTAAAATACTGTAGCTGCTGGCTACTGGTGATGAAAAGTCACTTGTCACTTATGACAACGTTCGGTGAAAACGGTCATTCCACTTCGCTATAGCAAACGGTGGCCATGTCAGGAAGAAACTCCAGGAGGTCGGTTGGGAGGTTCAACTTTTATTCATCTTATAGTCCCGAACTGACAACAAATGATAATACCTGTGCCTGTCTATGTCGACAAATTTTGCTGGTGAACAATTTCCCTTAAGAGAAGCTTCTGAAAATCGACTTCCTAACGTCGAGGGCTTGCATGGGAGTGGCATTATGGAATTACCTCCAAAAGGGCAACAATTTATCGAACAAAACGCTCTCGATTTTAAAGCTCCAATTATTACATGTTATCTTCTTCCTCTATCTTCAACTCATATCAAACAGATTTAGATACCTGAGATTTTAAATAGTTGGTTTGTTTGTATCGAGTCAAAAGCTCTGTCTATTTTGAGAGAAATAGTTTCATAAGAATAAAGCCTACATATTCACTATTAATGTATAAATGCCTAAAAGCAGAACTTTTGGTTCGATGATTTGCATATTTCACTGATAAATTCTTTTTCCATTCTTTACAAGAACTACAGGTAAAGGTCAGCGTGACCATGACCATGACCATGATCGTGCTTATGACCGTTGAGATAAAATGAATTCTATAAAGATTAAGTCATCAAAAATAATAAAAAAACAACAATAAAAAGACACAAATTAGGCAGCCCACCAAAAATCACTTTTATCCAAAATTGTCTTCTATGGCAAGGCGGACAATGAACCAATAGAACTACACACATACATATGTAATAGAGCTCATAGTTTGAGCCATCAAACGAAGCATCAAGTTGAGTAATAGTCACGCTGTCGAATTTCACAAAAAAAGAATGAACAAAAACAACAATAACAAAGGTATATTGTATTATGCGAACCTAAGTGAAATCGTGAATTTACTTTGGCGTTTTGCCTACCTTTCACCCACTTCCCCACCATAATTGCTTTGCTAAAATCTACGCGTGCGCACGCACTTTCAATCTCATGCGTTCGGCTTCGCGATTCGCTCATGTTTTAGTTCAACGCCCGCTCATGAGTGTGTGTGTAGATATGTAGAATGCTGACTTGTAGACAGGAATTAGCATAATGAAAATTGATTTATTTCGCATTTTTTCGCAGCTTTCGATTTGCCTAAGCTGAAATGAAATTTGAAATATTCACACGTGAGTGTGTGTGTGTTTGTTAACCATGGTATTCGAAATAGAGTTGTATAGATCAATAACTCATAGTTTGTTGATAGGTGCGTATTCGTGAATAGCTTAGCGAGAGTGTTTTTTTCTTCTTCTTGTTTTTGTTGTTGTTTAGTGATTCTTCTTTCTTTGGAAGCCTGCGAAAGTGTTTTTGTGCGCGCTTTTTTATGAGAGTTCGCACTGACCTTCAACTTGGATTTCGCTGTCACATGGCAGCTTGTAAAGGTTTATTGTCTTACGAGTTAGGTACATATATACATATAGGCCTACCCAACCTATCACAAGTCAAATATGAATAATGATTTATTGGCAAAGTTATTAGTAATGATTACAAATTATTTATTTAAATGAAGATTTCGTCGTTTTTTCTCAATATTAGTTATTAAAGTTCTCTCTTTTGCCTATGCGAACAATAATCGGAATTTGTTTAATAAATTATAAACATCCGTGGGAAATGATAAATAAAAATGCAAAACAAGCTTGGAAGGGCTATGTGTGGGCTCAACAGCGAATGAGATAGTCATGTATGAATTTTAGGAGAATGGAAAAAGTATTATATATACTTAGAAACTAGTCTCTTACGCTTGGCGAATCGAACACACTATACCAGTTGTTCAGATATGCTCGCCATGCTTGCTATGCAACTTTTGACTAATACATATGTCTTCTAACCCAGAACCCTCTGATAAAACTGGTCTAAATTCTGCAAAAGAAAACTTTTGTTGAAGAAAGTGGTTACACCTCATACTCTCTTACATCGCATTCAACTCGCTTAGTTTGTTGTTGTTTTCAAATGTAAATTTTTTATAAGAGAACAGCACTAAGGTATTGTGAAGTAAAATGGCGAATCGATGACGGCTGTACTATGCAACTTAAACAGTAATTTGTATAGAAATGAAAGTAAAGAAACAGGGTTCTCCAATAGTATAGGATATATTAGGTCTACAACTTTGCTTCCGCCGTTTTTTTTTGTAAATTTAATTTTTTTTTTGTATAAAAACGGTTATAAATGTCAATGAGCCTCAGCCGCACTTTTCTTGGAATTAAAAAAAGAAAAGCAAAATTTCCCGCAAAAGTCGAGATTTCGGCTCAAAAAGTGACCTTTTCAGTATTATCATAGTATTTGTGCAAAGTTATGCACCGATATCTTCACTAGTACTTACTTTATATATTGTAAAGTAAACGATTCAGATTGTCTTCAAAGTTCTGGTATATAGGAAGTAGGCGTGGTTGTGAAGCGATTTGGCCTATTTTCACAACATATCATTGGGATGTAAGGAAACTATTACAAACCAAGTTTCATTGAAATCGGTCTAGTAGTTCCTGAGATATGGTTTTTGACCCATAAGTGGGCGACGCCACCCCCATTTTCCATTTTGTTAAAAAAATCTGAGTGCAGCTTCCATCTGCCATTTCTTATGTGAAATTTAGTGTTTCTGACCTTTTTCGTTAATGAGTGAACCCACTTTTAGTAATTTTCAACCTAACTTTTGCATGGGAGGTGGGCGTGGTTATGATCCGACTTCTTTCATTTTCGGACTGTATTAGGAAGTGGCTAAAAAAAACGACTGCAGAAAGTTTGGTTTATATAGCTCTATTGGTTTGCGAGATATGTACAAAAAACTTAGTAGGGGGCGGGGCCACGCCCACTTTCCCATAAAAATTACATCCAAATATGCCCCTTCATAGTGCGATCCTTCATACCAAATTTTTTTCCATAGCTTTATTTATGGCTTAGTTATGGCACTTTATGTGTTTTCGGTTTTCGCCATTTTGTGGGCGTGGCAGTGGTCCGATTTTGCTCATTTTCGAAAGCAACCTTCCTATGGTGCCAAGAAATAAGTGTGCCAAGTTTCATCAAGACATCTTAATTTTTACTCAAGTTTCAGCTTGCACAGACGGACGGACGGACGAACGGACAGACAGACATTCGGATTTGAACTCCACTCTTCACCCTGATCACTTTGGTATATATAACCCTATATCTAACTCGTTTAGTCGTTTAGGGTGTTACAAACAACCGTTATGTGAACAAAACTATAATACTCTCTTTAGCAACATTTGTTGCGAGAGTATAAAAATCGATTTAATCGACCAGTGCTTGACCCTCGAGACATCTATTGGAAAACGGCGGAAGCAAAGTTGTAGACCTAATAATATAATAGAAGATTCACAATGAAAAGTTTACTTGACATTGTCAATGTATGCCCTCGATAGGATGTTTTTAACGCTATAGAAGGGTGGCTGTCAAACCAATTGTCACATGCATTTGACAGTTATGTTGAAATGGCTCTGAAAACTGGTTATATATGTTAGGTGACTAGATTTAGATAAGTACAATTATAAAATTGGATCTGTAATTCCGAATGGTTTGCACTTGCGAAATTCTAAGATATTAAAGTTTAAAAATACCTATTTATGGTTGGGAATTAATAAAAATTAACCTACAGGTATTACTTGTTTAAGAATGTATTGATTATGATAAAATTGTGAAAAAAGTTTAACTTATATGGAAGATTGTGGTATAAAATATTCGAAAACGCCAACTTTTTACAAGTCTTACCACTTTATTAAATCTTGCATGAATATTTAACGAACTTAAGGGGATCATATCATGTAACGGCCTGATTTTTAGTGATTTTTTTTAGGGGCAGTAAATAGAAAAAGTATAAATACAAATGTTAAGCTAAAAATATTGTGTAGAACACGAGTTTCAGCGTTCTGAGCCCCGAAAAAATGGGCTCGCACTTCCTCCACGGTTCCGTTTGATTGGCTTATCGTTTTATTCTGTAAGCTCTACGATCAAGTGAATATAATAAAAATTGGACTTGAAACATTTCAAATTTCGAATTGTGGGGTTTTTTTTATAAAAAATCTAAATTTTGAATCAATAATTGTGTATTGCATGCGTTTATATCTGCTGAGTGCACCCAACAAATTTCAAGTAATTCGATCAAGGCGTTTTTGAGATACGATGGAGGAATATTTGAAACGAACAGTTTTGTGAACAACGCGTTCAGAGTTTCCAGCTGCCAACTGCATCGGACAATTCTAACTGCTGCATCTTTAAAACGACTTCAAATTTCTAAAAATTACTTTACTACCGTCTTCTAGATATGTAAGGAAAGTAATTTATGTTCAAAAAATAGTTTTTGAGCCCATCAGATGGGATGATCCCCTTAATATGTCACTCTAGGCAGCACTCCTAATCCAATATTCGATGACAGAATAATATTAATGATCCATACTTCTAATCGTGTCAGTTTAAATTTCTACCATCTCAACTTAGAACATCAAAAAATTCTTTACTTGGGATTCAGGTACTAAGCCACCTTAAATACCGAATTCCTAAGGATGCTGTCATATATTATATGACTCTAATGTAACGAATGTGCTTTTAATCTTCCTACTGGTTGGGTCATGATTTGATATTAAAAATAGTCATCGAGTTTGTGTCATAAAATATTTTTTTTATTTATGTATGTTAACGAAATATTAATAAAAATAGAATAGAATAGAGAATCCTATTTTAAAAACATTATGGCATTTGTTAATTTTAGTTGCTTATGCGAGCCAAAAAAGGGATAAAACAGACAAAATGATCTAAGAAAAATTGTATATACGCATTATGATGATCAAAAAAAGATATAATATATATAGAAAAAAATCCAGAAAAATCCCAATTATTAATAATTCGCATATTTATTCGTTGAAATCATTTCCACTTTTATCTTTTCGTACCTTCAACTAACAAAATATCAATTTTAATATTACGTGTGGTAAAAAATGAAAACAAAGCTACTTATAATCGAAATTCACAGCTTGGTGATATTTAATATTACATAGTTAAAAGCGAAGAATTCACACAAAAAAATTTGAAGGTCAAGCGAGTTTAATTGCATACGAAGTCCTCCGGGAATAATGACCACTTAATGGGCCTCTATGGCTCATTTACATAACAATAGTCAAAAGAATGCCTGCCTCTACGCTTAGCGCTTGCTTACCGGCGTAGAAACTTTCTAATTGTTAGTTTGGGATTACAAAAAAAAAACATCGAAAACAATAACAAAAACAAATAAAAAAATGTAAACTTTTCAAAAAACCTTTCAATGTCATAACATTTTGCGCATTATGAAATTGTGAAAGGCAGGAAAAGGCAAGCGAATCCAAAGAAAGCGAAAGAATCGCAAAGGGAAAGGTGAGATAATTTCATAACAACGCAATAGTACAACAAACACTTTTTCTTTTCTTCAGTTTCAGTTCTTCTTGTGCTAACCATTTTTTGGGTATAAAAGTTCAATAAACGCATTTATACAAGCAAATGTTACAAAAACACCAAAAAACAAGCAAAACATAACAAAGAGGCAAATAGCAAAGCGCTAATGTAGCAAAATATACGGAAAAAAGTAGCACAACAACAACAATAAAAACAACAATTTAAAAGCACAAAGAGCAACGATAGTCAGCCAGCGGGCATTCAACTATTTTCGGCAGTTTTCGTCCATTATTTAGTTGGAAGTAGAAGTTGATAGACAGCGTTAGCGACTGGCGTTAATTGTGGTAGCCACGCAGCGAGGCGTAGAAGTTCCAGCGAAAAAAAGGCGAAAATAAAATATACATTTCACAACTATTATATGTACATACATATGTACATACCTTCATATTTTTGTAGGAAACTAAATTATATGCGCATCCGAAATGATGTAATGCCCAAAAACTACTAATAGTGAAATGTATGTACAATGGGGAACAGCGAAAGGTGTTCACCTGGGAATTACATGTCGAATTTCGAGTGGGCTTTGCTATACAAGGTGAGGTTAGAAGCTTGTGTCTAGTTCGTAGAACCTCGATTCGACTTCGGAAGGAGAGCTATTGGACAGGGCTGATAAGCGCGAAGGATATTACCGTGATGAAGGTTAGGTTAGGTTACGTTATAGAGCAGATCCCACTTGGATCAGTAGTCAGTCCTTTGTGATGCCGCAAACTCTTCGAAATGGATGCTATAGATCCTCAGGAGCCGACAAAGCACTTCAAGCCTTTCCCAAATTTGTTAAGGCAACTAATATTATTAACAGTTTATCTGGTTTATCGAAGTTCGTCCTACTGAGAGGTCTCAGTCGCAGTCTAGCAAAAGCTGGATAGTGAAAAAGAAAGTGTCTATACGTTTAAATTTCACCTTCTTCCATGGAGCTTTGACAATTCGCATCTGACAGGATGTTTAGCCTTACGGCATGTAAGATCTTCGGACAGTTTTAATTAAGAACTTCTATCATTACGGCGAGTTCCTAATAGCAATTAGCTCAGTAGATCTCTTGTGATCCACTCGAAGTCAGAATGTTCTCACAGTCGCATATTTACTAGTCATTAGTCAAAGTTTACCGTGTTCTAGGTTACCCTTACTATCATGAAAAAATCCAAAATTTGTGTAAGTCAGGTTTTTCTATTTCACGTCACTTTTAGTTTTAACGAACATTTTTTTCAAAGAACATTTCATATAAATTTCTCGAGTCGCAAGACGCTTTAGTCAGAACGATTACCTCATAAGGTTTGTAGACGAGTGAGTTGTATGGATGTTTCAAAAATAATACAGTATATTCTGATTAGAAGATACTTCGTGAATATCTGAATTACCCCATTTTGGGTTCTGGATGTCTTCAATTCTATCAGAGTTTTTGAATTATTTAATAGGTTTAACGGATATATGGAAATTTGCCATTTCTTCAAACATTAAACTAACAAAAAATTCAAGAAAATGAAATCACTCCAACGCTATCCCAATGTAATGAAATGAAACCTAATTTGTCTACCATCATGCCTCAGTAGCCATCCGAATAGACGATATCTTTTTGAAAAGTATAAATTATGAAAGCACCCAGTGAGCTTTCACTTTGCCTTTGAAGCTTTTTAGTATACAACAAGGTGATAATTAAGAAGTGGGATTATATTAAGAGACTAGCCGATCATATAATTATTGAAGGAAGTCCCCACTAAAGTGTAAGTTAGCAACCATCACCGAGCTTTCTAGTCGCTTCAGAGCTTTTAAAAAAGCTTCAAACAGAGTTCGACGGTTGACGGCAAGTACAGTGTTAGAGTTATCATAGTTCCATTCATTTCAGCTCTAAATGTGTGTTAGTCTAATATTCTTTTGAAGCATTTAATTTTACTGAAAAAGAATCTTCTTAAGTAACACATTCTCCAGTTCCTAGACTATAAATGAAGACTAGTCTATAATTTATTCAAGCATTTCATTTTCCTGAGAAGATAATTCTTTACTCAATCAGCAGTCCTTTGGAAAATTGTTTTTTAAATTAATTTTTCATAAAATAATTAAGTTAATTAATTAAGTTCGTTAATTAAGTTAATTAAAGTAGATGACCTTTGATTGGGACGAAAATATACATAAATCCAAAATTTGCAAATTCGGAAGAATTCCCCAAAATTATGTTTTCTAACGTTACAACAAGAACAATATAATCAGTATTTATTTTTTCAAATTTAACAGCTGACAAATACGTTTATGGAATGCCAATTATTTTTGTACGTACGTAGCTTCAACAAGCTTACATAACTCATATAAACGTATCTACGTAATATCTCAAGTGTTAATGACCATCACCAGCAACAAAAGCTCCAAGAACAATAATAGCAGCATGGCAATTGCGCTTTGTTGCTAACAGCAAAATAATTATTGTACAATTTCATGCCATTCAGCGGCAACCCTACAAATAGAAACATGCACAAACTGAGTTACCTCTAAATATAACTCTCCAAATTACACATGTGTTTAACTACATTTGTTGTTGCACCGCATCATTTGACTTTCGACTTCATTGTTGACCAGACAAAAACAACTTCACTTCACGCCACTCATTTGTCTGCGTCTGCACTCTCACTCCCTCTTCGGACTCCTTTCCACTGCTCGCTTGACCAAGGCAGCGCAAATTATGACATAATCGCTTGACTTGTTGCCACTCAGGCCCGGCATGTGAAAGTTACGTGTGAGCGTGTACGTTGAAATAAAGACGCTTTAATATCATCATTACACTTTTTTGTGGAGTTGAAAATTAAAAAAATTGTAAAAAAAAAATCTTGAAAATAAACGAAATTTCATTTATAAATATTGCTTGGCGTCTCTGGGACTTTTGTCCGCTGACTGATTGGCTAAATTGAAACATACTTATATTGTATATAGGCGCATGAGGTTTGTTAATTTAAGATTTCAATGCGCATTCCAAAAACATGCTTCTGTTGACTTTTGCTTTGAGGTGTGGCCCACATGCGCAGCTGATTCATTTTCTGAGCATTTAGAATTCTTGCAAGCACTTGTTCATTGAATTTTGCATAATTGAAGAGAATCCCCTTGTGACGCATGTGCTATGTGCATTTCTGGCCACGTTGAGTGGCTTTGTGGAATATTATTAGAATTTTGTCATATTATATATATTTATATGTTTAAGAGGGATTTTTCCACAGTTCCGTTGTACAGTCCTGCACCTTTTTCACTATTACTCACGTTTTCTGGAAGGACGGGGAAATAATTTATTTAAAATTTAATTATTTATTAAGCGAGTGGAGCAAAATAACACTCGCTTAAATAACCAACTCGAATATTTTTGCTGAGTTCATGTTGAATAAAAAAATAGCGTCTTCAGGGGATCATTCTATGTTTTTTAGTGATTTTTAGAATTTTTTTTCTACGACCAGTAAATAGATAGGAGCTTAAGTTTATTTCCATTTAAATATTAAGGCAGTAGTCTGCTTTACAAGCCGAAAAAAAGCGTTTTTTTAGCAATTATTTTTAAAGGGAAGGAAATGATTGCGGTAAACGGAATTTTAAGACGATAGTGTACTATATTTAAGGCTTAAAAACAATATTTATTGAACAATATTGAAATTTTTTCAAAGTTGTAAGTATTTTTCTGGAGCGCCTGGAGTCTTCACTTGTAAATCGGTGTATAAAATTCCAAATTTTTTCTAAGTTTGAAAAAAAAAAATTGACTTTAAGCTGCAAAACAAGTAGTTTAAATAATACTTTTGTCCAACTTTTTTAGTTCAAATAGAAGATAATTTCATACTGAAGCTAGATCACTTTGGTTTTTTTCGATCGGACATATATTATTTTTTGCTATCGCCGGCACCGTTTTAAAACACTTGTGAAAATGAAAACTCGAGAAAACGCGCTTTAAAGTTTTCGGTCCAAAAAAATATATATCGCACCTGCTCGACGCTCGGCCACTAAAACTGCTCTAGCTTCGAAATTATGTCGAATTGGCCTCTGGAAGACACATTCTTGGATAGTTTTGGAAGAGATTTAAGACAAAACAAAAAAATCGATTTTTTGAAGCCTGTAAAGCAGACTATTGCCTTAACATATATTATATATATTTTAAGCTAAAAATATTGTGTAGAACATGACTTACAGCATAAATAATCAACGGCATTTTAATCAGTAAGCTTAAATGCAATGGAACATGGATCAAGTGAATATACCAAAAATTGGACTATTGATATTTGAAAAAAAAAAATTTAGAATTTTGCGTTTTTTGTTAATTTTTTGCTATAAAAATTCGTAGTTTTTAGCATTTTTGATCAACAACAAAGTATTTTATGTGTTTAAATATGCAGAATGCACCCAAAAATTTCAAGTCATTCGGTCAAGCCGTTTTTGAGATATGATGGAGGATAGTTTGAAAAACACAGTTTTGAGAAAAACGCATTCAAAGTTTCCAGTTGTCAACTGAGCGCTTCGAACAGCTCCGTCTTCTAACTGATCTGTATCTTTAAAACGGCTTCGATTTTTGATAATTTTGTTTAAAACACTTTCTTTTTGAGCCCATCATACGGGATGACCTCCTTAAGAAAAGAATGAAAGATCCATTGTGAATATGGTTTTTTAAAATAATATGTATATTTCACGAATAACCAACAACTGTAGCCAACTTTAACCATCAAGAAATAGCAAGTATCTTATGAAGCATGAAAACATGTTTTGATAAGTGTTGCCAAAGTAGTGAAATACGCTTAGAGCAATATATCAAAACTGTAATATTTTTCAATTTAGAGGTATTTCATAAATACTATAAAGTTATGAAGTGATTAAGTTCATTTGAAGGTAATCTCTTTTAGACTCAAACAACCAATAAAATGTCTTGTCTTTCCTGGCATACATCAAAAATTTTGTACGATGAATTCATGAATTATTTGCCAAAAGCGAAGAAAAATGCAATGATTCTATAGAATTTCTGCTCAGAACAACCATATAAGGCACAGCCATTGTACTCAATATGTGTTTAGTTTCAATATCTAAGGATTCAATTTAAAATACGCAGTTCTTGCTATTTCTAATGGCCTTTCCACACAGGAGCTAATTGATCAATTAACCGGCCTCTGCTCGTTTTTCTATATATAGTTAGTTCGAGTAGCCGGCAGTGTGAAGGGCATAAACTGGTTTCTCAATCAAAATGTTAATTGAGCAATTAATTTGGCTATGTGAAAAGGTTATAAGATCTCTAATAGATAATGATAGGTATGTATTTACCAGAGTAACTTTAAGCGGGACGGGTCCAAACAGGTACTATAGAAACATTTTTAATTGCAAAATAAAATCATCATAGATGATATATATTTCGCCATTTTTCGCCATTAGATCGGGTTCTTATACTTAAATTTCTATTGAGCTAGGAATGACATTGAAAGAAGTAAATTGTTTACCGAGTTAAAAATCTTATTATTAGATATACCAATGGATAATATTTCATAGTATAGAGATATTAGTTTGAGAGCTTTGAAAAATGGTCTATAGTCAGAACATAATAGTTTATTCTCTATAAAATCATATTTTTATATACTTGACTATTTTCAAAGAACTCGGTGACAGTTACTGGCTCTAATTCATAAGTTTGCTTACTCGATATTGACATAGAGCTTTCTTGAAATCTTGAAACATTGACAGTATATTATAATGAGATCTAGTTTTCGAGAAAAAAGTTGGGCTGTACTTCTTCTATTTGTCGCAAGTATCACATTCGTCTCAAAATACAACAAAATTCTTGTCTACGTTTGTCCAACCAGTTGTCTTCCGTTCAACATTTTGTTTTCATCCACACTGAGATTTATCTCCAAGCGCGATTGGCCGCAGTCAATGAACTCTAAACTTTCGACCAAAAATTCGATTTGTCACACACCTTTCTTTTTTTCACGGCTTTTTGTTTGATTCTCACAGAGCAAACGAACCTTACCCAACAAAGCCGGTGACAGTGCAACAACAACAACAGTAGAACACCAAAAAGTCGACTGCTAATGCACCAAAACGACACGAACGGGAATTCTATACAACAACAACGGTCGAAGAGTTGAGAAAAAATGAAAAAGTAGAGATCAGCTGATCGAATGACGAAATCGATGGACGCACCACAACCAAAAAACAAAAAGTAAATGGAAACACAAATGCAACAACAACAACAGGTGTTAGTGTGAGCGTGTATTGCGAGCATCAACAAGTGAAAGAGGCCAATGAACCTTTCTGGTCAATATGAGATGAAAAGTAAAATGAAATGTAATCATGGTTGCAGCAGCGTGGAATGCCAAAAGTGCATTTTCGTTGTGTGTCTGTGTGTAACCAAAAATTAAAAGCGAATGCGGAAGTGTGTTTGTGTGTGTGAGTGTGTAGAGCGCATGCGTAATGTTGACATTAATAAAATCGATGCCAAGAAGACACGAAAAAAACAAAAAAAATTAGTTTTGAGGTTCTGAGCTGAAGAGAAAATTTTGGCTGTTTGTTGTAAGAGAGCTGGTTGAATGATGAGTAGGCCGGCCGGAGAGATAGACAAGTGGTAAATGTGGAGTAAAGTGTGTGTGTGGCTTAAATATTTACAAAAGCGGAAGTATTTTGAGTTGGCTAAAAGCAAATATGAGCGTGCAATGACCTTTTGGGTTGTAAAATGGTATTTTTGGTAAAAGGTAATATTTATAGCATAAAGAAGTTGTTAAGCAGTTTGATTGCGCTGTGTTTACACAACAAAGCGCTTAAGTTGAGATTAAGGCGGATTTTAATATTGGGTTATATGAGAAGTAGGTGTATATGTTGAGCGATTTCTGTGATTTTTTAGGCTTAATACCAGGATATCAGGAAAATATTATTTACCAAATTTGGTTGAAATTGATCGAGTAGTTCATGAGATAAAAAAGGGAAGTAGGATAGGTAAAGGGAAGACATGCTGCTTAAGGTGAACTTAGTTTGAAAAACACTGTTTCAACAAGGCTATTTATAAGGTTAAAATTTCGATCTAGTCACATAGAAATTAGAATTGAGTTGGAATTGAGCAGTGTGTCTAATTGTGTCAACATTTTATCATTTTTGTACGATAAAAAGTTCATCATTCCATCGTCTGCGGTATTTGCCGTTGCCAATGTTCTGAGGACCATAAATCTTGCGCAAAATTTTCCTCTCGAAAACTCCTAGAGTCGTCTCATCTGATGTTGACATCGTCTAAGCTTCTGCACCATAAAGCAGCTCGGGAATGATGAGAGACTTGTAGAGTTTGATTTTGATTCGTCGAGAGAGGACTTTACTGTTCAATTGCCTACTCAGTCCAAAGTAGCACCTGTTGGAAAGAGTGATTCTGCGCTGGATTTCGAGGCTGACATTGTTCGTGTTGTTGATGCTGGTTCCCAGATATACGAAACTAACTACTACTTCCAAGTTATGTCAGTCAACAGTGACGTGGGAGCCAAGACTGTTTGCTTGATGACAGGAAATATATCGTCTTGTCCTCATTCACCTCCAGACCCATTCGCTTCGCCTCCTTATCCATGCGGGAAAAAGCAAAACAAAGGCTCTGCAACTCTTATAATTTTTTCCAGCATCAAGTTAAAGAAGTCGCACGATAGTGAGTCACCTTGTCTGAAACCTCGTTTGGTATCGAACGGTTCGGAGAGATCCTTCCCAATCATGGCGGAACTTTTGGTGTTGCTCAACGTCAGCTTACACAGCCGCATTAGTTTTGCGGGTATATCAAATTCAGACATCGCGGCATAAAGGCAGTTCCTTTTCGTGCTGTCGAAAGCAGCTTTAAAATCGACAAAAAGGTGGTGTGTGTCGATCCTCTTTTCACGGGTCTTCTCCAAGATTTGGCGAATGGTGAATATCTGGTCAGTTGTGGATTTCCCAGGTCTAAAGCCACACTGATAAGGTCCAGTTTGTTGACGGTAGGCTTTAGTCTTTCACACAGTACGCTCGATAGAACCTTGTATGCGATATTTAGGAGGCTTATCCCACGGTAGTTGGCGCAGATTGTGGGATCTCCCTTTTCATGGATTGGACAGAGCACACTGAGATTCCAATCGTCAGGCATGCTTTCTTTCGACCATATTCTGCAAAGAAGCTGATGCATGCACCTTATCAGTTCTTCGCCGCCGTATTTGAATACATATTCCTTAGCACTCTGAGGAGGTTGATATTGAAAATGGGCGAAATCATAACCACGCCTACTTCCCATATATCAGAACTTTGAAGTCGATCTGAATCCTTTATTTTACAATATATAAAGTTAGTACTAGTGATTATATCGGAACAGAACTTTTCAAACATACTGTATTTAAAGAGTGGCATCGCCCTTCTAAAATTCGTCGAAATCGGTCCATAAGTTTTCAAGACCCTATATATCGCATATAAGGCCCTCAGTGCTTCTAAAGAATGTTTTTTTCGAAAATATAGGTAAGTCTCTCAGATATTTTGAAGAAATACTGAGAGAATATGTTTCTTCTAATAATATATCGCCGTGCCAAAAATGAGTGAAATTGGGTCATAACTTCCTCTATCTCCCATATACTTAATATTAGGGTTTTCAAACTTTCAATGGACTTTATACCATATATATGCCGAATATGTGAGTCAAATTGCCACAACGAACATAGAAATATAACTGCAAATATTTTCCAAAAAATTGTCAATATTATACTTTGTCACTTTTTCAATTTAAGCAGTGACTAGTAGCAGTCTAGTGAAGTGATTATGCACATGCGCGCAAGGCATCACGTAACTAAATTCCATAAAATTGTCCGCTGAACTTTCGGCTAAGCTACAAAATACTCTACCGTGAAGATGAGTCAATAACCTCTACCTTCAAATGAGAACAGCTGGGCTCCATGAAAAACTCAAAAAACTCAAATGAAAATTAAAGCATAGAAAAATCAAAAAAATCACAAAAAAAGAAAAAAGTAAATTATAATAAAGAAATTTGTTACAAAATAAAGCTAACAAAAGTCGTGTTAAAATACAATTACAACAATAATGCAGGCAACAGAGTTCACCGACACCGTTTACAGGCAGTGCTACATTGTAATACGCAACAAAGAAGCAAAAAAAAACAAGCATAACCGATTTAACGAATGAGCAGGAAATGAAATGCGTTCACTGCCACGGCCCTTTCTCTCTCTCACTGTGCGCAGCAATGATGATGTTTAAGCCCAAAATAACCGGGCTGAGTCAAAAATACTTATCATTCATACGCTACAGCGGTGTGTGTGCATGTGTGTTTGTTGCCATAATTTGTGTTGCTTTTTGGGCCTGCCAACTATATGCCGCTCACTCACTGCCGCTGCGCAACGTTGGCAGCGCCGTCGACACATTTCACTTTTACCGGCCGGCTTTGAAGGCCAAAAAGATAACAACTACAAGTGGTAATCAACAGAATTCCAGTGCAAGCGCACACACACATACACAAACACATATTGGTACATACATCCACACACAAAAATGATTGCGATCATCGGTGTGAAGAAGCTCCATTAAAAGACTCTTTCGTTTGTGTTACAAACACATTGAAAGACAAGTGGCTCTGTTGTTGTTTGTATTGGTGATCGTTCAGCTGTACGCATGTAGACTCGCTTGTTCGGGGGTCATTGACCAAATTCGTTTTCCCAAAACATAAAAACATCAAAAAATATATATGGTTTTGGTCAGCAGCAACCACACACACAGACACACATGAGTTTGAGTTTTGGCTTGCGCACAGCGTGTAAAGTGTTGCGAGTGCGTGAGAGCGTTAGTTGGCTTAGTATGCTTGCGGAGTGCGTAGAGTTATCACGGCACTGCTTTGGCGGGAATTTTTTTTTAATTGTTTTTTAATAATATTTGAAATTTCTTCTGAATATGATGGATATCTAGTTGGACTGGTTAACATTTTTAACAATTTTTTTTGTAAAATATATTATTTGGCCAGATATAATATTTCGAGGGATCGATCCCTTATATAAGGGGTCACATTAAATCCGAAATGTTTGTTTTTATAGCGAAGTATTCTTTTGAAAGACATTGTCAAAGATTGGAGTCTGTTTCTAATATAAAAAGTTGTAAAAGGCTTTCCAGAAGAATCTGAACAGCGTCTTAAATTTGCGCCGTTTCGTTCGATAAACTGTTTCCATCTAAACGGCAATTTCATTATACCCCCTCGTAGAAACCCCCCTCCTTATTTGCGAAGAACTCGGATAGTCACTTTTCACAAGTCTCTTTTGAGTTCAACTTAACACCACCAAAGGCGTTCGACATGTACAGGAACAGGTGGTAATCACTTGGTGGATGCGATAAAACCTCTCATTCGATCTCCCGCAGCTTCTGACGGGTCATCAACGAAGTGTGTGGTCTGGCGTTGTCCTGGTGGAACACTTCGCCCTTCCTGTTGGTCAATTTTGGACGCTTCTGGTCGATCGCCTGCTTCAAACGGTCCAGTAGTTTGCATTAGATGATAAAATTAAGCGTCTGGCCATATGGAAGCAGCTCATAGTGGATGATTCCCTTCCAATCTCACCAAACACACAGCAAAACCTTCCTGGCCGTAAGTCCCGGCTTGGCCACTATTTGGGACCATTCACCGGCCTTCGACCACGACCGTTTTCGCTTGATATTGTCGTATGTGATCCATTTTTCATCGCCAGTCACCATCCGCTTCAAAAATGGGTCGAATTCGTTCCGTTTCAGCAGCATATCGCAGGCGTTGGTTCGGTCCAGAAGGTGTTTTTACGTTAAATTATGCGGCATTCAAACATCAAGCGTTTTTGTGTATCCAGCCTTCTGCAGATGGTTTAAAATGGTTTGGTGACTAACTCCCATCTCCTGGACGATGTCACGAGATGCCACATGTCGATCTTACTCGATGTTTTCCATGATTTTATTCGTATTCGTCGTCACAGGTCCTCCGCAGGTTGGCTTATCCATGGTGTCGCTTTCACCCGCTCTTAATCGTCGAAACCACATTCCTACGCAGTTCGAAGTGATAAACACCATTAATCTCACGGAACGTTTCGGCGTTAGTGAAGTCCATGCTTACACGTCTATAACTGTTGAACGCAATATCCAAACTAATCATGCATTGCGTCGTTTTGTAGGTTATGTGAAGACCTTTATGTCTAGTATTAGTTTAGATACGAGCTCTATAGCGCTTTATACATAGCCACTAAATTCAAAAGACAAAAAGGCTAAAGTAAGGGAGATATTTGTCAACCTAAGATATCGTATTCGGCTCCACCTAGCGGATTAATATTTTTAGAAAATATTGCAAATTGCATCAAAAACCTGATTTTATGTTTTATAGGTTTGGGATTCTATAGGGTATACATATATAATAAGTGTTATAAATTATTTCCATACGGAAAATTTCCATACGCGTAAATTCAAAAAAACGTTGCATTGCCAAAGTGTCTTCTCAAATACAATGGAACTTCCATAACTCGAATTTCTATAACTCGAAGTTCTCCACAACGCGAACTCTTGAAGTGGCAATAGAAGTCAATATTCATACAAATTTCCTTCCATAAATCGAACTTTTCGACCAGGGCATAATACAAAATTTAAAATGTTACTATCGAGGCACAATTTTTAAAGAGTCTCTCAATATCGTACGGAGGTGAACAATAAATATGATATTACACTTATAGATTTCATAAATCGTGTAACAAAGGCATGAGATATCGACGTCAAGAGCCAAAATTACAAAACACATGTTTTAATGTATTTAAAGAAAAATTTATGCGAGTAAATAATTAAAACTCTCTATAAATCTATATATTACAGATTTTTGAAAAATTTATGTTTCAATGAACATTTCTATAACTCGAAGTCTTTTGTGGATTATGGTGATTCGAGTTAGAGAAGTTCCACTGTATTTAATTTGAAAATATTTATATTAATGGCAACCCTACTGTACTACATTTTTTTTTCATTGAAACATATGGAAGTTCTGTTAATTTTTTGTTATCAACCTATAGCTGTCTCTAGTAATCTCTTTAAATATTCATAAATATAAATCATTTATTGATTAATTTGCCCTTTTAGAAAGTTGGCAACTCTAGCTAAAATATTTCTTCATTTAAATTGCTCCATAAATTTCTCACAAGCACCACCGTCTTCTTATTTTTCAAAAATACCCAAACATCAAAGAAACATTATATTTATTTCGAACAACCCTGCTAGAACTTGAAAATCTATTCCATTTACTTTCATTTTATGAATTTAGTGAAATTAGTTCCATGGTTTCAGATTTCCAGTTTTTATTTAAAATTTAATTATTTAATTTAATATTTGACTATAAGTGTACTAAAGCCAAAATTTCAGTTTTTTACTTATGGAGTATGAATCCAAAGACATTATTTTTTGGCATCCCTATTAAAAAGCCGATTTTTATCTATTACAAAATTAAAATTAACTTATTTTTAAATTCCTTATAATTTTCGAAGATTAGTGTTGATATAATCGAAAAAAAAAGTATTCGAATTATGAAAAAAGTCAAAAATTATCGATTTTCCAGTGGTAATTAACTACGCAATCCATCAAATATGACAGACTTTATTTTACTCCGGGCAATAGTTAGCACTTTTGTTCAAATAGATACTCGTTTTCATTAAGAAAGAGGTAATAAATGCATAGCGATTATTCACTCACATTCGACTTTTATTTTTTCTTTAACTCACACTCTTTCAGCGCACCGCCACATATTTTTCGACTTCAATCCGATTATATCACCGTTTACATTGCTAAGTGTGCTTAAGCCCGAGTGAGTGGCTGCTCTTTAGCGGTAAACTTTCTTTGCTACATTTGCTCTAAAGACTGCAGTCTAGACAATTAAGTGGGCTTTAAGCATATACAAGAATAAATGTGTGTGTGTGTGTGTGTTCAAAGAAATTCGAAAGTTCTGAGTCTCAATTTGAGTGTGGACAGACAGAACGTTCTTCAGGCGCTTTATAATAATATTTGTATAAGAATATTTGCAGAGTGTTGGGAATGTAGAGACACTCTTTTGGGTATATATGTATACAAAGTATGACTGATTTTGTATGCTCTACGCGTTAGCGCTGCTTTGAGTGAGTCTAAAAAGCACGCACATATGTTTAAGCTTTGACTTGTATGTGTATTCATATATCTATATGTATATATGTATATATATAATAAATGTGTATCTACTTAAGCATTGTTCTATTTTTAAAGTTCGTTGCTTAAATCTTTCGTTTTATATCTTTTCGTTTATTTATTTATTTTTATTTTTTGACGAATCATTCTTTTCAGTTTGTTGTTCACTTATTGTCGGGGAGTTCATTCAACTTCGGTGTTACTTTTCTTCGTGTCGTATTCAATTCTGTAATTTGTGTGGTTCAAATTTGGAAAATGGTTTTTAGAGCGGAAGCAGCGGGAGTTTGTTAGACAGCGAATGCGCGTTAGACGATCGTATTTAAGCTTGTATGATATAAAAATTATATTATTGTAACTCTATTTTTTAGTTTCACTGTAATATGGAAAATAGTTGTTGTTGTTGTTGTATCCAACCTAAAGCAGAGTTTTTCAAGCAGATCGGTGCGATCAAGGTACTAGTGTAATTACTGCTGGGTCTTCAGGGGCCCTGCATATGCAATCCAAAAGCATGACTGGAATACTGACCTTGAGCTCAAGCTTAGTTATAGTCTTCACTTCGCAGTCTTCTTCTTCTTTGTCACTAAAACCGTAGGTCGATCTGGGTCGAGAACACAAAACTTCTTCAGTTGCCTCTATCCTTACGAAGTCACGCCAGTTGTACATACCAAGTGGAGACAGGTATCTTTACACTTCATCTTTCCATTGAATGTAGAGCGTCATCTTCCAACCGTACGCCATGACCTAACCAGCGAATTTTCTTTGGATTTTTATGCGCTTTACTATATCCTTGATTCCGCTTTCTTCGGTACTCCCCGCTCATGCGGAAGTCTCTAAAGATCTTGCGGAGAACAGTTTTCTCAAATGCTTCAACTACCTTCTCATCTCGTGTACTCGGAAGATCTTCCGCTAAACCTTTCTCTCGAAAACTCCTAGTGTCGCCTAATCGGATGTTGCCATCGTCCATGCTTCTTCGCCGTATATTAGGACGGGAGTGTTGAGAGACTTATATAGTGTAGTTTTTATTCGTCGAGAGGGGGATCTGCTGCTCAATTGCCTGCCGATCCCAAAGTAGCACATGGGGATGGTACTCTATCACTTCGAACTGCGAAGGAATGGTTTCGACGATTCAGAGCGGGTAAAAACGACACCTTGGATAAGCCAGTCGGCGGAAGACCTGTGACGACGAATGCCGATCAAATCATGGAAAACATCGAGTTAGACCGGCATGTGGCATCACGTGACATCGCCCAGGAGATGGGAGTTAGTCACCAAATCATTTTAAGCCATCTGCAGAAGGTTGAATACACAAAAAAGTTTGATGTCTGGGTGCCGCCTGTGTCTCTGCTGCTGAAACGGAATGAGCTCGACCCATTTTTGAAGCGGTTGGTGACTGGCGATAAAAAATGGTTCATATACGACAATATCAAGCGGTGAATCATCCCAAACAGTGGCTAAGCCGGGATTGACGGCCAAGATGGTTTTGCTGTGTGTTTGCTCGGGTTGAGAAGGAATCACCCACTATGAGCTGCTCCCATATGGCCAGACGCTTAATTCTACCATCTACTGCGAACAACTGGACCGCTTGAAGCAGGCGATCGACCAGAAGCGTCCAGAATTGTTCAACCGGAAAGGTGTAGTGTTCCACCAGGACAACGCAAGACCATACACTTCGTTGATGACGCGTCAGAAGCTACGGGAGCTCGGATGGGAGGTTTTATCGCATCCACCATATAGCCCGGACATAGCACCAAGTGATTACCACCTGTTCCGTTCCATGGCGAACGGTCTTGGAGGTGGAAAGTTGAACTCAAAGGAGGCTTGTGAAAAGTGGCTGTCCGAGTTCTTCGCAAATAAGGAGGGGGGCTTCTATGAGCGGAGGATTATGAAGTTGTTTTCTAGATGGAAACTGATTATCGAACGAAACGTCACATATTTGAACTAAATCCGATCACTGTACCATTTTTAATAAAGCATTGAATAAAGAACAAAGAAGCGGAAGGGAGATAATTGCCAATCTAATATGAAATTTTAGTGTCATCTTCAGTAGTATCACAAATCTTTGGTATTCAACTATGAGTGAACTTCAGATATCCTATATAACCTATTTTTGCTTTGTTGATCACCTTGATCTATAGAGGTGAGAGTCAACTTGAACTAATTAATTTTTTTTAATCGATTAACTTCATAAAACTGATTTTTCTCGATAAATGCTTGCCTTAATATTGTGTTTCGAAATGATTTTGTGTTTAATCTTTGAATTTTTATGATTATTTTTATTGTAATCAAAAAAATCTGAGAAGAACGCTCACTACACACACACAAATCTTAAATTTACACCTCTATCAATTAATTAGCGCTAATAACTTTTCCTTTATAATAACATGTCTAACAAATTTTCAAGATTTCGCTTTGCTCTATACATACAGAAATCCACATACATATATACCTGTGCTTGTACATTTCGCTTTTTATTCGGTCAATAAACTTGCCATTGGAAAATCATTAACAACGGCCACAGCGCGGACTACCGCTGAGCGGGTGCTGCCTGCTTTATGATCAATGGAATAAGTTGCCACTGCTGCTTCTTCTTCTTCTCATTGTCGAAGGAAGAAAGTAAGAAAATGCAACGCTACTTTCTTCTGTGGCCAGCAGCTACTGTGAGACGGAAATTTCTCCAAAGCGCGCACACATGTGATTGTGTTGTTGTTGTTGTGGCAAGCGCAAGAATGTCTGTCGCTTGGAAAAACTATGGACTAAACAGTGGCAAATAGAAAAGTAGAAAAGTCGGCGCTGCGCTGAAAATTCGAAAAGAAAGCAAAGCAAACTTTCATTTGCCAGCATACTACCGACTAAATATGTCGGTGTCTGCAAGCGAAACTGTTTTGAGCTTGAAAATGAGATTTGCAATAGCAACAAAAAAAAAATAAAAACAAATAAGAAGCAAACAAAAATCGAACGCAAGCAAATCAAAGGCGAAAGGAGGCAAAACTGCAAGTGCCATGCATTTAGCAAGTGCTAGTGAATAGCAATGATTTAGCCTAGCCTAACTTGCAACGGTGTATGTTTGTATGTTAACACTTGCTGCACGCTTACTGTTTATGGCGGAGACGACAAACGGCCATAAGAATTTAGAAAATGAAATGAAGTGCAATGCAATGTGACCGCTTCAACGCTTCTGTGTCGCGCTTTCGTGCGTTGCCTTTGTTTGCACACACAAAGTAAAAAAGAAATGGCAAAAAAACTAAAAAAATAACAGAAAAGGAGTTTGAAAACACAACTAACGGAAAGTCAAGGCAGTCCAACTTGCAACATACATACATACATACATAGTTGGCAGTGGCAAATGTGTTTGACTGTTCAGTTAGATTTTCTTCACACACTCAGACATATGAATATATAGAAATATATATACACACATACATATGTATATGTATGCCTGCATATTGACTGCAGCATGCGCCATTTATGTCATTCAGTTTGGCGCATGCGGCGCGTCGCTGTTGCATTGGCGCAAACTTTCATTCTACGCATGCGCCAATGACTTTGTTTGCTGCGGTGGCTTTGGTGATTCTAGCGGCACTTTATTGGTGTTTAGCATTAGAAATAAACTGTGAAGAACGAGGTAGGCATAGAAAATCAATATTCTTAGACAATTCCATTCATCTACAATTGATGACTGTAATTCTTAACTAGTTTATATATTTCTGTGTTTCACAACCTACACCTAAATCTTAAATATTTTTTTAACATTTCAAAACTTTAGCGAATCAGGTCATCATTCTCGCTTCAAAATTTTACTTACACCATATAATATTATATATATTTTCTTAGAATTGTTGAAAGTCACCAGTTTTTCCAATTTTTTTTAACAATTTAACATTTCCATTATGTGCAAAGGCAAGCTGAGTTATATTCTTATGATTTCTGTGTAACATCTTAAAAATATTCTCTGAAAATTTGAAGTTGATCCGATAATTACTTTTCGAGATATTGGACAAATAGCAATCAGGGCTCGGGCACTCCAAAGCACTAGTGTGAAACTTTAAATTCGTTTTTCTAAAAACTATGTTTATGGAATTGGTGACAACTACAACTCGAAAACCGCTCAGTAATTTTAAGGTAGTAGTCTGCTTTAGAAGCCGAAAAAAAGCGTTTTTTAGCAATTTTTTTTGGAAAGGGAAAGAAATGATTGCGGCAAACGGAATTTTAAGACGATAGTGTACTATATTCAAGGCTTAAAAAACAATATATATTATTAAAAAATATGGAAATTTTTTCAAAGTTGTAAGTATTTTTCTGGAGCGCCTGGAGTCTGCACTTGTAAATCGGTGCCGGTGATCGAGGTCGTGCGATGCATCTGAAACAGTCGAACCAAATTTTTTTTTTTAATTTTTATTTCTTTTCTTTATGAACTAAAAAAATACCGTAGAAGTTATAAAATTACAAATTTTTTCGAAGTTAGAAAAAAAAATTCACTTTTTTAAGAAAAAAAATGTACGTTAAGTTGCAAAACAAGTAGTCTAAATAATACTTTTGTCCAACTTTTTTAGTTCAAATAGAAGATAATTTAATACTGAAGCTAGATCACATTGGTTTTTTTTCGATCGGACATATATTCTTTTTGCTATCGCCGGCACCGTTTTCGAACACTTGTGAAAATGAAAACTCGAGAAAACGCGCTTTAAAGGTGTGCCTGAGCATTCGCACCTGCTCGACGCTCGGCTACTAAAACTGCTTCGAAAATATGTCATTGGCCTCTGGAATTTTAAAGACATATTCTTGGATAGTTTTGAAAGAGATTTAAGACAAAACAAAAAAATCGATTTTTTGAAGCCTGTAAAGCAGACTACTACCTTAATGAAATTTCTACAATAAGACCAATTAATTGTTGATTTTTTCCCGAAAATCTAGAAAAAAATTTTCTGAAGAAAAAAAAAACAAAAAAGCTTCGATCAGGTTCAGGTTTATCTATTTATAAAACTAATTTTTCTTATTCAATTGATTTTAGATGAATCTCCATGGACTTATGATTGTCACCGCAATTACCTTTTTTTGAACTGGGTCAACAGCTATAACTTTGGAAATTATTTTTTTTTAATGCTCGTGACTTCAAGTCAAAACATTGTGTAATAAAGCCATATTATAACTTTTGTGAAATAACATGATTTAATAGCAAAAAAAATTACTGAAAATTCTAATTTTTTCGTGTGTCTTACAACCGTTAACCCCTTAATCTTCATTTTTTTTTAATATTTGAACTAGTGTGTTGTACAAGATACTAAAAAATATATTGTTTTTTATAATCGATTTTAAAAAAATTACATAATAATTATTTCCGATTTCTGATTTGATATCAAAAGTAATCGTAATGTCGAAATAATATATCGATTATTTTACTGTTATCGAAAAAAAAGACCATAATTTGTAAAATACCATCGATTTTTGTGATTGCTATCAATTCATTTAAAAATTGTTGTTAATATTGTATCTGAAGTTTTCCGATAACATTTTATCGATATTTTTATAAAAAACGGGAAATATTTGTTTAACTTTTCGCTAAATTTGTGGTGCGAACTCGAGTTATAATTTATGCTTGATATTTTCTATTAGTTTAACTGCTGATGTTGGATTTACTAGAACAAAAAGGTTACTATTATGAATTAAATCGTAAGACATTTAATATTAAAACTGCTAATGCATTTTAGTATGGAGGAATATGAGAAATATTCTTTAATAAATCAAAATACCAACCTGAGCTATTTGTTTGTAATCGACAAAATTTAATTCAAAAAGATCGATTATTGATTATCGAGTATGAAAAATATCGATTATTTTTTATCGAGTATGAAAAAATTTATTATTTTTATCGAGTATGGAAAATTATAATTAACATAAAATTTAATTACAAAATATAAATTTTTTATTGAAAACATAAATATCAAAAATATCGATAAAACGTTGTAGTAAAGATTTTTTCCAACTATATATATCGTTTAAAACATGATTATTTTTAAATAAAACTTTGATTTGTTGCAGTTCTTTGACAATAAGTATTTAAGTTATCCCCCTTCTGGCAAGGGGCTAGCTCTGGTATAAATTTATATTTATGTTTTAGTATGCTCCTTGAGTCTATACAAAATTTGTATATCGAAAATAAAAAAAAAATGGAAATGATCAATATACGGCTCCAATCGCACACGAAACTACCTTACTTTCTTTTAATTAATAAACAAGTCCAATGCATTCAATTGTCGTGTTCAACTGCATTCGGACGATTCGTGTTTGCGTAAAGAAAAGGAAATCGAGTTCAATGTTTGCACTTCACTGCGAAATCTTCACTTGATTCCAAGAAAATTTTCACTTTTGCTGCATTTCGTAATTTTTTTAATTGTGGCAATGGCGAATGGCAGAATAAAAATTAATATAATTTTTTTTTTTATTTGTGGCGAGTTGTTAATACTCAAGATATTCTAATAAAAAGTAAGTAAAAGTAACTATGAATTTGAGAGCACATTTGAAATAATATAGATTCAGATTTCAAGCTATAGAGTCGTAACTAAATTATTCAAAGTTTTTAAGACGACTGAATATTTTTATAATTTTTCAAAAACTTGATTTTCAAAATTTGTAATTTTTTATTTTATTTTTATTTTTTTTATTTGAAAATATGTTTTCATACGAATAGCAAGACAAATGAGCTCTTTATACACTCATTTGCATTTCACATTTAAGAGAACCAAAGCTTCTACTCTTATGTGTGTTTGGCGCTCAATCTCAACCGTATTGGAGCTTTTGTTGCCATTTTGCCGCTCCAGTGCTATTTCTTTGGCTCATAAACATTAATGTTACGAAACCCAACGAATGTAGGCCAACGACCGCCAGCACCACGAAGTCAACGACGCATTCACTGCTGCAGAGTCGGAGTTGACGGTCACGTATTCGTGTGTTAGCGACTGCAATGGGGCTTCAAGTCACAAAATATTGGTAATTTATGACACTTTTTACAATATTGTAATGGAATAAAGGAAATACAATATTATTTAATTAATTTATGATATTTATTTCTTTTTCTTTTTCTGTTAAAAGGGGTTTTAGACTCAATGAAGTAATAGATATATTTTAAACAGGATTTCTTCTATATAATTTTTTATTAAATAATTTAATGTATTGTTTCAATATTTCTGAAATTCTCCTTTTATTCTTTTATTTTTTAATTTCTCTATATTATGCATATCCGTATGTACATTTATAACCTGTTTGCAAATTGTAACAACAAACGAAAAAGTTTATTGACCTCGCCGCTAAAAGTAGACTGCTAAAAGAGCTTGGTAAGTTAAATTTGAACAGCAAAAGAGTACAACTGAAGAGAAAAGTAAATATAGCGAACCATATTATGCAAAGATAAATATATACAGACATCTTTAAATTTAAATTTAATTAAAATTGAAATAAAAAAGTATGTATGTATTTACGATTTGTAGAAAAGACTTTTTGTAAAATTTTAGAAAATTAATTGAACCAAATTTCGGTGAAAATATTTCTTTGACATCTTAATATTTGTCAAATATCCCTTCCGCCTTTTTGTTTTTTGAATTTCGCGGCTATGTATAAAGCGCTACAGAGCTCGTATCTAGCAATACTATACATCTTTTTAAGGACTTGACATAACCTACAAAACGACGCTATGCGTGATTAGTTTGGATATTTGGAGTTCACTAACGCCGGAATTCGCGCTATTTTTAAGTTTTCCTTCGTTAAAGGCAAATCCGCTAGATAAATGTATCGTGAGATTAATGGTGTTTTGGGGGATCTATCACTTCAAACAGCGAAGGAATGTGGTTTCGACGATTTAGAGCGGGTGAAAACGACACCATGGATAAATCAAACCATCTGCAGAAGGCTGGATACAGAAAAAAGCTCGATGTTTGGGTGCCGCACGAATTGACGCAAAAGAAGCTTTTGGACTGCCTGCGATATGCTACTGAAACGGAATGAACTCGACCCATTTTTTAAACGGATGGTGACTGGCGACGAAAAATTTATTACATACGACAATATCAAGCAAAAACGGTCGTGATCGAAGGCCGGTGAATCGGTCCAAACAGTGGCCAAGCCAGGATTGATGGCCAGGAAGTGAGCCTGTGTGTTTGGTGAAATTGGAAGGGAATCATCCACTATAAGCTGCTTCCATAAGGCCAGACGCTTAATTTTACCATCTACTGCGAACAACTGGACCGCTTGAAGCCAGAAGCGTCCAGAATTGGCCAACAGGAAGGGTGTAGTGTCCCACCAGGACAACGTCAGACCACACACTTCGTTGATGACTCGTAAGAAGCTACGGGAGCTCGGATGGGAGGTTTTATCGCTTCCTCCATATAGCCCGGACATAGCGCCAAGTGGATTACCACCTGTTCCTGTCCATGGCGAACGGTCTTGGAGGTGGAAAGTTGAACTCTAAGGAGGCTTGTGAAAAGTGGCTATCCGAGTTCTTCGCAAATAAGGAGGGGGGCTTCTACGATGGGGGTATTATGAAGTTTCCGTCTAGATGGAAACAGATTATCGAACGAAACAACGCATATTTGTACAAAATCCGATCACTGTAACACTTTTTATAAAGCATTGAATAAAAAGCGGAGAAATTTGCCAACCTAATATAAATAATAATTTGGTGGCGAAAATTATTGAAATCGGTTCAGGAATTAACACAGCTCTCATATGCTATTATATATATGATCATTTTCATTATTCTAGTGGACTTTATGCCGAATATATGGGTGAAATGGCGTATTTTCATACTAAAATCCCATAAATAAATTGTCAGAGTATAAAATATTCAGTTGCACCCGAACTTAGTTCTACCTTACTTGTGATTTATGATGAATTTACTTCAAACACTCTATATCATATGTTTTTGAACCAAGTAAAATTGTCTTTTATTTTAGAACTTTTCAATATTTTAACTCATTTATGAAAATTACACTCATTTAGCTTATAATGCACTTCAATAGTGCATTAATTTCAGTTCAGTTTATATCACAACAGTTTCCATCAGGCATTTCCACTCACACCTCTCATACTTGATATCCGCTAATAATTGCTTTTGAAGTTCTAATGAGCGCAATAATGAGAATTGAGTGGTTGTCTATGAAAAGATAGGTGATTACACTTAATTGCTGAGTCTATAAATACATACATACATAAGCTAAGAACTCACTTTTTACATATTCAATAATTTTACTCTGTCTCCGTACACATTTCATATTTCACTCTGCGCTCAAGTAAAAGCAAATTATTATGCTCATAGAGTCTTCTTTCTGTATGAGATGTACTAGATGTGTTTGTAAACTCATACGTACAAACATCATAAAGCTTTTGTGTGCACACTCAGTAGCTGCTGCTCTCCCAAATAATCACACCGTGTCGTATGAGCAACAAACCGAAATGAGCGCATAGAAAAAGCATTGAGCACGCTGATAGACAGACTTTTGTAGCGAAAAAATGCGGAAGAAACTTGATCTTGAGCTTGTGTAATACATGTACAACTAAGCATGTGAGTGTGAGAGATAGCGAATAAGAGAGCAAAGTATATGTGCGAGACTATTTGTTATCACTGTGTGTGCGTGTGTTTGTCGATTTGGCGCAGCAATGGAAAAGTTCAAGTTGAATGTCGTCGTCGTCGTTTTCGTTATTGCTGTTGTTGTTGTGAGTGCAGTTCTTGTCGTCGTCATAGATGCATGCTATGTGTGTTTCGTGCTCGCTATCAGTGTGAGCGCCGCGCTTTTTTGCAGTTGACGTCTGCTTTGTAATATTTTATATTTTTTTTTGTTTTTGCTGTTTTTATTGTATTAATTTTCAGTTTAAATGATTTTATTGTTGCTCTGCTTATTAACATATGTACATTCATATTTTTTTAGTTATTTATTCGATTAGCTACATTGTTGCATTGCTATCAGAAAGTATATTATATTCATATTTAGTTATGTATATATTTGTGTTTCTATATGAGTCAGTGCGTGAGGGGTAGATAGGCATATATGAAAATATGTATGCATGTTTGAATGCAAGTTATTGCATTGCACTGGTTAATGTATGAATGAGCATATAAATTAAAAGACGTGTGGGTAGATAGTTTTAGTTGGAAATATATTTTATACACATATGTGCTGAGAATATTCAGATAATCATTTAAACGGATATTTATTAATAACAAGAATTAATTTAGATGGATATATATTATTAATTTGCATTTTCAAAATAACTTTTGCTAATTTAGAGCATTATACTTTTGTAAATAACACAGAAATAGTCGAATGAGATGTATGAAGTCTAAGTCTCTAAGTATTCTTCATCAGATGTGCATAACTCATGACACGACTTTGTTGAGAAATTATGGATATACATATCCCCGACTATCCGTACATTTTCTATAGCCAGACTAGACCAAAAAAATTTAGGTTAATTTAATAAGTATATTTATACATATATTTATTTCACACCTGTCACTTATACCAAATTATCAGGTCAACAACTTTGCTTCCGCCGTTTTCCAATAGATGTCTCTAGGGTCAAGCACTGGTCGATTAAATCGATTTTTTTTTATATCGATCTTGGACATTTGTGTCAACATTAACCCAACAAAATATTTGTAGAGATCTGTTTGCATCCCAAACTTATTCTCAACTGAAAATGTCACTTTTTGAGCCGAATTCTCGACATTTGCGGGAAATTTTGCTTTTCTTTTTTAATTCCAAGAAAATTGCGGCTGAGGCTCGACATTTGTCACATTGGCATTTGTAATCGTTTTTATACAAAAAAAACGGCGGAAGCAAAGTTGTAGATATATCACATAGAATGTAATTTCTGATCCAGGTATATAAAAAATATCTTACGTATGACCAAGAGTACTAAAAAAAAACTTCGCGGGTGATATTTCTCCTTAAGGGAGGGGTCTGGGTTTCAGCGCAAAAATAAACACTTTTTTTGTGATTTTTTATCTCAAATATCGATTAAGCAATTTCATTCAAACTTTCTATACGTTCTCTGATTATTATTTTTTTATTTACAAATTTTTGGCGGCCATCTAAAGTGTGAACCGTTATTTTCGACTAAAATTTCCGCCATTTGGAAACACCCTTAATGTAAAAAAAAAAATTACTAAACGTAGGGGGGAGGTATTTTATGTGAAGAAAATGTGTACCAAGTTTGAAATGAATCGGTCGAGTAGTTTTCAAATGGCAGTGAACACGGACATCAAAAAAGGAGTTTTGAGAAAACGCGTTTAAAGCCGTAGCTGTTAGAGTTAGAGCGTTAAAGGCCCCGAGACTAATTAAACAATAACTTCAAGAATATTGCTTAGATCGGATTAAAATTTTGAGGACATAATCTTGAAATGTTAAACAATAAAACAATAAGATAAAAAAAATTCGATTTTTCGAAAGTGAAAACCCAGACCCCTTCCTTAAGGGGCTATACCAGTGTGGTACTTTCAAAAAATTGACTTTTTTTGTTTTTTGTTTATTCGATAGTTAACACTTTCAAAAATTTCCTGTGAAAGCGGTAAGCTCGTATCTTGAAGAGTTTTTGGATGACAATGTTGTAAAGTGCAGGTGTCTTGTACCTATATTCGAAACTTTGAACGTGTTTTTCTTGGAACGACATTTTTCAAAATTGCTGATTGCTCGCTAAGTATCATACTTATTGACCGATCGAAACTGATTAATATTGAATACTATTTTTGAAGAAAAAAAAGGTATTGAAAAATGTCAATTTGGCATTAAAAATGAAAATTTGTTACCTAAAAAAAGGCATTTTTTTTCAATACTACTCCATTTTCTTAATTTTTGATATTTTTCTAAACTAGTTTAGGAAATACTTCCAACTTTTATAACGTTTTGAATTTTTTTGTTTCAGCTACTCTTTCGGCCGGAGTCATGATAATTTTAAATATCTTTGTAAGAAGTAAAAATGTTAAAATATAGCTGAAAATATACCTTATTATGTTCAAAAAAATTCGAAACATTCGATCGAGTACTTTGTTAAATAAAAATTCACGAAAATCGCCTAATTTTTCATGAGCTGGTATACCCCCTTAAGTACTTTGAAAATAGTTAATATTGTTTGGAAAACCAAACTCACCATACTCGCATTTACCACACCAAATCTCACCACATCAAAAACAATATTTTTTTCAAAACTCACCTGAGTTGTCCTTACTTTACATAAACTCACCATATCTAAAATCGGTCGTTTTTTCCTGATATCACCTATGTGACTTTATCTGAACTCATCTTTCTCATTCCCTTAATATTATCTGATGAGTGGTAAACTATAATCAATCTGAAAACATTCTTATGATTATTTCTGGTTTCTTTCAGAACACAGTTGATAATTTGCCTGAGACTAAATCTGTAAAATATCGGATTATCTGTGTTAGCTAGCCTGAACTATACGCAACTTTTTTCAGACTTTAAAAACTTAGTACTTTCACTGTGTTCACCTAAAAGTGTGTCCGAAAAGCTAGAACGTCCAATATTTATAAGTTTTATATATATATTATAAAGTTCTCACCTCTCAGGATTTATTATGAATCATCAGAATAAGACTGTGACAATTTCAAACTTTAATTACTTCCCATGAATTCGAATCTAATCTATCTAATATCTGGATACTCAAAGGCTCGAAAAAATACTCTGCGTTTACCAAAGATCCCATGGATTTTTTTTAAATCTGGAGCTTTTCTGATCTACATTGTACCACTTAGAAATTAAAATGAACTCCTATAATATAAAATCATTAATAATGAAAGGAGATGTCTGGAGAGCTAAAAATCATTAAAAATGCTCTAAGTTTTCGACAAAAAAAGTTCCAAAAATTAGAAAACTTGAGAATATCTCTGATTAGAGCAATTCTAATCCAGCAAACTATCCAGTTTCATGCAGCAATTCTTATTGAAGGTCTCTATAATTCGAAATTCATCCGATAATAACCTAACCTAGCCTAATTTATCTTCAACTTCGTCTAACGAGAAGAGTTCGCATTAAAGCTTAGAACCATAAAGCCTGTAACAAACAAACAAACATAAAAGAACATGGAAGTAAGCAGCCAAGTGTTTATTTAACCTAATTACAAGCATAATTTTAGATGTGACAATATTTACCCAAAGCCAATTGCGCAGACACGCACTGCAGCGGTTGCTCGCTGTCTTCTGTGGGCTTCATTAGCATCAATGCAGGAAACTGACCTATACAATGCAACATCGATTGGTGTTTGACGTCTAAGCAGCGAACAAGCCACAGACGCCGTTGCAAAGTAGTTGAGCAATATTGATACAACAACAACAACAGCGTTCGAAGAAAGCAACAAACACGAATGAGTGCACAAACTTCTTGAGATTGCTTTGCTTTCTACAAGCTAAATCGGAGTAAAAGAGAGTCCATTGCAACGATTAAAGAAGAGTAAGTGCCGGGTGTGAGCCCACCAGACAGACAATCGACGAACTGGTTGGCCATAAAATGCGAAAGCGTTAAGAAAAACGGCATCTTAGCGCCGAACGCAGACGCGACTGCAGTCGCCACAACTCGTGTGGAGTGCAAAAGGCGAATGAACTCTGAGGCTGAGGTGCTGTTGCATGCAGCGAAAGGCGAGAACGGTGGAGGCCATAAAGAATGAAGAAAAATAGTGATCAGCGTCTCAGCGACAGTCAACCAGTTGTTCAAACGAGCCACAGCATGACGGCTTTGAACGTGGTTCTTTTTTTCTCTACAACTTCTCGTCCAAAGGACGGCGTTTGGCAGTCACATGCTGTGGAAGCGAATGAAAGTTATGCAACGACTGAAGCGCACAACGAGCAACAAGAAGTGTGGCCAGATCAAGGCAGCAGTCTGACTCTGGGTGCGAGTGAGTTCGACTCCTCAATTTGACTTTTGGTTAGAAGCGGAGAGTTGTCTGTGAGTCGCTTTGTCACTCGACGCCTTGTGGGTAAGGTAGTAAGGTTAATATGAAGAGAGATATATTATAGTTTAATATTTGGTTAAGGACTGAGTTTAGCTTATACTTTTGTAAACAAAAATTTGAAATCTCATGTTCATATTTTAAATAAGAATAAAATCTGAGGGAGTTATATCTATTGCTCAATAGTTAGCTTTAGTAATCTGTATCTTTCAAGGAATCAGTATGATTGGGTTAAAAAAGAAAATTCTCAGACAGTTTTGTGACTGTTTGACACATTCCGTCCCGATATTTTTGATGTCAAAGAATGCTCTGGAAAACCAATTGTCAAAAGTATCGATAAAGAAATGGAAATCATGGGATCTGGCTTACATATAAACACTATATCAGTTGCACAGGAGATAGACATTAACGCAAAATTCCTCATGAACCAAGATTTCAGCTGCGATTCGCTACTGAATCGCATGGAAATCGATCCATTCATGAAGCGCATGATTACTGATGATAGAAAGTGTGTCACTTCCGACAATGTTGATCAAGACAGGATTAACAGTCGGAAGATTTCAATGTGTTTGATAGAATGGCATGAAATAATCTACTAACTGATAACCTGCCGTCAAACTCCAACTTCCACAGTTCACACATGGACCGTCTTAAGGAATCAATCGCCCAGAAGCTGCAAATAGAGCGAAGTTGTGTTCCATCAGAACAATGTCAGAGCTGGGTTTGGAGCATCCACCTTTTGTCCGGATCTGCTTGTTTCTATCTACTGTGTATGGTTTTCTGGTGAGAAATTTGTCTCAAGATAGGCATGTGAATCGACTGTACCAGCTTTTTGCAAAAGGTACAAGGGTTTCTATGAGAGTGACATTATAAACATACATTAAATTTGTTAGTAGGGTTACCATAATCGATTTTTAGGAATCCGATTAAATATAATAATATTTTCTTCCACTTTTATACTACATTCTGGTCTATATGCTATTTCTGAGCAGGTGGAATATTTATTGAAATAAAAAAAATCATATAAGACATAACAAATAAATTTTCCTTTGCAGAATATTTTAGAGTAGAGTTGTTACTTTTCCAAAATTGAAAAAACTGAAAAACCTGTCAGATCAATATTTCAGCGTCTAGTGGAAATATTTGAATCCTCAGGCCCAGTACAAAATGGTCCCGTGCCAATTGAGGAAGACCCAAATCACACGTCGTTCTCAAGCGTTGGGCATCCCTGTGACGTCGTTGTGGCGAATTTTGCGAAAAGGTCTTGGCCTACATTCTTACAAGATCAAATTGACGCAAGAACTGAAGCCGCTTGACCACCAGAATCGTCGTATGTTTGTGACTTAGGCAGAGCAACAACTTGAAAATGATCCGGATTTTCATCGAAAAATCATCTTCATCTTGATGAGGCTCATTTCGGGCTGAATGGCTTCGTCAGTAAGCAAAATATGCGTTATTGGTCAGGCAATCCACACGTACTCCATGAGTCACCATTACATCCCGAAAAAATTATATGGACCACGTCCTTGGGCCGTACTTCTTCCGCGATGATCAAGACCGGCACGTTACTGTGAAGGGAAATCGCCACCGCTCAATGATAACCGAATGCTTTTGGCCCGAATTGGATGATATGGATTTGGATAGTTTGTGGTTCCAACAGGACGGTGCCACAAGCCGCACAGGGAATGTCACAATCAATTTATTCAAAATCAAGTTTGGTGAACATGTTATCTCACGAAATGACCCGGTCAAATGACCGTCTCGTTTGTGCGATTTGACGCTATTACACTATTTCCTGTGGGACTACGTCAAGTCTACGGTCTATGGCCTATGCTAACAAGCCAGCAACGATTGAACTTTGCAGCAATATGGGCCGATTTATGAATGAAACCCGCCGAAAATTGGGTTCAGCGTCTAGACCTCTGCCAGCGTGCTTGTGGTGGCCATGCAAAACAAATCGAGTTCCATACATAATGGCATCGAATGTATTTTCACAGGAATAAAGAATTTCATTGATATCCCGAAGTCTTATAAATATTTAAAGAAACTTAAGGCGACTAAAATATATTTCGGGGAAGTTGATTCAGAGAGATTTTAATGTAACGATGTTAAGGCAAAATATTGTAAAATTTCGACTAATTTCAAAACTAATAAAATAAAATATCATAAGCATAATTCGAATACTACAATTAATATGGTATTTATGAAAACTTACCTTAGACCACATTGCTTATTATTGGCTTAGATATACCAGCATGGCTGAAAATATAAAAGTTTCAATCAGAAAATTTTTAATAAAATTTTTTTCTATATATAATACAGCAAAAATCAGCAGCATAAAACCTGTATGCATTGGCTGCACTGTTTAAACTTTAGATTCGCCAATTTGCAGCAAACAAACAGCTAAATAACAACAACAACAATAACTACAAAACATTGAACGATCACTAAACAATTCAAAACTGTACATTCACCCACTTTTGCCAAAGCAATTGTAGTCAACCTTGTTGCTAGCGCGGCATACTCGTTGTTGTTGTGGTTGTTGTTGAGTTTAGAAATGCAACAACAAATGCAACAGCAAACATGCGCTGCACTCTGTGTGCACGTATGTGTGTTTAGGTTGCACTCGTGAAAGAATAAATTTGCTGAGAATGCATTCATATTTGCCAGTGTGTATGTGTGTGTGTGTTGGTGTTGTTGTTGCCATCGAGCAAAAAGAACTGCTTTCTCTGTGCAGATTTTCCAACGGCACGGCAACCAACAACTCATCGCGGTGCATTGCAGTGCTGCGAATACGCGGCGAAAGCAGAAACGCCGAAGAAAGCAACGAACGGCGAGTGAAAAAGGCAAACAGCAAAGTGGAGACAATGCAATGCAAAAAATACCATAAATTGCAACTGCAATAGAAAATGTACCGTTATATTGCATATACATACAATACATGCGTTCACTATTTCACTGCCAACAGCCAAGCGATTGCCGTTTGCCGTTTTCGGTTGAGCAATGTTGTTGTATGTAGCAGCTGTCATAGCAGCGCGTTCTCTTTGGTGGTAGTTGTGCGAATGTGTTGTTGTTTTAGTGTTATTGCAATGAAGCTGCGTCAGTGCAAAGCGCCGTTAGATCAGCATACACTACACTCCTGTTATAGAATCACAGTGAAATGGCTGGAAATCATTGAGAATGCGCGACTGCGACGCTTTGCGGCGTGAGACTGCAGTAGGCGAGTATGCGAGCGCTGCCAAGCAAAAGACTAAAGCAGCAGAAAATTGAGCTGAGAATACATATGTATACTTGGATGATTTGGATGAAAAAAAAAATTTAAAAAATTCCCTAAAGTTTACCATCACTGGTATATCGATAACTCATACAAAAATCGATAAATTTCAAATCAGATATGAATTATCGACAAAACTAAAATCAGTTTTGAATTATGAGGATAGACACAACATGAGGGGATACTAAAATATCGATAAGTCATACAGCAATCGATAAATTTCTAATCGGGTATGAATTATCGATAACTTTATAATTAGTTTTGAATTATATGATGATAATGAATATGGATATAACGTTTGGGTAACACTAAAATATCGATAGCTCATAAAAAATCGATAAATTTATAATAACACATGAATTATCGATAAGCACCAGATCAGAATTATCGACAAAATTAAAATCAGTTTTCATTTTTGTTTGTTTGGTTATCATTAAAATATCGATAACTCAAAAAAAAAAAAAATGTCTAATCAGATGTGAATTATCGACAAAAGTATAATCAATTCTGAAGATTTGAAGACAATGATTGCAGATATAACATTTGGGTAACATTAAAATATCGATAGCTCATAAAAAATCGATAATTTTATAGTGAGATATTAATTGTTGATAAGTAAATCGATAACTTTATAAACAGATCTGAATTATCGATAAAATTAAAATCAGTTTTAATTTTTGTTTGTTTGTTTACTATTAAAACATCGATGATTCTAATAAAAATCGATAATTTTATAATCAGAAATGAAATATCGATAGCTTTATAATAAATTTTAAAATATATGATGATAATGAAGATGGACAGAATATTTCGTTATCACTAAAATATCGGTAACTCATACAAAAATCGATACATGTATAAACAGATATGAAATATCGATAAATAAATCGATAAATTTATAAACAGTTATGAATTATATGCAGATAGACTTAACATTTTAGCATCATTTTTTGTATATCTTTTAGGTTTATTCCATTTGAGCCAAGTATCCAAGAATATCCACAATAGAACTTTTGCATGCTCTAACTAACCAACCGCTATGATTATATTCTAGTTGCTGCATTTGCGTCGATGCTGCTGTCGTCGCTGCCAGCGTCATCGAAGTGCGCATGCGCAACTCCTCTTCCGGGGTAAATAAACCAAAAATGGGTCAATGGGTGCATTTGGCGCTCAGCGTTCAACTTCTCTCACAATATTTACGGTAAACCAGCAATTCTATGGTCATTCCCATTGCAAGTATACACTATTATATTATATTTATGTATAGCTTGTATATTCGCAAATTATAGCTTGGCAATATTTTATTATGATATGATATTCTCATGCATGGAGCTCCATGAAATAAATGCGAAATAGGTATAATAAATATTTGTATAATAATTCGATGAGTTGGAATTTTAGAATTTAATTTATTTTGCAATAAGTACACAAACTTTTTCACATTTGCTTCCAGGAGATCTCTGCCCAATCTTTGTCAGAATAAGAATTACAAAAATGTGGTTTGAACCATTATGTTGTATTTCTTAGGGATGACAATTTTCAAAATTTTGGAGGCGTTCTAGACGGCTTCTTTCTAAACTGTTTCCAGGGTAACATAGTGATGGATCTTCAACTGGAACTGGGCCCTTATTTTGGTCGAATAAACTTTCTAGGATAATAAACTATTAATGAAATGTGAAAAAAAGTTGAAATAGGCTCAAAGCGCTTCGGCGCTACGAAGGGTCTTCATTGATATCCATACTTAGGAGTCTTCCGGCATCATAACGGACTGGTACCTTTAGCTGTCCCAGTGGCAGCCACCGTAAAACTTATCGCGAAGGCCAGTCTTTTCAACCTAACCTAACTGAAATCTCTAAGAAACTAGAAAGAATTCTCCTAATGCCACAAAATTCAATCAATCTATTTTTTCTTAAGCAATGATCAACATTTAGCTTCCAGCAGTGAATCTGAAGAAATTGTATTAACGAAATCGAGCTAAACTGCTCCATGGTTTTGTTGTTGTAAATAGTATTTTGAAGACCTGTTTGAAGTTTCCTCAAGTAGTTCTAGAGAAATCTAGACAAACGAGTAGTTTGAGAAGACAATAAAGTTACCCTGGAACGAGCAACTTCTTCAGACTATATCTCCAAAACTACTACTCGGATCAACTAGAAATGAGGCAGTCAATGTTTTGAAGTCCTGAAACTCATGGGATACCTTTATCCCAGATTTACTCTCTACACCTAAACAGTAAATATTTTAGCAGTAACTGTGATCTATGCTAGAGCTTCAATGTTATGGAAATACACTTGATCTCATATATTTCTAGTAATTCTATTATAATTTAAGATAGATGTGAGCTTTCCAGTTAACCCCGCTATAGCCTGGAGATTTCTTCACATGAGCGAATTAATTGAGGTGGGTGAAGAAATCATCTCTCGTTTTGCAGATTATTGTCATTATGTAATTTAAAAAAAAAAATCGAAAATTTTTCGAAACTTAGACTTCGACTGTTACACTTCGAGCGGTTTTCAAACTGTATATTGCCTAAAATATTTTATGTGAATCATATTTTTAAGTTAGAAGTCTCCATATGCACTCTTAATGCAATAATCCAATGCGCATGCGCGACTAACTTTTCGCACCGTTGGCCACAGAACACCACAAACAAACACACACACACACTTATAAAGCTTGCAAGTTGCTGCAATCTACCGTTGAACTCCCTTCCGGACCCCTTTGACACTTCTAGCATGATACTGTAAGCGAATCGCTATAGTACCGTTGCTTGCATTTCTGCGACTATTCTATACATTGATATTGTTGTTGTTGTTTTTGCTGCTTTTATGATGCTGCTGCGCGGCCTTTCTTCGCTTGGCGTGGCCCAAACAACGAATTTCTGTTTCTTACAACCAATGAGCTTGCAATGTCGTTGTGTTGTTGTTGTTGTTGTCATTATTGTTGTTGTTTGCTGTTGCTGTTGCAGTTCTTGCTGTTCTTGCTGTTTATGCTTTTGCTACCACTTTGCGTTAGCTGTTTTCTGTTTTGTTAGCTGTTGTCGTTGTTGTTTTTGCCTCTTTTTTTGCTCGACTGCTCGTTAACAAAAGTGTGCCAATGAACTCTGTCGGCCGAGTGAACGGTGAATTTTGCACTCAGCTCAGAGCTCAGCTGCTAGCTGTCTTTTTGTCTTTGCATTGTTCTTTCGTTATCTTATACTTTTCCGCTGTGTCGCCGTTGTTCTCAGCTCTGTGTATGAGTTGTTTTTGTGTTGGTTTACTTGCTCTTGTTATTGTTGTATTTGTTAGCTATTGTTTGTTGCGTTTGCGTTCAACACTTTTTATCAGACTTTTGTTACTCAGGAGTTTGGCACTTTTTCTTCACTCTCCGCTTAAGATCTCTCTCCTCCGATTCTTCTCTCCCAAACTAATCGCATAGTTTACAGATTTGTGTATTCTGCAGTCAGCAGCTTCTAAGCTAAGAACTGTTAGTCCAAACACTCTTCCACTTCTTCTTCTTCTATTTCTTGTGTGAGCTTTATTTTGCTTTGGTGTTGTGTGTCTGCCGATTTGTTGGTCCAACTGTCCGCCCAATGTCTGTCAGCAGCTTAAACTCGTTTTCGTCGGAAATTGTTTGCAATTTTTTTCGATTTTAATTGTTGTTGTTTTGTAGAGGTTATGTATACTTAATTTTATACATATTTTTTTTATTTACTGTATGTATTTTGTTTATTTTATATATTTTTTTCTGTTTTTTTCCTTGAGATCTGTAATCTTCGTGTTGTCTTGCATCAAATCTGGAGACTTCGGTACAAAATATTACCCGCTAGATGGCGCTGTAATTCAAGTTTTGCAAAAAATCGTACCTCCAGTCGGAATATTTATTGCCAAAGGAAAGTAAAATAATTTCCAAATAAGAAATATCCGGTAGGTGTCGCGAAATCGGAGGCTTCATCAAATAGCTATTTTTGTCAGTGTAGATCCCTCGTCGTTACTAAGCTTCAAATGCAGTTGTAATAAATAACAAGTAAGGAAGTGCTAAGAACGGGTGTCAGCGAACATTTTATACTCTCGCAGTTTATTTATTTAATTGTATTAATATTACACACAATTTGACCCACATATTCGGCATATATATGGTATAAAGTTCATTGAAACTTTAAAAACTCTAATATTAAATATATGGGAGATAGATAAAATTATGACCCGATTTCACTTATTGTTGGCACGGAGACATATTATTAGTAGAAAAACATTCCCTCTGAATTTCTTCTAAATATCTTTGAGATTTACCTATATTTTCGTTAAAAATTTATTAGCAGCACTTGAGTCCCCATATTCGATACATGGGGTCTTAAAGAATTATGTTCCGATTTCGATGATTTTTAGAAGGGCGATGCCAAACTATAAATGCAGTATTTGTGCCATGTTCTGTTCCAATATCTTCACTAATGCTAACTTTATATATTGTAAAGTAAACGATTCAGATGGACTTCGAAGTTCTGGTATATGGAAAGTAGGCGTGGTTGTGAACCGATTTGAACTATTTTCATAACGTATCATTGGAAGCCAGGAAGATATTATGAACCGAATTCGAGTAGTTTCGGAGATATAGTTTTTGACCCATAAATAGGTGGAACCACGACCTTTTAAAATATTGCAGAGACCGTAAATGATGATTATCGTTCCGATTTTTAAGTAAAAAAATCAATCACTTGGAATCGTCACACAAACAAAAGGATAACGTCATTGTAATCCTTTTTGGACGATCTATTCATTTCCACAATGATTTTTTAAATACAGATTTTTATGATTTTCTTCACAATTAATGATTAATTTTGAGTAATTTGTAAAAACTCATAAATAACCATTATTTTTGAGCAAAAAAAATAAAAATCATAAATAATCATTATATTTGATTTTTATATTTTTTGCTCAAAATAAAACTCACTTTTGGATTACATGTTTGTTATTAAGTTTTTTGGTACTATTCTTTCATGTCCTTTTACCTAAAATAAATGACTCTAGAATGTGTCCTTGATATAGCTTTAGTAGTTTACGAGATATGTACAAAAAACTTAGGAGGAGCCACGACCACTTCCCCCAAGAAAATTACATCCACATATGCCCCTTCCTAGTGCGATCCTTTGTACCAAATTTTACTTCCAAAGCTTAATTTATGGCTTAGTTATAGCTCTTTATATTTTTTCGGTTATCGCCATTTTATGGGCGTGGCGGGCGGACAGAAGGACAGACAGACATGCGGATTTCAACTCTACTGGTCACCCTGATCAAATTGGTATATATAAACCTATATCTGACTCTTTTAGCTTTAGGACTTACAACCAACCGTTAGGTGGATAAAACTATAATACTCTCTTTAGCAACTTTGTTGCGAGAGTATAAAAAGTTGATCATGAAGGTCCTGAAACCGATCGTATACCCGATAACTTCAAAATCGTGAAAATCTCTTGAGATTCTCAATTTACAATGTTTTAGCAAAAGCAGATCTCGTGTTGATCCAGATGGACTGTGTAGAAGAAGAAGAAGCATAATTTGATTTTCGAGATGTGATAAGGATGTAAGTAACGTTTTCACTCCCTCTCAGCAGTATCTCCCGATATTTCATAAACATTATCTCAGATTATTGCTGTCACCATTACAGCCTACTTTTTATCATTTTAGCTAAAGCTTTGTATAACCGAACCCACATCAATATTCTATATAGGGTATCTACAATTCTGCATTACTGATCGCTAACGGTTTCATTCAGAAATAGTCCGGTTTTTATTTTCATTTTTATTTTTTTTTTGCTAAGATAACACAATTGATAAAAGTAACGGTATTATTATCGTGTTTGCATCCCACACTATAATGGGCTGAACACTTGGCGCGAAATAAAGTCACGTTCAATGTTGCTGTCGCTGTTGTTGTTGTTGTTGTTGTTAGACTCGATTTTTATTTGTTTGGCCGCAGGCGTTATTATTCACGCGAATTTTGTGCAAACATATTTACGCACGTACACACAACTGCTTCAAGCACTTGTGCGCCAATAGTCTATAGTCTAATATACCTACATGCCTATTAATATGTACACATGTGTTGATATCTGTTTGATCATATGGACATTTGTTGCTGTTGCTGTTGTTTGTAGTTATTATTATTGTCCATCGCATTGATCGCTTGAGTTCAATGGCTCTGCAGTTGACAGTTTGTGTACAACAATAAAAAATGAAATAAACACTTATACCGTTATACAGGAAGTAATTTTACAGACGGCAACTTCGTAATCGCCCGGTTACCTGCCGTCGAATCACATCTATCATTGGCGGTCATCAATTGTAAATTTGCTATTTTGCATGACGTTGAATGAGTAACTGGTTTTAAATACCTAAATAGTACATATATATATGCGTGTAAATCTGCATCAGTGGCTGTTGAGTGCCACAATCATATACAAAACTGCATGGGATCAACCATAAAAAAGGAAATTTTTATGCAATTAACAATATTTTATAAATATTGAAGAACTATTTTTTCCTAAATAGTCAAGAATTCCACGGGATTAGCACTTTTATAGAAAAAGTTCTGAAGGTTTCAGAGATCTTGATCTTGAAATGGCCCTTTCGCCTTATGGTCATATTTTGACTTGAGAGATCCATCCACCTTACTACTAACCGCAAAAACTCCGATACTACAAAAAGATTATAAAAAGTACCAGACACTGTTTCGAAGAGTCAAGGTTCTTCAAAGATTCGGCACCATGTAATGATGTATTGTACGAAGCTTGATTGAAACGAAAAATAAGCTAATAGGACATCATCAATAAAGCATTTAGACATGATATAACGACGAATCTACTCAAAGTGGTAATTAGAGGTGTCTGCTAAAATAACAAGTTGGTCAAGTCGCGTCTGAATAATATCAAATATTGGTTAGGTTCCATGAGGAGTACCATTGATGAGCCAAGAAGATACCTTAAAGATGCGGGTCAACTAAAATAATGAGGAATAATAGGTATACAAGCCATTGAGAAGACTCACGTCGTCCTGAGTTACGTACAATTGTCTTCAGCTAATTCCGAATCAATCCATAGAGCTAGAGAGATATAATCAGAGGTAATAAGTTGAAGTACTTTAATGTAGAGTGAAGATGTAGAGCAGGAAGTGACTAGAATAATCCAACTCGTTAAACTGACAAAGAAGTTGTAGCGAGTATAAGTAATGTTCACATTAACGTATAAGAGAGAACAGTGTATTGATTAAATCTTAGTAGAAAAACCTTGATAAGAAGGCAATAATAATTCTACAATGTCGCAGCAATCACTAAGATCCCCCAAAGGTCAACTGTTGAAGAGTTAATAACACTTAGGTAGTGGAACTATCAAATGTCTCTGACCCGAGACTGAGTGAAATGAAACCCAAAATATTCTTATCAAGATTGCTAAAATAAAAAAAATCAAAAGTGGCATATCACACCTACATACCCCGTCCCGTGGAAATCATTAATGATCCCTATTGTGGCCCTTTACTCCTTGCCGTTTTAATATACTATATAATAAGGGTAATCCAATTAGAGGTACTTTTTCAATAGCCATTTTTGACTTATGGTCAACATAATCGGCCTACTGAGCGTACTATCCGCAATATCATCACCCATCTTGACACCCAGCTTTCATTAATGGATAATATTCGACCGAATGGACCACGTCCAGAGAAGAAAATATAGAGTGTACACGGTGACCGCTTCCCTCCATGAGGTCTTGAAAAGTTCCCAGAAAACCCGACGCTCTCGAGACAAATTCTGTATAGCAATGAGTCCCATTTGTGGCTCAATGGGTATGTAGATAAGCAAAATTCCCGCTTTGGGACGAAGAGCAACCTGAAGAGATTCAAGAGCTGCCATTTCAGCCAAAAACAAACAACAGTTTAGTGTGGTTTGTGGGACGATGGATTCATCGGTCCATATTTCTTCAAAAAAATGGAGGCGAGAACGTCACCGTCAATGGCGACCGATATCGCGCCATGATAACCGACTATTTGATGACTGAAATTAAAGCTCGTTATCTCGGCGTTATTTGGTTTTAAAAAGACGGCGCGGCGCCACTTCCCACACATCGCATCAATCAATGGATATATTGAGAGAATACTTCGGTGAGCAAATAATTTCACGTTTTGGGCTGGTCAATTGGCAACCAAGATCGTGTGATATCACTCCGTTAGACTTTTACCTGTGGGGATATGTTAAGTTTAAAGTCTATGCGGATAATCCCGCTTCGATTCAGGCCTTGGATCGAAACATCGCGCTTTTCATTCTCCAGTTACCAATTCGAACGAGTAATCGGAAATACGATTGGACAATCTGAGACGTAGCCGTGGCCAACATTTGAAAGAGATAATCTTTAAAAAATAAATACCAAATAATGTTCTTTCGAATGATAATAAACATTCTCCATTAAATTTGAATTGTTTGTGTTTTTTTTTTTAATAGGGAACCTGGAAATGGATTATATGTATATATTCTGAGTGTTATAACATCATATATTTATGCTTTCTTATATATTTCATTATATTTCTGTTGGCTATAGCAAAATTATTAATTCATACCAGTTTGTTGTTCGATTCGACACTCTCCAGAGTTTAACGAAAAATAATCAAGTGACCTTCGTGACCTCTTTCTGTTCTCTTTTTGTTGATTATACCAGTTTAAACGATTTATGCCAGTTTATTGTTCGATTCACCGCATCTTCATTGTTAAGCGATAACAAATATATATATAAAAAATACTAAAAACAACTTAATAAAGTACCGTTGCAATTCCATTAAACATTCCGCCGAAGATATCAATTTCGTACGCTTAAAGTAATCATTTGATTATTCTCCCATAAAAGATAATGTAATGGTCCATCGCTGCTGATTAGGAAAGTACTTAAAACTATTGACTGCAATTTCAGTCAATTATGAGCTGCAAGCGAGAGCCAAAAGCAATTTACTGCCGACAGAAATTTGAAACGTGCCGATTGTGTCCAACACACAAGGCAAATGCAAAAACTGTGTTAATTCCATTAAAAAAAATTATTTTTTGTGGGCAGTTCGGCGATGGAACCGCAAAGGTTTTAGGACTTTTCCATTGAACTCATTCGCAATTCGGCAAATTCACCTACATACACAAACAACAACAACTACAACGACACACAGAGACAATGAGAATGCAATGGCGGCACTGCGGTTTCGTTCTTGCGCAAAAAATACCGTTAGAATAGAGAACGGCTTTTGCCTTCGAAAAATCACTTTTCTATAACGAGCCCAAACTCAATTGCTTCGTGATGGAAAAGTGCTAAAGTGCCTTTGTTTGTTGCTATTGCTATTGTTGTTGTTATGGTGGTGGTTGTTGGTCGAGCGATGAGCTCTTTTGTGCAGCCGCTGCATTCTTGCGCTGAGCTTTTCTTTAGCTATTCACTTTTTTGCTTGTACAAAATGTAGGCGCATGCGCAAAAACGGCGCCGCACAAGAATTGACAAGTTAACTGCAAGAAAATGCAAAAACAACAATAACAACAACTACAGTTGCGTTGTACAACAAAGTAACAACTTGCAACAACGCATTGCGGCGCTGCGCTGCGCCGAGTTGAGTTGTTGAAAGAAAGGCTTTGTAAATGCAAGCGAAAAAAGTCATCGCCTTTCTCTTTGCAATTTTCTAGGAAAATATCATAAAAATACTGGTTTACCGCTACACTGTTGCAGGTATAGATACGTTGCATACATATTTGTATGTTCATTTATGAGAGTGTTGCAACAACTCTGTGTGTTTAGCCAACTCATTGTAGTTGGTGTGAAAAAGTGTTCAATGGTTTTGCAGATTTTTACTGAGAATTTGCGGTTTTGAGTTCTGAAAATATTATTAAAAGGTTTCATAGTTTCTTAAAGCTTAAGCTCTTAATGTGGTTTGAACTCGAAACTATATTTTTGAAAAGTTCAAAAAGTTTTATAATTTTTAAATAATTTTTTTCGGTATCGACAAGCTTACTGTATCAAAAATTATCGATAACTTTTACAATCGATAATTTTTTGATGTCGACATATTAATAAATTATCGAAATTATATTATTAATTATCGATAAATAGTGCTATTTATTCTTCTTGACTGGCGTAGAAAACGCTTACGCGGTTATAGCCGAGTCCACAATAGCGCGCTACGCATCCCTTCTTTTGGCAGTTTGGCGCCAATTGGTAATACCAAGTGAAGACAGGTCCTTCTCCACCTGGTCCTTCCATCGGAGTGGAGGTCTCCCTCTTCCTCGGCTTCCACCAGCGGGTACTGCATCGAAAACTTTCAGAGCTGGGGCACTTTCATCCATTCGAACAACATGACCCAGCCAGCGTAGCCGCTGTCTTTTTATTCGCTGGACTATGTCTATGTCGTCGAACAACACATACAGCTCATCATTCCATCTTCTGCGGTATTCGCCGTTGCCAATGTTTAAGGGACCGTAAATCTTCCGCAAAACCTTTCTCTCGAAAACTCCTAGTGCCGTCTCATCGGATGTTGTCATCGTCCATGCTTCGGCGCCATACATCAGGACGGGAATAATGAGCGACTTATAGAGTTTGATTTTGGTTCGTCGAGAGAGGACTTTACTTTTCAATTGCCTACTCAGTCCAAAGTACCACCTGTTGGCAAGAGTGATTGATTCTGCGATGGATTTCAAGGCTGACATTATTATCGGTGTTAATGCTGGTTCCTAGGTATACGAAATTATCTACAACTTCAAAGTTATGACTGTCAACAGTGACGAGCCAAGATGCGAATGCGCTGACTGTTTGTTTGATGACAGGCGATATTTCTTCTTGTCCTCGTTCACCACCAGACCCATTCGCTTCGCTTCCTTATCCAGGCGGGAAAAAGCAGAACTAACGGCGCGGGTGTTGTTTTCAATGATAACGATATCATCGGTGAACAATATTCTAATAAAGTCTCGATAATTAACGCCAATTTTTATAATCGATTTATTTCGATATCGACATATTTACTATAATCGATTTATAATCGGTAGAATAAATATCGGTGCATAGAATAATTATCGGTACTTTAAATCCGAACCCGTTCTTTTGTCTAATCTGGAAGATCTAGAGGCCAACAACAGCAATAAAGGTATTTTACATTGATAAATTCAGTATCTGTAGCACTACATGGATAAAAAGAAATTCGAGAACTTGTCAAGTAAATTATGGACAATTTTTATAAACAATTTCTTCGATAACAACAAGCTTAAAATATTGACAAGATTTTTTTATAATCGATTTATTGTCGATATTGACATACTTATTAGTTATCGAAATGTATCGATAATTTTTAATCGATTTTTGTGTGTCATGTTTATGGAAATATCGATACTTTTTATAATCGATCAATTTTTGATATCGATAACTATTACTAAAACCAAAAAAATAGTTCGAAAACTTGTAAAGACAATTTAAAATATTTCTATTGATTTCTTCAATATCGACAAGCTTAGGTATATGGTATAAAGAGTTATCGATATTTTTTATTCGAACCCGTTGTTTTGCCGAATCGGGATGATCTAGAGAGCAACAACAACAATAACAATGTTTCGCATTAAGAATCTGCTGCATTACATGGAAAAGAGACTAAGGATGTATCTTAAAAGTGAGGATCTCAAAATATTTATGAGAGATTAAGTGAAAAAGTCGTAGCTGTAGGTGAAGTCAACCTCAATAAAGATTAATTTTAGTAAAGACTTCCAGCTGCATGAAATTGAAAGACTAGCTTATTTTTTTTTGCTCAGTTCTAATCAAACTTAGCAGCTTTAATAGGTTCTAGTCTCTATACATTTCCTTTTAATGAATAACCATTGCAGTCTTCATCAAATGCTCTCTACTTCATTAAGATGTTTCACGCCAGAATCATACGATTCACTTGAGAGTACAACTACACACATCTCCATCTACAAAAAGACATACAACTGTACATTTCTGCAAAGATCATTTGTTCCTTTCTACTCAAGAACTACCGCTTTTCAAACATTTCTCGAATGTAAGTTACTTGCGGTCATTGGCTTAACGGCCGCCACAACTGCACATGCGCAACGATGGCGTTGCCAAGCAGCAGCCGAGTCTTGTGTCTACCAATTCGCTGCTGTCGCTTGCAATTCTTCTGCAACTTGATTTTCTGCAAGTTGTCTTTTTTCTTTCTTTCTTTTTGTGGAGCTTTGCAGTTTTGCTTCTGCTTTGCGCTGCTGTTTCGTCTTACCTGCTTTCTGCGCTTTGCCAACAGCAGTTTTCACATTCACATGCAGCGAGCGCATGCGTCCCGCACACTGCCTGCGCCGCTGCGTGCAATAAAACAGTTAACGGTTCGGTCTCGCCTCGCTCAGACCGCGCCAAACTGTTCAGTTGCATTTTCTAAGGTTAGGCGAGGCCATTGGTCTGATTTCCATTCCTCCATGGCGCGCGTTCGACTGCAAGCGCATATTATTCATGACTCGCTCGTCGGCTCTTTTGCCTGCTCGTGCATTCAAACGCTCTACGCGTCGCCGCTGCTGCTGCGCCGTGCTGTGGTATGAGGAAGTGGTTGGGAGATTTTTGCAAGTTTGCAATTTCTTGTCTTGCTTGCAGGTCACTTCTAATGGCTTGCATTCGTTATTATTTTCTGCTGAACGTTAGTTGCTTGGATTTGTGGTAAATTCTCAAAGATTTTCAAAGAATTCTGTATTACTCAGGTGGAGGCGATTATAAGCGGTATTGAGAATTCTTTCAGTATTCACATGGTTATCTCAGTTCAGATTAAATCCATTCTGGGTATGCCAGATGTGCACTGAATTTCTAGAACATGCTACAGTTTGACTAAAATTTGTTTCACATATAATGCGAGGCTAAATATATAAAGAAGAAATAACTGTTATATTATATAATATCTATGTAACGGAAACTCTGAGATCACAAAAACAAAAAAAAATCCTTCGAAAAACCAAAGCATTTTAGGAGCGTGAGAGCTCAGTGAGAGTTTTCGGGTGATGACATTATTGATCTCTCTCACAACCGACCATATTTTGGTGCTGGATGATAACCTGCTGCAAATAACCTAGCACAGATTCGAATTGGGTCCTGCAACATCAACTAGTACCTTCGAAGCTGATATTTACTGCTTTGTTAGATTACTTTTTCATGGTGTCGTAAGAAAGTTCTCAATTGCAATTGCTTAAAATGTCAGATCCTTAAACAAAATATGAAATAACTCTTGAAATAAATACAAGAATTGTGGTTTACGGAAATATAAATAGTTTCATCTGACCCACTCACGATATTCGATGGCCTTTGCAGAGTGGAGAGAGCTTAAATAAAAGAGATAAAAGTTTGCAGCACTGAAAGAGAGCTATTGAAAAGGAGATAGAAATACTTGTACACGTTTCGGTCCAGCTCCCAAACTACGTTGTTATTTTTGTTTTAATTTTTTTTTGGCGAGAAAGCTGAAGTTCTTCAATAGAATATAGCATAGTTTCAAGCAACCAAATATTTCAAGCCTACAAATTGCCTATTTGTAGGCAAAAGTTCCATTGCTGGCCTTTTTTAACTATATAACACTTAGCATACCTTTAGGTGTTGTCATAGAAACCTTCAGCAATACTACCATATTTTTTTAAAATAATACTATAGAATAGAATAGAAATTTGATGTTGTTTGAATTCTGATGAGACTATGCCTAGGTTATGTAGGTGGTACCTAAACTTACAGTGGACTGTGTATAGTCCCACCAAGAGTCTTAGTTTAAATACTATAGATCAGTATCAAATTTTTTGAGTTAATAATGAAGATTCTGCATATAGCTTTATTTCATTTAAGTAAAAATTCCCAGAGTGTTCTAGATTCTTAGCCTTGAGTCCTTGTCTTTAATAAGGCATGTGATCTCATTGAAGATATAGCTATTGGATACTGATCTTTTGAAAGTATAATGTTATCTTCGCAAAGACAATATCGAAACTACTATTAAGCTGAGTCTATATTTGAAATAATTTCAGAAATGAGACCGGTAACAACGTAACCAAACGTCAATTGCGACCGTTATCGCGTCATGAAAACCGACTAGTCGATGGCTTAAATTGAAGCTCGTGATCTCGGGTCGGCCGATTAACCATAAAGATCGTGTGATACCACACCGTTAGACTTTTTTCTGTGGGAATATGTAAAGTCCAAAGTCTATGGGTACAATCCCGCTTCGATTTAGACCTTGGAGAAAAGCATCACGGTTATAATTCGCCAGTTACCAGTCGAAATGCTCGAACGAGTCATCGAAAACTGGACTCAACGTATGAACCATCTGAGATGTAGCCGCGTCCAACATTTGAAAGAGATAATCTTTAAAAAATAAATGCCAAAGAATGTTTTTTCGAATGGTAATATGATCCCCATTAAATTTGAATTTTCTGTATTTTTTCTTTAAAAAGTTGGGAACCTTTAAATGGTTGTCCCTTTATTTGCTGCTAATTTTCTAATGATTTGTTAATTTTTAAAAAATTAACAGATTGTTGGCATACGTATATTTATACAGCAATCATATGAGCTTACACCTGCAACTACACCCATGCATCGATCACATATCTACTCACATATAGCAAACACCTTCCACGCCACACTACGAGTATAAAACGAAAGACTTAAGTGAGCAACTTGTTCGTTCGCATTTGCAATGAAGCAAAAAAAATCAAGAAATAAAGAAATATACAACAAAAAAGCAGTAACAAATCGACAAGCCTGATCAATCAAATCATTGCTGTCGCGGTTCGGCTTACCCGATAAAACGGCCCTCACGTCGCAACGCTTAGCCGCTAACCATAACTGTAGTTGTTGCTGTGCAGAGTGTTGCTGCCTTGCTGCTTAGTCCACAGCAAGCAGTTCAACGAACTCGTGCGCAAATCTAGGCTAAACATTTGCTCGACGCTGCAATGAAAACGAAAAGTACCGCAATTTTACCGCTATTCGAACCTGAGTGAGTCAATGAAGTGACGACAATGAACGTCGAACGTCACTCGAACCATTTCGCCTCCTCCGTTTACACACACTCGCTCAGCCACTCAGAGTTCTTACTGCCAGTGATAAAGGTGTTCAAGCGAAGACTCAAGTCGGCGAGTGTGTGTGTGTTTGCGCTCGGTCTTGAGCGGTGAAAGAGAGCTATAGTGAGTGTGTTCTTGGTTGAAAGAGTAGAGAAGAGAGCGTATGCATACCGGGCGCTGCCTTTGCGCATGCGTTGTACACTTTTATCAGTCTTGCATTGAGTGTGCGCTTTGTGAGTGGTTTGGCTTGCTAGTGCAGTTTCCGCTATGCGTGGTAGATGATAGTAGTTACAGCATTATTATGAGCTGTTAATTTATGAGTAGCTCTTTGGGTTGTAATTTCTTAAAAATTATATACATTTATACATGTTTTTATAAAGCTATAAATATGCGATTTGCTGGTAGGTTGTTATTTTTGAGCTTAATAGCCCACAAAGAATTCAAGATATGTAGAGTTTGTCACTTTTCGGAGTTATATAAACTTTCTAATAAAAAAAAAATCAATATATGTATTTTAAAATTTTTTCTCCCTTTTCATTAAAATTAAGTAACAAATTGCCTTAAAAATATTAAAATAGAAAATCTTAGTAATTTATTTTATCACAGCTAAGAAACTACTGTCCACTGATTTTATGGGCTTTCTTTTTTATGTAAAAATAATATTTCTTGCATTTTCATTGAATTAGTTGAAGGATTATGAATAAAAAAGCTTATTTCAAGAATTGGTTTTATGGAAATTATGTGTTTTAGACGTCTGTTCTGATGGCTTCTAAGCGTCTCGGATAGTTGAAGGATGAAGCGAATAATGCCCTTTGAAAAGCTCATCCACCTTTAGCATAAGGTAAAAATGCAATCGACCGAGTTGAGGAGAGGACGCTAATCGCAGTACCTCTGGGGAGCACAATGCTACTAATGATGGCCTAGGGGTCAGGCTCACTTTGCCTCCCTTTTCAACCAACCAACCAACCAATGTCACACGAAAGTCATTTCATTTGGACAGATATTTTTATACAATACTCTCAGTACTTGCTTTTAAATCAAAATCAAAAGATAGATTCCTAGAACTTCTTCCCTTATTCGTGGTTTTTGGATGGAACTTATCTTACAAATGAAGAGATATAAATGCTTTATGTTACCTCGAAAATTTATGGATTTATTAATAGTTTTATATTGGCAGATATATAATATAAACGACTTCATCATCTTAAATACCCATATATACATATATCTCATTTCTCATTTCGTTCGACTTTCATCGTTATCATCAAAAAATACGTTCGATAATTTTTAAAAACTACCGATATATGATTGTGAGTAATGCAGATAGGATGATGGGATCATGTGTAGAAGTTCACGTAAGTGAGGAAAGCTATAGCATACACTTGGGAGTGACCTGAAACGATTTTTCTACACATGATTTAATCAGCTCACGACTTCCGGTTTTAGACCAAGTGTCCTCTAACAATCTAACAGCGATTTGGAGCCGAGCTAAAGTGTGAAGGCGAATCCCACTTTTGCAGTTGTGCGTAGGGTTTGGGACCCACCACATAAAAACGAATTACCAATATAAAATCGATTACCGCAGACGATGGAACGATGAGCTGTACGAGTTAAACGACGACATTTACATAGTTCAGCGAATAAAAAGACAGCGGCTACGCGGCTAGGTCATGTTTTACGAATGGATGAAAACACTCCAGCTTTAAAAGTATCCGATGCAGTACCCAACGGAGGAAGCCGAGCAAGAGGAAGGACTCCACTCCGTTGGAGGGACCAGGTGGAGAGCGACCTGGCGAGGGAAAGAGAGGAATGGTGCGCTATTATCGATACGGCTCTAATCGGATAAACGCCAACGTGAGGTTAGGTTCATAATGGCTATCCCATGACGTTCCGATGTGTGGAATCAGTTCAGAACCCTCAAAGATTTGGAATCTGATTACCTACAAATATATAATTACGGTGTAACCTTGGATGTTGAGTGGAAACATATAAATGCTGTGTATTTTTCATTCAAAGATATTCTTTGATGAACTAAGAAATTCGTCTCAATCTACTGTAAGGCCATTGCAAATAATATTTGACATATAAAATTAGTTGAAGTGATGATTTTTTTAACAACAAAACAGATAAATTTTAGTTAAAATTTACGGATTATCAAGTTAGAAGTCATGTATACTGTCAATGGCCAGATGGATCCCTTTAAGTGATAAGAAATTGTATTAGACTAAGATTGGCCAAGTTAATCAAATGTACAAATAAACTGAAGAACAGATTCCCGGGTCCAATTGTGCTACTGCTTCATGATAGATAGTTAATATCGCAAGGCCTTTCCTAACACTCAAAATAAAATATATTCTGGTACCCTCTACAACATTTCATATACTCTGATGGCAACGATATAAGATATAGGTATTCATTAACTATTTATATATTTATTATTTATTGTATTTTCTCTAAAGCTTATGTCTTTGAGAAATAACCCATTAATCGTATAAAACCTGAAAATTACTCGCTGTTGTATATAAAGACATTGATTTCAGTTTTCTAAGTATACTTTTAGGGTTCCAGTACTATCTGCGTACATCTAAAATTGTCACTGTTTTGAATATTAGAGTTTGATCAATAGCTGACATTTTAAGTGCATACATTTATAAAATCTCGAACTGATGAAACTAAGATAAGAAATACACAGAAGGTTGAGATGAACCTTTGATAAACGATACGAATCTTCGCGAATTCATAACTTTCTTATTTTTTAGTAAGACAATGTTAAGAACCAAATTTGTTCTCAAAATTCATTACCTTTTATTAAAATTTTGTGCGTCACCTGTTGCCAAGACACATAATCAACATCTGACTCACATTTTACCACCTAAATTTATCTTATAAATTTTAAATATTTTTCATAAATATATTAATCTTATTTATTATATAAATTTCTTATTCCTTCCTATTTAATATAATCTTATTCTGAATTCCATTAAAGCAATCCCTTTGAACTTCGCATTTATTAAATAAAATTGTCAGGAAATCGTGAGCAACTAAAAAAATGTATTCACTGAATCACGAGCAATAAAAGGAAAAGCAATTAAGGCGCCTCATTTTATTTGATCGATTCGTTACGATAATGCCATTTAACGGTAACAACGGCACACCTCACGTGCACTTGCTTTTAGCATGCGTAAATTGGCGACAGCAACAACAAGACTACACGAGATATATGTGGGAGAGTATATATGTATATATATAAGAGTAAATCCAAAAGTGAAGTTCAACGCCCCTTTTCGTAAGCCAGATTCCACAAAAGCGTCTTTTTGTTGTATTCAGCCACAGCAGTGATCAGCAAGTCAACAGCCGTTTTGGCCGCTTTAACAGTTGACTCAAAGACACAGAAAGAGAACAAATAATAAACGAACGCCGACATATAAAATCGCTTGAATGGCGAACATTTGCAAATAAGAATGTAAACAACAAAAAGAAATCCGCAAAAAAACTTTCACCAATTTGTTTTGCTTTCGGGAAGTTTTTGGAGTTTCCGCCAAATGGCTGCTGATTCTGTGGAAAGAATGGAATTATTACAAATAAAAAAGTAAAAAAGAACAACAACCACAAGCAACGCCTAGAACGTTAGTCAGTGTGTGAAGTGCGTAGCATAGCGGATTTTTCGTACGAAAAATATTATTTTTTTTTTACATTACACTTCTACAGTTGTATATATTATATATCTTCCAAATGCGTATGCAGTTATGTATGTGCGTATATATTCTTTTGTGTCGAACGTTACTTTTGGCCGGTGAAAGAGAGAGCTCTTCAGTCCATAGTAGTTGTTGAAGAATTTCAAGTTCAGGAGAATTTTCGCAGTTCGCATTTCGTATTTTTTGGCGCTTCTGCCGAATTCGTCACAGTCCACTAAGCCGCCCAGCGATTTTGGGCCGTTTAGGTCGTTGACCGCTGTTGGTCACACGTAAAATGCAACAACAACATCAAAAGTAAATAAGTAAATGAGCGCGAAAATTTTGCGCAAAGAAATTAAAAACAGGAACCGATTTTCGTTTCTTTTTATGAAAGTAAACGCAAGTGGGGAATATTAGTTGTTTCTTTTTTGAAGTCATGCTCATTAGTTGAAATTTAATTTTTCTATAAAAAAAGTTTTTTGTCATGAAGTAATATTTTAGTATCAGTTATTGAGAACTCAATGTGGCAATAAACAGCCTATTTTAGTTGCAATAAACCAAGCAATAGCTCCTGTCATCGATTCGGGTAGGTGTATGTCTTTGCTGTTATATAGAACATGGTTCTAAATGTAGGCAATGTTTTTATAAAATTTTATGAAAAATACAAAATAACAAACTTACTCAAAGAAAAAAATTATAAACTATAGTGATATTAATGCTAAGCGGACTCTAGATTAAAATCTCCACTTTTTCTTTCTGAACTTCAAATTTCTAAAATAAATAAAAATGTTAGATGTCATCGTAGTCGGTATGTGTCTTTGAAAATGACGATTGCGCCTGAATGTAGGCAATGATTACGGTGTTTAAGATTAGTTTCTATAACATTGCTTTGAAGAAATATAATTTTTATGCAATAGACATGATAACACAGATACACAAAAACAAAATAATGACCAGGGGGTCTTACTATGTGTGCCATATGCTATTGTGAACGCTGAATCCGAATCTGAGGTTCATTTAACTCCATCAGATCTGGATTTTCACCTGAAACTCGTTATTTGAGGGTTTTCGGGGTCGCTGATTACGATTTCGGTGTCGATTTTTTAAAATTCAAAACATTGGATACAATATGGCGGACGCTTTTTTGAAAAATTCGACGGAAACGCTTCAAACTTGTTACTCGGGGGTTCTCGAGGTCGCTTTTTGAGTATTAGCTCCTTGTTTATTTATTACTACTTGAATCAAGTAGTTTTAAGTATGAATTAATTGTAATTTCTATTTTCTCGAGAAAAACTAATTTCAAAGATGTTAACTGTCATCATAATAGGTATGTGTCTGCGAAAAAACTTTTTTTAATTTTTTACACATACTCTGACTTCTTATACTTCAGTTATACAGGGCAACCATTTTTGTCAAATAGTTCAATATTATGGACAATATCTTAAAAAGTTAAAAATTAATCATGAAAGTACAACAAAAAAATTTTCATGATCATTTTTTGTTCAAAATATTTATTTGAATAGACAGAGAAAATTTTGAAGAATGCTGATTCAAAAAACTAAAATCAATTTATTGCAATAATATAAAATATAAAGGGAGTTTCCGATAAGAGCACTACAGAGAGAGTTTTTTTTAATAAAATAAAAACAGTTTGGGATATCAATGGAATACTTTATTCCTGTGAAAGTTCTTTCGATACCATTATGTATGGAACTCGATTTCTTTTACATGGCCACCACGGGCACGTTTGCAGAAGTCCCGAAGCTGAATCCAATTTTCGACGGTTTTCAAGCATAAATCGGCCGTTACTGCTGCAATTTCATATTCGATATTCGTGCGAAGTTCATCAATCGTCGCTGGTTTGTTGGGATGGACCATAGACTTGAAGTAGTCCCACAGAAATTAGTCTAACAGCGTCAAAAAGCACGACCGAGGCCGCCAATTGATTGGGCCTTTTCGTGAGATCAGACTTTCACCAAACTTGGTTTTCAATATATCTGTTGTGACATAGGCTGTGTGGCTTGTGGCACTGTCCTGTTGGAACCACATATTGTTCAACTTCATATCATCCAATTCGGGCCAAAAATATTCGGTTATCATTGAGCGGTAGTGATTCCCATTCACAGTAGGTCTTGATCACCACGGAAGAAGTACGGCCTAATGACGCCGGCGGCCCATAAACCGCACCAAGGCGTAATTTTTTCGGGTTGCAATGGTGACTCATGGCGTATGTGAGTCTCATCTCAGAAGATGTTTTTTCGATGAAAATCTGTATCAATATCAAGTTGTTGCTCAGCCCAATTCACGAACATACGACGATTTTGGTCGTCAAGCGGCTTCAGTTCTTGCGTCAATTTGATCTTGTAAGGATGTAGGCCAAGATCTTTTCGCAAAATTCGCTTCAACGACGTCACAGAGATATCTAACGCTTGAGAACGACGTGTGAGATACTGATTTGCTGATTTGCAATATTCTCGACACTACGGGCACTACTTTGTCCCACTGACACGCGAACATTTTGTACAGAGCCTGTGGATTCAAATTTGTCCACTAGACGCTCAATTGTTGATCTGACAGGACGATTATGACGATCATGAATTAAACGTAGCTCTCTTAAAGTTGAGGCCACAGACCACACAGGCCGAATTTCGGTAGTAAAGTGTAATAATTTCGTCTCGTTGTTGGATCGTATATCCATTTCCATGATGAAATGGCATACCTTGGATGATTGGTTGGTTGGTTGAAAAGGGAGGCGAAGAGAGCCTGACCGCAAGCGGCATTAAGGCCATTATTAGGCTCATTGTGCTCCCCGAAGGTACCCTGATAAACATCACCTGAACAACTCGGTCGATCTAACGAAGTTTGAGTTTGAGTTTTTTCCATCCCATCTGCCAAATTTCTCTTAGATTAGAGTATTGGGAGCCATGGAAGCTATCTCTACTTAGCCGACAGAAGGCTGGGCATACGCAGAGATAATGCAATGGCAAACCTTACTGTCGCTATCGGTCTATTTATGCACCTTTATATTTAAGCGCCAAAATATATAATTAACAACGAAAATCCAATCTTATTTAAAAAAAAAATTATATGTTTTTGAAAAAAAAAACAACATAAAATATATATTTGTTTAATTTCTAATGAACTGATCTGATTTAGTTATACCAAAAAGAACACTTAAAATCCCACAAATAAGATACAAAACACTAATAGATCAAGTATAAATGCATATCACACGAAAATGCCTGGCTAACCACTTAGCAATGCCCTCCCAAAAAAAAGACCAATACTAAAACCGAAACAAAAGCAGCGCTTAATTGCACGAACACTCACATTGAAACACTAAGTCAAAAAGCACAGTCAAAAATGACGAAAAGCATAATAAATTAGAAACAAAGTCAAAACTTAGTAGCTGGAGCGATTGCATAGACACATAAGACATTCACCTTTTGGCTCACAAAAAAAAAACAACTCCATTTTTTTCCAACTGATGGAGTAATACTGATGCACACACACACGAATAATTACATAAAAAGCGAAAAATATGCCCAAAAATGAGGTCTTTGAACTACGAACTGCGCTAAAGCTAATCACAATACTACAAAAACGTAAAGAAAAGCAACAAAAAATAGAAAAAACAATAACGATAAAAGCATCAAAAAACCAAAACCAACAATAACAAAATCAACGAAATAAGAAATGTTTAGTAATGACAATGAAAAGTATGTAAATGATGCCCGATGATCACCATAATGACGATAATGCGGCGGAGAAGGTGGCTCTTAAACTAAAACAACAACAAGAAAATAACAAAAAAATGCCACCAACTTTTTAATACATAATCTAAGCGAAAAGCCAAGCTCAGAGTTCATTCGCCTCGGTGAAGGTACGCACACACTCACTCACACTCTCACACAAACATTTTCGGCGCTTAGCAAAGCTGCCACTAGACGCAATCCCCAACAAATAAAGCATATTTTAGAAGGTTTTTAGTTTGAACTTTTGTTTGTTACTAGCTGTTGTTGTTGTTGTTGTTGCTGTAGCTCTTGAAAAAAATAAATGTGAAAGATTTGGTCATTAGAATAGCTTTTATGTAGCAACCAGATTAGAAAGAGACGCGAGTGAAAAAAAAGCGAAAAGAAAGAAGACAGCGAAGAGCATTGACCGCTCAAGCGTTGTGCTGCCACTTACCAACACCAACAAACACACACACACACACAGACAAACAAACACTTGTAAGCAGTTAAAAATCTTTGCTTTATATTTATCTAACGCATGCAAGTGGCCCACACTCTTTTTCCTCAAAAATACTGTCTACGCATTACAGGTCAATGCCACTGCAGCTATAACTACAACAACAGTAACAACAACAGCGTTAAGCTTGTCTAGCTTACATAAAGGTCAAACAGGCTGTTAGAGTTGGTGTTGGCCGTCGATTTGTGCTGTCAGCTGGAGGTCGCAGGAAATGATTTGAGAAAAGTGTAAAGTTATCAGCGGAGATCTACGAATGCATATCCGTATTGAGTATATTTTGCTTTTTTCCTTCTCTCTTTTCTTTTTTATGTTTTCTAGACATTTTGGGTAGAAATTATAGACCTTAAATTTATGTGTATTTAAGAAGCTGAATTTATGTGCATTAGGAGAAGCTTTGTGGCGGTAGAATATATTATTGGGGCTTTTGGAAAATTTGTATGATAATTTAGATCTTATTAAATAAAGAGAGGGTGTTTAACTGAGAATAAGTACATAGGTAATATATGACTGTACCCAAAAAATAAGGTGACATTGTATTTATTTTGAAAATTCTTTATTTATCCTTCCAAATCAATTTCATCCCCTTCAAAGTAATCCCCTCCCGATGCAATGCACTTATGCCAACGGATTTTCCTATCTTCTAAACACTGGTTGTAGTCACTTTCCGGGATAGTCTTCAGTTCCGTCTTCGCTGCGGCTTGAATCTCCTCTATCGTATAAAAACGGTGTACCCGGAGCGGTCTTTTGAGCTTGGTGAACAGCCAGAAGTCGCACGGCGCCAGATCAGGTGAATACGGTGGTTGCGGAACGATATGAGTTAAGTTTTTGGCGAAATAATCACGAATTACGAATGAATTTTCAGTATCAGTCGAGATTTGACGCGCTTGAGGTCCAAAACATCCTTCAAAATGGTATTGGCTTAGCCTTTCGATATGCCAACTTCAACAGCAAGGTCTCTAATTGTTAATCGACGGTTTTTCAACACCAAATCTTTGATTAGTTGAACGTGAGCTTCGTCAGTTGAGGTTGATGGTCGCTCTGGACGCTCTTCGTCTTCGACACGTTCACGGCCGGCTTGAAACTCGCTATACCACTTGTAAACATTTTTTTTAGATATAGCCTCATCACCAAAGATTTTCTACGCCTTCCTCAACGTATCCGCAGCAGAAAATTGATTCCGTAAACAAAATTTAATGCAAATTCTTTGCTCAACAAAATTTCGAAATCGCAAAAAACGAAAAATTCACTTTTAGCAGCTCACAAAACGACACGTATCTCAAGTGGCCCAGTTGTTCACAGTAGATGGATGGTAGAATTAGGCATCTGGACATTTCGGGAGCAGCTCATAGTGGATGATTCTCTTCCAATCCAACCAAAACACATAGCAACACCTTCCTGGCCGTCGATCTCGGCTTGGCCACTGTTTGGGACGATTCACCGGTGTTCGACCACGACCGTTTTCGCTTGATATTGTCGTATGTGATCCATTCTTCGTCGCCAGTCACCATCTGCTTCAAAAATGGGTCGAGTTCGTTCCGTTTCTGCTGCATATCGCAGGCTTTGATTCGGTCCAGAAGGTTTTTTTGGGTCAAATCATGCGGCACTGAAACATCAAGCTTTTATGTGTATTCAGTCTTCGGCAGATGACTAACTCTCATCTACCTGGGCGATGTCACGATATGCCGCATGTCGGTCTAACTCGATGTTATCCATGTTTTGATCAATATTCGTCGTCAGAGCTCTTCCGCCGGCTGGCTTATCAATGGTGTCGTTTTCACTCGCTCTGAATCGTCGAAACCATTCCTCCGCAGTTCGAAGTTATAGAGTAGCATCCCCCAAAACACCATTAATATCACGGAGCGTTTCTCTAGGGGATTTGCCTTTAACGAAGGAAAACTTTAAAATAGCATGGATTTCGGCGTTACCGAACTCCATGTTTACATGTCTATAACTGTGGAACGCAATATTCAAACTAATCATGCATAGCGTCGTTTTGTAGGTTGTGTCAAGACCTTTCAAAGATGTATAGTATTGCCAGAAATGAGCTCTGTAGCGCTTTATACATAGCCGCGAAATTCAAAAGACAAAAAAGTGGAAGGAATATATTTGTCAACCTAATATATTTTTGAAGAACCTCTAGACCAACAGGCCTTATAATAGTTATCTTAAATCGGTTCAGTTCAGACACTGAGAACATCTTCCCACATATCGATTATTTAACAAACATTTTTCGTCACCACGATTCTCAATATTATGCTTCCTTCTGATTAAATTAAAGTACATTCTTTGATATGTGTATATAGAGGACTAAGGCTTGAGGTTAGTTTAGGATCTTCTTCGTAGAATATTGTACAATTTTTTTTCTTATTTTTAGATGGATGTGTTTAGTTTAGTTTGAGAAAAAGTATACATAAATAAAATGGTAAAATTCCCTAACTTTTTTTAGAAAGTCTGTTAAGCCTTAAAAACACACTCATTTGTATCATACAAATGTTATTTATTGTTGAAAATGTCTTCTCTATTCTTCTATTTGATAACTCGATTTACAAACCCAATTCAGTATTTCCGAAGAGAGTAATTGTGGTATGATAAGCAATGATTTTCTTTTGGTAGAGTATTCCTCCTGCACTTTTTCAAAATTCTAAGAAATTCTAAAGCGGACATTTTTGAGTTAATTGGCAATTTAAAAATTTCAGTTAGTTTTAGCAAGCACCTTTTCTTCTAATCCCCTCTTCCTTCTAAAAGTATTTCTTATTGCCTGTGTAACCTCTATAAAAAATGGTCTGACCTTATCGACCTTTTACAAAACTTCTTTTTTGAAACACAGTAATCTTTTTGATTTTTTTTTAACGGTCATGTGTTCGGAAACCCAAATTTGAAACCTTTAAACGACTCAAAAACTGTTAGAAATTTGATTTCCAAGTTGATATTGCCTTGAGCGAGGTGTGTGTATCATGCCATTGCATTTTAAAGTAAATTCGTCATCAAGTTCGTGTCTTAAGTCTTTAGTATAAAACCACTCAGAATGCTTATAAGTTTTTAGCACCACGTTTTTAAATAAAGAAACACCAACAACAACTGTAAATTTTACAAAAACAAGCAACAAAGCGTAGAAAGAAAGAAATTGCATTCGCCAACTGAAAACGCTGCGCCGCTGCTCGACGGCTTGCGCTTATTTGTTACTTGCAACGGGCTTGCATTTCTACATTTCTACGTTTCTGCACATTTCTTCAACGGTGTAAGCGCTTACAAATACACATGCGATTTTGAGAGAAAGCCTTTCTCTTTGTTGCAGAACTGGTTGCAACGAAAGTAGACGCTGGTCGCCGTCCAAGACGTGTCGTTGTGGTGGACATTGCAAATTTGCACACATAAACACACACCCATATATTGGAGTTATGTATATATTAAGTTTGCTACCGCTGCACCATTTCCCTCGCACCCTCTCTTCTATATATTTTATAAAGTAATATATACAGTTACAATTGCATTTCTGTATGTGTGTGTGTTGGTGAAAGAAAGAATTTTTCTGGTAAATAATACTCGTTTCGCTGCAGAAATGGTGCGCTCGAGTTCAATTCCGTTCGTTGAACTCTGGGCGGCTTGAAGAACGCCACATATACACAAGAGCTGCGTGGAAATGAAAAAAAGTTACTTTTTTTTGTAAATTTTGGTTTTTTGGCATTAATAAAATATTATTTTATATTTTTTATAATAACTGTTAATTCAAGCTATAGCGCAGTAGACGCTTCTCAGACATTTTGAAGTGCACTTGATCTTTTAAGTGGATTTGTAAGTGAAATTTCGAGAATTTTTCGAAAATTATGTAAATTTATTCTGAAATGAAGAGATATTGCCTTATTACCGTTATTACAAATGAAATATATATTTACGTAAATTTTTTAGTGTGCTTTCAGATATTATGGTACAAGTACTTATAGATAGATTTCAAAATGAAAATATGGTACAAAAACTCTTATGCTACCTTTTTTCCACTTTAAATACAGTTGAGTTGGCGTAGATTGGAAGATTCTGGATTTGTATCCGGTTCCGGTATATAACCAGTTCCGGTTCCGGCAAGATTTTCAGTTCCGGTTTCATATACATACACAATAATATATAGTTGCTCACCAAAAATTACTGGTTTCTTTTAGTACAATAACAAAAATCGACTACAACAACAATGTGTATAAAATCGAAAAAAGTTTCAAAATTAAAAAAAAATGATGGCAAATATTTTTCTGCATCGTTTTGCACTTTTTTCATATGTTATTTCGAAAAATATATGGATACGAATTAATTTCCGGTTCCGGTTTATAACCATTTCCGGTTTATGTTCGCATCCAGTTTGTATAGTTCACTTTTTGCTCAATTTCCGGTTTATGTTGTTTAGATTTTGTACAAAATTCCGTTATTCACATCGATTTCATAATAATTTTCGGGTTATATCCACTTCCGGTTTGTGTTAAATTTTTCAACAAATAACAAATTTTTCCGGAAAATATATTGCTATTAAGGAATTTATATCCGGTTCAGGATTCACTTCCGATTTCTATAGTTCAGTTTTTTGATCAATTTCCGTTTTATGTTTATTTTGATCTAGTACTTCCGGTATTCAGTTCGGTTTTATAACCATTTCCGGTTTATATCCACTTCCGGTTTGTGTTAAATTTTCCATCAATACTTTTTCCCAAAAATATATTGAAATTAAGGATTTAAATTTATATCCGTTTCCGGTTTGAACCCATTTCGGTTTATGTTCACTTCCGGTTTATATAGTTCAGTTTTTGCTCAACTTCCGGTTTATGTTGTTTAGATTCGGTACAAAATTCCGTTATTCACATCGATTTTGTAATCATTTCCGGTTTATATCCACTTCCTAGTATTTCCGGTATTCAGTTCGGTTTTATAACCATTTCCGGTTTATATCCACTTCCGGTTTGTGTTAAATTTTCCATCAATACTTTTTCCCAAAAATATATTGAAATTAAGGATTTAAATTTATATCCGTTTCCGGTTTGAACCCATTTCGGTTTATGTTCACTTCCGGTTTTTATAGTTCAGTTTTTGCTCAACTTCCGGTTTATGTTGTTTAGATTCGGTACAAAATTCCGTTATTCACATCGATTTTGTAATCATTTCCGGTTTATATCCATGTTAAATTTTCCAACAATAATTTTTCCAAAAAAATATATTGATATTAAAAATTCGAAATTATATCCGGTTCCGGTTTATAACCATTCCCGGTTTATGTTCACTTCCGGTTTATAGAATTAAATTTTTTATAAACTTCCGGTTTATGTCTATTTAAATTTAATACCAAATTCTGGTATCAACATCGGTTTTATTACCATTTCCGGTTTATATAAAATTGTCCATCGATACTTTCTCCCAAAAATATATTGATTTTTTTAATGTAATAATATATTACAACAACTACAAGACATATTATTTATTGAAATTTTTCGAACCCACGACTCAACGATTGGTCACGAGCTTTGCTCAGTTTACATTATTATTTTTACATATATACATACATATATGAGCAGCATATAAAACCCAAACCACTTTTCAAAATATTACAACCTCGACTTGAAGCGCCATTCACTTTAGAACATAAATCTAAATACAATATGCATGTGTATACGTGCTCCCCCTGCACAAAACTGTCCGCCCATCATTCATCAGCTCATCAACGTGACTGCGTTGCCTTGCTGCGTGCTCACGGCCCCCTCCCACTTGATACACTATTTCACCTATTTTCGCTTTGGTCACTGCACTCACATACATATTCACACAACCAATCGTAAAGCTGGCTGTCAGCTGGTAGAACATTCTTGTGGCCAAAGAATTACAGTAAGAACGCGGCAACAAGAATTACAGCAACAAGTAGTAGAATAACAAAACACGCAAAGAGAACGTAAAACTTTCAGGCTATTAAGCCAAGCGTTGGAGTTGGTCGGTTGATCGCTTGAGAGTTGTTGTTGCAGTTGTTTTTAATGCTATTGTTGTTGTACGGTGATGGTGGCACGTTCAACACCACAAACGCACGATCAGGCGTAAATGGGTCAAGAAGCGAACGACCAGCCAGAGCCAACTAAACAACAACACCAATCAAACCAAACGGTGTAAGCCAACGAACCTTCGTCGCATAGTCGCGCGAACGAGACACATACTCAGCGCTAAGCTTACAAGTAAATATGCGTATGTAATAACTGTTTTATTTTTCCAACAGAACCCCGACATATGTACGCACATACATATATAGACGCTTACAAATTTATTTATGTTCTTACGTTCTTATTTCATGTCATACTGATGTGTATCATCGCATGTCCACGTCACTAATAATATTTGTTTACAATATGTTTACAACGTTTGTTTTCGGTCAAAATGTCCAATTCAATTGCCATTTGGCCATGTAACGGTTCACTCAGCGTTAAAGTGGCGCTTAAATGGGTCCAGCTTGCAGCACGGTGTTCTTCTTCCCTCGTCGCTTTGTCTCATTTTTGTTTACGACTTGGTTTTTTGGCTTTTCGGGGCTACTGAACTCCACACAATTAGTCAGTGCTGCAGTTCCGTGAAAAGAAATTTTCGCTAATTTTTATAATTTTGTTGTTTTTTTATAATTTTATTCGTCAACAAGAAAAGGGAATGTGTTATGTGCGGCGTGTGAGTCACTCTGGGAATTTTTACAAGTGTTTGCCCTACTAATAAGTTAAATGAAAACAAATATTATTGTATTGAATGCTATATAGCCTTGTTTACTTTGCATATTCCACGCAATAATATGCCATTAGGTGGGTTCAAATCTTTACTTCTTCTTAATTTGGTTAATATTGTAGAGTATTGTTAGACTGATTGTTCATCTATTCATACAAAATCATACAGATCTGAATCATCCGATACGAATAAAGGAAAAGAATTGTAGCTCAAATTCCCAATAATCTATGAGGGCGGTTAAATATGAACTCAATATGTTTTTCACCTCACCAAAATACACCCAAAAAAACTCTAAAAAAAACTCATTTTGAGTTGAGTTAGTTCCTCAAAATAATTAAAACTCTCAAATAAGTTCATTTTGATTCAAAAAATTATAGCCAGGTCTAATAAAGTTATGAAAGCACGCTCTTCGGCCTGGATGCCCATAAATTTCAACAGTTTATATATTCTTTTGTGTCAAATTGCTCATGGCCGCACATTTTTTATGTATGTCTATATTGGATATTTAGTGATAGAATTTTTGATTATGTGTAACAGAAAAGCTTAATAGGTCCCATCTAGCTACTTTAAAAACTAGAACTTAAACTGAAATCAGTAACTAAAAATACACATTCAAATCAAGAGCTTTGTTCTTAGAATAAGAGCCAGTTGTCTATAGGAACTTGAGTTCCCCTCGGTCAATTGCATTCTAAATATTGTAGTAGACCACTCATAGCCTATTATTTATGTAGAGTTGATCCCAAAACAATCCACAAAGCCGTTCATTAAAATACTTTCCAGAATAGCTAACTCAAACCCACCCATCTAACACCCCTCTCTCTATGTTCCGATCTCATCGAAAAAGCTCATTTCAGTAAGGTTAAAGGTACCTTGTAGAACTAAATGAAGATTCACAGCCGATTTATGAAGGAAGTTTTCAGCTTGAACAAGTGAAAACCTGAATGGTTTTGTTTAGAATTGCTCACCCACCTGATTTGGACTTTGACTTAAATTGGATATATCTTCAAGAAGAAATCTGGATCAGGGGACACAAACTTTTGAATATGTTTTATTAACTAGTGGGACAATTTATTTTATATTTCACATTTCATTTTATATTTAATATCTCATGGTTTCTTTATCAAGCAGTAATAAATGCATTTAAAGTTAGGTCGGGAGGTATATAAGCCAAATATTATCCACAGATCCAATATAATAGATTAAAACGAGAGATAAATGAGAAGTATTACCTGTCAAGTGAGAAATCATATCATCAGAGTTTCTATTTATAAATTATTATAACGCAATTACAGCTACTCAATCAACTATTCTTAAAATATAAATAACTCTTCTAAATATAAATAACTCAGAAACACATCTAAATAGGACTGTTTCTTCTCGCAACAAATGTTGCTAAGAGAGTATTATAGTTTTGTTCACATAACGGTTGTTTGTAAGTCATAAAACTAAACGAGTTAGATATATCATTGAGTTAGTAATATCAAAATGATCAGGGTGACGAGATGAGTCAAAATCCTAATGACTGTCTATCGGTCCGACCCCCCGTCCGTCAGTCAAAAACCATATCTCAAGAACTACTCGACTGATTTTATTGAAATTCGGTATATAATACTTTTTTCACCTGCCCCTGATAATACGGATGAAAAATGGGCGGAATCGGTTCACAACCGCCACTACTTCCCATATAACTAAATTTTGAATTCCATCCTATACCTTTACTTTATAATATATATTAGGAACCAATGAAGATCGCGGAATAAAACTTTTCACAAATACTGGATATGATCTGTGGCATCAATGCCCCGGATATCGAATATGAAGAACTCAGTGCCTTAGGCTATTTTTTCACCGAAAATATCGGTAAATCTCTAAGATATCTTAAATTATGAGGGAATCTTTTTCTTCTCATAGTGTGTCTCTGTACCAAAAATTGTTACAATCGGGTCATAACTTCCCATAGCACCCATATACCTAATTATATGTTTTTCAAAAATACGATGGGCTTAATAGCTTATAAATCGGATAATATATGAAATATCTTAGCCAAATTAAATGAGCATATAATCATAGGTATAATGTATATTGGTGGTGAAAACGAGTGAAATCGGTTCAGGAATTACCTCAGCCCTCATATACAACATATGATGATTTTCGTTTTTCTATTGAACTTTATGTCGATTATATGAGTCAAATTGTGTGTTATCTTAATAAAAATATACCAATAAATTGCGAGAGTATAAAATGTTCGGTTGCACATTTCCTTACTAGTGGCATTTCAAAATTACCAGAGATGGTTTCAGCTTTTAACATATCTCCCTACAAAACATGTGCTTTATTTCCAAAGGTATTCTGTTATACAAAATCCTCAAGAAATAGTTAATCAGAAACATTTATGATTAGAAGCAGCTGACATTACTAACAGTAATATAAAGTATTACAAGCCTCAAGAACAATAAAAGATCCAACTAAGTGGTATAATAGCTACCAGCTGTCCTCGCAGGCAGCTACTCCAATCACTACCCTTATTTAATTAGGCATACCGTTAGCTCAACTCATTAACATACAGATTTAATAAGCATATGCTCCAAACGCATATTGCGTGTACTTCTTACACAATATAACTGTTTCGTGTTAAGCGTACTGGCATTGAATGTAGATTTCCATGAAGCAGCGGATGGAGCAGCAGATGGAGCCGAGCGTGAAGCAGCATCTGTGATTGTAATCATATATGTATGTATGATTACTCTACTCTGCTGTTATGCAACAACTGACAGACACATACAAATCAAAAAATTTACAGTTAGCTTTTAACCTAACGGCGCGCGCACATATCCTTTCATAAATCGATCAAAAAAATTTGAATAGCATTTCCGCTGTCAAATGAGCGTGAACCAGTACAACAACAAAGCGCCCAGTATATAAGACGCTGCTAGTAAGAAAGGGTATAGAAATGCAAATACAAACAATTGGTAGCGTAACAAATCCTTTTATACACTTATACACAGCGGCATAAAGGATATTAAAGGACATAGCGAAAGGATTACATAGCGACGATATATGAATGGAAAGGAAGAAATGCAGTAAATACACAACAAGACAAGCATGTTAAGGGAACATAAGAAATATAAGCGCAAGAAATTAGAAATCGCATCCACCCCCCCTTCTCTTGGCAGTAAAGCCAAATTTCACAGGAAGATGCCATACCAACCAGCACATGCCAGTCGGTATACACCTCCACATACACACCCCTGAATTGGTATGCTGTTCTCACACAGTCATATATACATACATATGAACCACCTTGAGGACACAAGGTAAGATAAATGCCTGCGCATGCGCATATTGCACGTCCTTTCCTTACGCTTCATTTCGCACTTCGAGCATTTCTGCCGTGCAAAAACGAGTTGAAAACAAACAACAACAAATACTATAATATGCCAACAAAAGCAGCAACCACAATGCGAGTGGCAACAACAACAACAACAATGTGCCAAAAACAATATATTTACCGTAATCCTTTCAACATCTATGTGTGTGTAACTGCATGCCTTTTTACTTTCCGCTGCTTCATGATCCTCTTGAGAAAATATTTTCATTCTAACGAAATGAGATTTAAACCTTAAGCATTTTGTGCTGATGAGCTGGCAAATTGCCAAAGAATCGCAGACAAACACACACACACACTCATACACATGCATAGAAAGCAACAAAACAAACATCTAAATGCCTCAGCGTTGACTGATTGACAACGGAAGAGGATTAAATTGCATGCTCACTCAGTTGCAACACGCTGCCAGCTCAGCTCAACCCCCGCCAGCATGAATGTCGGCGTTTTCTCGCGTATTTACATTGTGCTCTCCTGCTCGATTGGCAAGGGCATTATGTTAAAGGATGCGCATGCGTAAATATTTGTATACACCAGCACAGTTACTTACCTGTTGTCTTCCCTTTTTTATTTCCCTCTTTCTATTTGTTGTTTGTTGCTGCTTGAGTAAGGGATGTAGAAGGGTAAAGGTTACAGCAGGTACATATATGTATATCGTATATTACCATAATGATGACGTCAGGTGGATGTTTGTACGTTGAATGAATGGTTATATGATATCTGTTGATTGAGAGTAGATTGGCAGTTGTAATATAAATTATTGACAGTGTTGATTCTTTTATTTTGTGGAGGATATTGAGGGATGAAATTGTGGTTGGAGGGAAACATGGAAAATACGGTCTTTTATAAGTAAACGAGTTGAAAGCTGAGTTTTATTTTAAAATAAAAATTTAAAGCACTTTTATCACAGCTTAAATGAATCAATTAAAAAATTGTGTTCTCTATTCCAACCTGGAAATTCATAATACCCAAGCCTACACAGTTTCTTGAATTCTATTAGTTCAAGTTAAATTTTGAATGACCTTAAACGTTTTTAACAAGTTAACTTGGTGGCATAAACTCGAGTTTAGGATTTGGAGTTTATTATTAAACTCGAGTTTACTAAACACAAAATGTAGGGCATAGGATTAGATACATAAACTCGAGTTTACGTTTTGGTGTTTACGATTAAACTCGAGTTACATTAGTGATATAAACTAGAGTTTACGATTTGGTGTTCATCACTAAACTCGAGTTTGTGGAACTTTTAAGTATTTAAAGTTAAAGACAATAAGTAAACATGAAGTTTAACAAACAATTAACCCCTCTTTAAATACCTTCTTAATATGTTAACTTAGTGTCATGAACTCGTGTTTACCGAATATATTGGTGTTTATTATTTTAACACTGTCAGCAAACACAGAGCTTAACACACAACTAAATAAACTTTAAATACATTTTTAATTAGTTAGAGTTTTAGAGTCATAAGCTTGAGTTTTTGAGGCATATTGGTGTTGAACATTAATCTCGAACTCAAATGCCATTCGATCTTAACTTTTCGAGATGTCGTGGGCACCGACTTGAAAATTTGAGTTTTTAGTTAAATGCGTTTAAAGTCGCCCGATGGACGGAACTTTCAAACGGTATATCTCTTAGAATATTACTCGGATTGATGTGATATATTTGAATAATATTAGGTTGGCAAATATCTCTCCGTTTTTTGCTCTTTATTCAAAGCTTTATAAAAATAGGATTTAGTTCAAATATGCGCCGTTTCGTTCGATAATCTGTTTCCATATATATGGCAACTTCGTACTACCCCCTTCGTAGAAGCCCCCCTCCTTATTTGCGAAGAACTCGGACAGCCACTTTTCACAAGCCTCTTTTGAGTTCAACTTTACACCACCAAGACCGTTCGCCATGGACAGAAAAAGGTGGTAATCACTTGGCGCTATGTCCGGGCTATATGGTAGATGCGATAAAACCTCCCATCCGAGCTCCCGTAGCTTCTGACGAGTCATCAACGAAGTGTTTGGTCTGGCGTCCTGGTCCTGGTGAAACACCACACCCTTCCTGTTGGCCAATTTTGGACGCTTCTGGTCGATCGCCTGCTTCAAGCGGTCCAGTTGTTCGCAGTAGATGGTAGATGGGAGCAGCCCATAATGGATGATTCCCTCCCAATTCCACCAAACACACAGTAAAACTTTCCTGGCCGTCAATCCCGGCTTGGCCACTGTTTGGGGACGATTCACCGGCCTACGACCACGACCGTTTTCGCTTTATATTGTCGTATGTGTTCCATTTTTCGTCGCCAGTCACCATCCGCTTCAAAAATGGGTCGAGTTCGTTCCGTTTCTGCTGCATATCGCAGGCGTTGATTCGGTCCAGAAGGTTTTTTTGCGTCAAATCATGCGGCACCCAAACATCCAGCTTTTTGTGTATCCAGTCTTCTGCAGATGGTTTAAAATGGTTTGGTGACTAACTCCCTTCTCCTGGGCGATGTCACGAGATGCCACATGCCGGTCTAACTCGATGTTTTCCATGATTTGTTCGGTATTCGTCGTCACAGATCTTCCGCCGCCTGGCTTATCCATGGTGTCGTTTTCACCCGTTCTGTGAAGTTCGAAGTGATAGAGTACCATCCCCCAAAACACCATTAATCTTACGGAACGTTTCTCCAGCGGACTGTTGTTTCAAATTTTTAAACCCTCCTAACCCCTTAAACTAAAAAATATTCCGAAAGCGGCTTTCGGTTTGAGAACTATTTTAAGTACAGAATTTTCAGCTCAGCAATAGTTGATCTTAACCTTTAGAAGTACCCGGAAACTGTAATAAATACTACAGTACATGACACGTTGCTCTCAATGACCTGTCCGTTCCTTCAATAATCTTTGTGAGCTCTCTTTTTCATAGAAATTGGTAATATTTTGGATAATTTATATTAGCCCACTTGAAAGCCGAATCCGCTATGAATCGATTTTTGATCGCCAAATAATCCGATTTAATGTGTCGGGATCACTAAAATCGACCTCTATTGTAGAACTCTGTTCAGTATGGGCTGACGCTTTACGCTGATGGTTTCTAACCCGTAAAGGCAATTTTATCTGATCTGTAATACATATTTTTGGTTCCAATTATTCTTAAAACATTCCCGGATTGATACCAATACTACTACAAATACTATTCTCTGAAAAAAGAAACTACTTTCTCCCTGCAACACCAACACTTTCCTTAAAGAAAAGTGTAACCACTGACAATCCTTAATAGAACAGTTGTTCCGTTTTTTACCACATCAATCGGTGAATGAAGGGTAAAAAACGCAACGAACAAATAAGACAACAACACATTTATTGTTTTTTTCACGCATTACACGAGTGCCAGGCAGCGCTCGATTACTTCATTGCGTGAGAACTTGTGTGAGTGCGGACGGACAGCCATAAGAAGGGGGCAAAATAGATAAATAAACGAAATTGAATGAGGAGCGTAAAATAGCGTGTAGGATGGAAAGGTTTCACGCATTTCAAAAGAAATAGACGTAATGCATACTTTATGACATAATAACGGCGCTTTAATAAGGGAAAGCAACCGATGAACAACCGAAAGTGGTGTGGAAGGATAAATTGATTAAGTGAAGTGGAGGAAATTGAGAATTTTCCCACAGCATAATTACAACTGTTGTCGAGCAAGTGGATGCACGGAGTGAAGTGGAGGAAAAGTCACAAATCGAACAAGTGGTTGACGGTAAAAATTTGATTACAGATGCGACAAGGAAGCAGCTTACGAAGACAGCTGACGCGATTAACTTGCCGCGGCTTAGCGGAAAAGGATGTTTTCGCAGGAAGTGCTTAGGCCAGCAGTTGAAAGTAAATCTCTTGACTAGAAGATGATTGTTGTTTTAGCAACAGTTTTGTGGCGCAGAAATTTCAAAAGTCACCAAAGAAAATAAACTAAGCGCGGCTTAGCCCAAGTCAGACAAGTGATTTGATGAGTGTGTAGTACTTCGAAGGATAATAAGGAAAGTATAGAAAAACAAACAAGCTTAGCTGACATTTGATAGATAAATTTTCGAAAATTTTTGAGTAAACTGGAATATGAAAGTGTTTTTAGAAACAAGAAAAATAACAAAAAATTCGAAACTTGTTGCGGAGTTTTCTAGGAAATTTACTGTTTTTGAGAGGTGCGAAGATTTCAAAATTTTCGAAATTTTCACAAGTCACACACAAATCCTTTTCTTTTTCGACATGCAAATTTCGCAGCCAGCCAACAGAAAGAAACAACAACAATAGCAACACTGCAACTAGAGCAACTCACACAAAGGTGAATAATAAAATCGAAATCACCTTAAATGGCGCGCAATTAAAGCAAGGACATGCCGTTGCTTTGTTGCCCCTGTTTGGCAATAAAATGGGCTTTGTTGTTGCGCGCGCGCGCCAAACAAATAACAAACAAACGGCGTAAAGTACAATGCGAAGGAGTAGCGCGAGAGCACAGCGATTATGACCAACCCTTTTCATGCTCTTCAAGGTGTTTCGGTGAGCCTTCAGCACAGCGGTAGTGGCAGTTAACCCTTTCGTGCTCTAATTTTCACAATCGTCAATGTACCTACGACTGACTAGTTGTTGTCAGCACCGGCTACCGGTCACACAGTCGCTAAGCGTTAAAATTATGGTCAAGGTCGGTGAGTTCACGCGTGAAAGGATGCATGGCGCAGGCAGCTTGTGGCCTGCCAAACTGTAGCACGGCACTTTTGTTTGTTTGTTTCAGTTCGAATTTTCTTCCTTAGTCACTTAATTAGCTGTGTGTGCTTCGGTGGAATTTCAGAAGGCTCGCATTTATGGCGCGAGGCGGTGCCTGAAAGGCTTGTTTTGATTGAAAGGGCGCAAAGAATTTATTTTGATTAGCTGATTATGCTGAAGGTCATGCTTGCGAATTGTTGTGTAGGTAAAGGAGTGAGTGATGGTAGTGAAGAAGGATTATATTTATTACACTTTTAGAATAAATGAACTTAAAATTTCTTGGTGGAATACACAGTTAATATTTTCCTCTATGAAGGGCGAAAGTTAGAACTTCGAAAGATATAAAAAAAGAATATGAAATATCGAAAAATATTGGATACCTTATAACATCTGTCAAATAAGCCTTGCGGAAAACTTTTATACAACATTGAATTAAGCAGAAAATGCAGATTATTTCTATATATCGGATGTTTTAGTAACTAAATGCTTACAATTTTTTTTAAAAAAAGCCTTTTTTCGAACTTCGAAACCAAATATTTTGATTTTCGAGACTAACTTCGAAAAACGGAAAAAGCACTTTTTTACTTAGGGGCCATCCATAAATTACGTCACACCTTGAAGGGGGGGGAGGGTATCATTCAGAAGTGACATTGTGTGACAAGGGGCAGGGGGGGTCAAAAGCTTTGTGACATCACATTTCAAAATTTAGGGCAATATCGTTTCCCGCTATGCTGCGCTCCTGGGTGTTAGACGACTGGCTGCTCTGTTCCACGCCGATCACTTGCTGGTGTACTATTAAAACATGATTTTTTGGGTCACATCTTGATTCAATTAATCGAACTACTGATCTAGAAAAACGAAACGTCGAAAGTGCGAGCAATGTGTTGGCTGAGATTTGGAGCAAGTTAGTCATTGATAATTTTTCAATCGTTGCTGAATATGTTGCACCAACTGTTACTGGGCTGGATATTGAACAGGCTATGATGTTGAAAAATAATGTTACTTGGTATGCTAAACATGTACGTGAGTCACAATATTTTTTACAAATAGTTAAATGTGAAACTATTGCATGTTGCGGTGTAAGACGTTCTAGTCTTTGGAAATTATTAAAAGAAGAATTTTTACCACCACCTGTGTTAATTAAACAGACATCAGAAGGTTATGGAGTCAAAGGGAGTGATGACAACAACACTAAGTTTGCTCTATTTTTACTACAGATATTATTACATCTCTAAGCATCATCCCATCTAAACAAGTTCCATATGATAGTTATTGCCCTAGTGTCGAGTCATACTTATTTAAAAGATCGTGTAGCATATGTGGCCTATATTTTTCTTCATATAAAGCCACCAATCAACACAAACAATCACATAAAAAACAAGAGCTGTTACCTATCGCGAAAATTCGTCCTCAAAGAGTAGTGGCTAGACGTGCCCGAGAGATTCTCTGTTTAATGAATGATGACGATGCTTAATGGATGGAAGAAGAAGATGTTGATACAAAAGATGTTCCTGACATCCAAATTCAGAACGAAAATTAAGTGCCTGATTTGCCAATAATAAATGATATAAAGGAGTGGGTCAAAAGTCCATGGACACAAGATGATTAAGTTTTTTTAATTAGCATAATTAAGTATCTATTATTTCTTGACTAGTCATTCGTTGTCTCTGTACTTTAATATTTAACTAAATGTTGATTTTATTAAAGATTATTCAATAAATATAAGAATAAATAGAATAAGCTGTTTTTTTTATTTTATGACAAATCCATAAAATTGGAAAATGGGTGACGTCACGTCAGGGGGGGTAAAGTTCAAAATGTGACAACTTGTGACAAGGAGGGGGAGAGGGGTTAAAAAGTTCTTAAATTCGTGTGATGTAATTTATGGATGGCCCCTTATGTCTCAAGCACATCAATGCCGTATAGTGTTATTTATGAAAACCGATAGTAAGAGTCTAATCTATAAGAACCTTGAAGCATGCTAGTAGAATTAAGTGTGCTTTGTATGTTGTCCGATGAATAGAACCCATATTAAAATAAAAACCTTTTCAAATCGACAAAATGGAACTCTATTCGACAGGTGGCGCTATGATCGGAATAGACTATTAGAACCACAAACTTATCCTATAGATGCCACTGCGTTCGGAAAGTCTCTTGAATACTTTTTATGATACATTCCATCGAAATTAGAGATATATATTCCTCTAGACTATAATGGAGAAGAGGCTGAATACATATCAATCTATACCGACGGGTCCAAAAATGGACGACGGAGTAGACACAGGGGTATACTCCGATGATCTTAATATTTCTTGCTCCATACGTCTACCGAACTTGGCAAGCATCTTCCAAACGGAAGTACTTTGCATAGAGAAGCTCTATTGAAGAACTACGAGAAGAGACATAAAGCAATAATATACACAGATAGTCAAGCGGCGCTCCTGGCCTTGTCGTCGCCAATAACTAACTCCAGCATAGTTCATAACTGCAAGAAGACATTCAGCTCCCTAGAAGACAAAGTACAACTAGGCTTGGTCTGGGTTCCCGGCCACAGGAACACAGGCAGACGAGTTGGCGATGGCAGAAGCCGTTCTAGACGAATTCGGGGCTGAGCTAATACCATGCCCACTAGCATCGATCAGAAAAGAGCTCAACTAACAATTTGAACAATTAGCTGAGAAGCTGATGGAAAAATTCAACCAAATGTAAAATAACTAAACAGATATCGATAAAATATGACGAGACAAGAACTCGGGTCTTATTAAATAGGTACAGGAAAAGTATTTTCAGTCCATTTGGTGAACATGCAATGCAAATGGGCATGACCTACAATGACAATTGCCGCGGCTGTGAACTAGTGGGAAATGAGGAAACAATTTTTCACCTTTTCAATTTCATCAATCCTTGAATGGATGTCTACTAAAAGCATATCGGACATAAGTAGCTTCATCGAAGACACAAAGTGGTTTCAACGCGAAGATGGAACGTGATAGTAGTAAATTATAAAATCTGCGATTAGTGTATCAAAATGGCACATCTAGTGGTAATTGAGCCCATAAATTATATGGCTGCACTCCTATCTACAGTATACCTATATCAATTAACCGGCCTGTGCTCTATTAAATCGCTAATTAAGATCGATTTGCCATACAAAATAAAAAATTCATTTTTATACATTAATTTTTAATTGAATCTTAATCGACTTGTAAATGAAATGTAACTCTGCGACAAAGTATTTGTAATTTAATATCGTTCTTTGTATGCGAGTTGTTGTTCGCGCTACATGACGGTAGAAGTCGCTGCTAATAATTGTAATCAGCTATGAAACTTACCAACTTTTTATGAAAAGCAAAAACAAAAATATTGATGATTGATTATCGAGTAGCCGACAGTGTGAAGGGCAAAAAGGGTCTCTCCATAAAAATTATAATTGATTGGCTGTCTAAAAACGCTATTATAATATATTTTGAATTTGTTAAGAATCAGTTTGGCTCGAAAAATTTTAACTAAAGTCGGCATAAATGTAAAATAAAAAGTGTAAGTTAAATATCACTTTATTTTGTACGCTAGGGTACGTGTAATGTTTCACATTGCGTGATTGCTAGAGAAAATCGTAAAATAAAGCAAGAAGAAAGGACTATTTTTTCAGTGGATTGAGGATCCTTTCTTTTTGTATACATTTTCAATCGACAATGAACAACGATAGTTTGCTTTTCTGTCGAGGCTTTTACTCGCTTTTAATATACCTCTCAAGCGCAGTGCTCATCTATATTTCTGATTAAAAAAAACCAAAAAAATTAAGTCACTGCATTTTTATAAACATTCTAGAAAGATCTACGCTTGTAAAATTCACTTAATATATACATTTACAACAACAACAGCAATATACAACAAAATGCAGACCGCCCATCATTACCCGCTTCACTTCAATTTCACTGCGCAACCTCACCGCCCAGCAAGCGCTCACATCTATCAATTTCATGTCAATAATTTAATTAAAATGCAATACAGAAGCTCGGGAGCAGCTAACGGATAAAAATCATAAAAATAAAAACAACAACAATTTCAGTATGCAGCACGGTGATGAGTGAAGTAAAGCAAAATAAACAAAGCGAGTTTGTTGCTTAAGTCTTTCGTTTTTTACACACTGGATCGAGCGGTATTTTGATGGCATACACATACATATATACAGGTGAGTGTTTTGTTGTAATTTTGGGCTTGGATTTGTGCATTGCAACATTACAACAGCCAGTCGAGCGCTTATTATGGTTTTACTGCTTCGGTTGCTTAACGCTTCTGATGAGTTCAACGAACGCCGAAAATAAGCGCGCGAACGCACGCACACCAGCCAGCGAGTCAGCTACCGGGCCAAGACGAGCGCATAGAGTGGGGGCTAAGAAGTAGAAGCAGAAGCAGAGCGCAAGCAAAGTTCGTCAATAAAGCAACAGCGTCATGTAATTGTTGTGCGTGCCTGTTGTTGTTGTTATTGCACGCAATGATCAAAAATGAAGTTGATTGACCTCCGGTGACTGCGTTCAGCGGCAGCATGTACACCTGTGTGTGTATTAGTGTAAGTTTTGACTTGAAGTTCTGGCCACCGAAAAAGCGGCGAAGGAAGAGTCTTTCACTGTTTCTTTTCTTTTATTTTGATTTTTTACGAAATGAAAAAGAGAGTTAAAGACGCCTAAAAAGTAAGTGCTGCTGTTGTTGTTGTTTTGGTTCTCGAAAAAATATAGTAGAATATTACATTTATACGCACACTTACGCAGCGCTGAAAAGTGAAGTGAATCAGTGAAGGAAAGAGTGAATTTGTCCGGCCCTTTGAGCGCTTTAACGATTCTTATTTACTTATGGTAGTACATTTCATATCAGGGACGGTGTTTTTGGCCATGTTGAGTACAGTAATATTATATTGGACTTCGAAAGCGACTATTTATGTTTTAAAATTATAATTCTTAAAATAAATGATTAATTCCAGAATTACCAGACAAAGCTTTGAAAACTATCAGAAAGCTGGTTTGTTTTCAGTCAGCCGTAATTTAGTAGATTTGATGAATGGCAAGACTAATATAATAACAAGTAAGGAAGGGATAAGTTCTGGTTTAACCGAACATTTTATACTCTCGCAATCTATTTATTTAATTTTATTAATCAAATACACAAATTAATCCACATATTCGCCATATATATGCTATAAAATCCATTGTAAATTGAAAACCCTAATATTAGTTATATGGGAGCTAGGGGAAGTTATGACCCGATTTCATTAATTTTGGTCACGGAGACATATTATTAGAAGAAAAATATTCCCTCTGAATTTCTACAAAATATCTGAGAGATTTAACTATATTTTCGATACAAAATTTGTTAGAAGCACTGAGATCCTCATGTTCGATATATGGGACATTGAAAACCTATGGTCCGATTTCGACGATTTTTAGAAAGGAGATGCCACACTATAAATGTAGTATTTCTGTCAAGATTTGTTCCGATATCTTACTTACTTTATATATTATAAAGTAAACGATTCAGATCGACTTCAAAGTACTGGTATATGGGAAGTAGGCGTGGTTGTTATTCGATTTGCACTATTTTCATAACATATCATTGGGAAGCCAGGAAGATCGAATTTCATTGAATTTGGTTGAGTAGTTTCGGAGATATGATTTCTGACCCATAAGTGGGCGGAACCACGCTCATTTAAAATTTTGTGTACAATTTTGAATGCAGCTCTTCTGTGCCTTCTTTATAATGAAATTTAAGGTATATGTCGGTTATCCTTACTGAATTAAAGCATTTTTAATAGTTTTCAACGTAACCTTTGTTTGGGAGGTGGGCGATTTTCTCCATTTTTGGACTATATAAGGAAATGTCTGAATAAAACGACTACAGAAAGTTTCGTTAATATAGGATTAATAGTTTACGAGATAAGTTCATAAAACTTAGTAGAGAGCGGGTCCACGCCTACTTTCCCAAAACAATTACATCCAAATATGCCCCTTCATAGTACGATCCTTTTTATCAAATCATAGCTTAATTTATGGCTTAGTTATAGCTCTTTAAATGTTTTCCGTTATTGTCATTTTGTGGGCGTGGCAGTGGTCCGATTTCGCCCATCTTCGAACTTAACTTTCCAAGACACATGTGTACCAAGTTTCATTAAGATATCTCCATTTTCACCCAAGTTATAGCTTGCACGGACGGACAGACAGACATCCGGATTTCAACTCTGATGACTTTGGAAAATGCTTTTATTTTTGAGTGTTTCTTAAAACCGGTAGGCAATTTCCAACCTGTGAGTGTATTTTTCGTTTATAAGTTTTCATTTAAGATTCCTTAGATATAGTGAACAATCTATCAAGCTTCTCTCTTAAGCGCTCTCTATTTAAAAATCAACAAATCGTTTCAATATTTAGCACTGAGGCTTCTCGAATATACAAAAATCAGGCTTTAAATTGTTTCTTGAGTTTTATAGAACAACCATCCAGTCTCATTTAGCCATAAAATTGAAAAAGTTGTTCTGAGAAATACTTTAAAATTCGTTGAAGACAATTTTGAAGAAACAATTTGAAAGCTAAAACATATAACTTAAGCTGAACATTTTCATATCCTTAGCATTTTCATTATTCTATAATTGAATTATCTAGAACATATTTTCGACTCTCTATTCCGGCTTCTGTCTTCCCTAAACGCATTTGACCCAATTAAATTTCCGCTGGCCTACTCAAGGGAACACTCGAAACACAATAGATGTGTGAAAGACACTCCTTCAGCTTCCTGCTGACCTCAATTTATTGTCTAACAGAATTATTGAATTTTCCTAAGTTATTTAATTGTTGCCCAACTGACACTTCCGTTCGGCATATTAACCCATTATCCTGGCAAACTAATTTTACAGCTCTCCCCCACACATTCCACTAATGACCGCATTTCACTACTATTCATCTCTTAGCGCGGCTGTTGTACTTTTAGCCGCTTCTTGATGATTATTTAATAAAAAAAGAATTCTTAAAGAAATGCGCAGTAGCGCCTTTTCTAATATTTTCATTTCGATTTCCTGCCGCTTTCCAAATCAAATTCCCTTTTTTTATTAATTTTCCTTCGCCGACATGCCATTTGTTTGTCGCTTCTGTAAGAGTTCCCCCTCGCAGCGCATCAGCAGTGCGGCAATTAGTTTGGCTGCCCCTGCAACTGGTAATTACGTCGGCAGGTAACTCAAATTTCAGGTGGGCGCGAAAAGGATGCTACAGCGCAGCTAGAGATAGCAACAACAGCAACCACAAGCAAAGAAAATGGAAAATGAGCGTCGAATTTTCTCGCGGATTTCCCCTCAGATTGTATTCATATTCGCTTTTATCGTCTATTCTTCGGTAAAAAAAACAATCGAGGATTCTTAAAAAACCGAAATCAGATATTAAAATTTCTGTAAAAAAAGTGCGTAGCAGCGACAGCTGTCACGCTATAAGAGCGAGATTGAAGCGAAAGCGATTGTTATCGACTGCGGGATACACTTTGATTATACACTCTGCCACTTCAAGCGAGCGAGCGTCTTTTGTGCTGCGTGAAGAATGTCTAACTGTTCCTTTGCCGCTGTCAGGGATGCGCGCTTGTTCGTTTTTTATCAGCGCTGTCAGGTGGCTCTCGTTTTTTAATTTCGAATCCTTTGTTTAGCATTTACAGTTAGCATGTACCAAAGCGAATGGCATCCTGTGAGAAACTTGTGTAAAGAAATCACTAAATTATGTAATTGCGCATTTCACGTAGCGTAATGTGAGAAAATCCACGGAGATTCTTTGTGGTATACGAATGTACCGCTAGGCTTAAAATCTCTAAGAACTGCTACTGCCGTGGCTGCTGTGACAGGATGTAACACCTCAACTCCGGCAGCTGAGCGGTTAACGGTTTAACGCCGAGTGTCTGATTTAGAAGAAAAAGAAAGTTCGGTTATAAAAATAAGTTAGATTCAGCAAGCTGTGACTGCTGCGAGCGTGCTGGATGCGTACGTGACAACAAAGTCGTGGTTCGCTTGATAGGATACCCAGCTGGCTTTTCATAACTGCACTTCCTACTCTTCAATGTAAAGTTCTTTAGATATCATTGTAGGAGGGCAGTGGAGGAGGACGACAACTCACAAAAAAATGAATCCATTCTACAATTATATCGGGTGATCCAAGTGGAGATCCTTTTTTATATTAATATTTTACCGAATAGACGACGGCCAGCACGCAGTGAAGAAAATATAGCAGCCTTAGTGTATACGAAGACCGTGGAGAGTCGATTCGGCGCCGTTCTCAGCAACTCGGACTGTTATCACGCCATGATAACCGACTATTTGATGTCTAAAATTGAAGCTCGTAATCTCGACGGCATTTGTTTTCAACAAGACAACGCCACTTTCCACACATCGCATCAATCACTGGACTTATTGAGAGAACACTTCGGTGAGCAGATAATTTCACGTTTTGGGCTGGTCGATTGGTCACTAAGACCGTGTGACATCACTCTGTTAGAATTGTTCCTGTGGGGATACATATATAAAGTCTAAAGTCTATGCGGACAATTCCGCTTCGAATCAGTCTCTGGAGCAAAACATCACGCGTGTCATTCGGCAGTTACCACTCGAAATGCTCGTACGAGTCATCGAAAATTGTACTTAACGGATGGACCATCTGCGACATAGCCGAGGCCAGTGAGCTCTCCGAAGTTCTTAAGAATATTTTGAAGTATGAAAGAATCTAATTTTATTTCTAAAAAAGCGGTCCCATTGTGGTCCCCGAATGTACCCTGATGAGCATCACCTGAACAACAATCGATTTAACGAAGCTTCTGAGTTTTTTCCATCCCAGCTGCCCAATTTCTCTCTTAGATTAGAGTATTGGGAGCAGTGGAAGGTATCTCTTCTTAATCGACAGAAGGCTGGACATTCGCAGATATAATGCTCTATTATCTCGTAATTTTGCCGGAGGAAGCCGAGGAATAGGAAGGCCTCCACTCCGTTGGAGGGACCAGGCGGAGAGCGACCTGGTTACACTTGGAATATTCAACTGGCGCCGAACTGCGAAGAAAAGAGAGGAGTAGCGCGCTCTCATCGATTCGGCTATAACCGGCTAAACGGTTGAACGCCAATCACATACATACATACAAGCAGTTTTTTGGCCGGGTACCCAGATATTTTTAACCAAGTTTTCTCCTGCTAGTCTATTAATTGCCTCTTCGCATTGAGACTTCGTGTTGGCGCAGCGGATAGCCCTGACTACTGACTTAGAAACGAAATTTGTTCAAAATTCTATCGACCAACTTTACTTGTACCTTCATGCGCCTCAGCCTCTCGAAACCGATATCGATGATAAGACAAAATAAAGACCGACTTCGTCCATATTAAGAACAGATCTCACGATTTTAATCGTACTTTAAGCACTTACGATTTCTTATATGGATCAAAATATCCATAACCACAACTTTTAGGAACAAAATGAACTCTATTTTAAGCAAATTCATGAGAAGCCCCTAAGGTGGTTCTCCGACGAATCGAAAATGAGCAGAAATCTTTGATGTTGTGATATTATTAATGTCTCAGAACCCTACTCTCAATGATAATGCCAAGTTTCCAATGAAACAGTAATATACGTGGGTGACCAGAGTTCTCTCTTGATCTCTTCAGCTAGCACTGATTTCATAGTTTTTTCACAATATGAGTATAAAACTATTCTCATCGGAATATTATAGTTTCTTCAACTTGGTAGCGACAATGTCGGACCAACCGATCAAATAAATGTAAAAAATCACACGAAAGCAATTTGATTCAATCATTTTTTTTTGGACATTGGGTGTTTGGATTTGCCCTACATGTTTGAGAAACGTAAGGAATGTGTCAGGATTTCAGAAAATTTTGCAAAATAAGTATTTGAACTTAAACTTTGAACTTTTAGAAAATTCATAATTTTATGTATTTGGCTATTTCCAATCATTTTGTTGACCACTACTTGTCTTTCTTCTGTTTTCTTCACACTTTTATGCTGCATTATTCTTATTATTGTCAACACCTAACAGCAACAAACTGTAACAATGAACCTCGATTGGGGTTCAACTCAACGAGTGACGAATCAAAACAAACAATAATTCTTATTTTCTTTGGTTGTTTACAGCACTGACTGACTGCAATAATAACTGTTAACAAATGGTGAGTTTTACACAGAATTTGTTTACAAGTTTGCGTTTAGTTCAAACTGTACAACAATAATGTAACTGTATATGCAAAAAAAATTAAAGTGTAAACAAGCAATTGACATATAAAAAGCGCTGTGAGCTATTTAGTTAAGTTGGGGGAATATGCAGAAAATGTATGTATATGGAGATATAAAATATAAACATAAATATATTATATAAATGTATATATATGTATGTGGGTATATATGTATGTATGTATGTATATATATGTATGTACATATGTTTCTATTTGTTTTTATAATGCATATTGTCTGTATTGACTAATAATTATACGCAAAATTAGCGTTTCCGTTGAAAAGTCATGCCGGTCACGCCGCCGCCCAACATCATTGACTCGGCAAATACAACAAAAACATGCAAACAACACTAAAGACTTCGAGCAACAAACGCGTGCGCATTCACCTAATATCATAAATCAAAATTTATGACACGAGTGCCCTCATCCTTGACTACATGCCAACACTAGCGCAATTTTTTTTTTACAAAGAAAACCATTTCTTTCTTGCACTTTTTACATTTTGACTTCTATTGAACAAAAAATTAACAAAAAACAACAAAGAAATACAAAAAAAAAACACAAAAAAATTTAAGAAAAAAATGCAGAAAAATCTCCGCTGAGGTCATCCATCATAAAAAAATGGAAAGTACACATTATCCTTGAGCACACACACACGAACACACCCGAACCCTGCGACCACAGTATGTGCGCGCAGAGAAGGTCACCGCTAGCTAATGCGTAAACGTTGGCATGTCCGTTGCCGTAACCTATTGCGTAATGCCGTTTTGTTCACATATTTTCAGCTCATATTTTCATAAATTTTTTTGTTTCAGTTTCAGTTTTTGCTTTTGTTTTTTTGTTTTGCTGACTTCACGCGCTAGGTGAGCCCGTAAATTGCATAACTGTCGGCGGTGTATGTACAGCAGCGGCTTCTCGGAAATCGTCACAGTAAATCATAAAAAATTTACTTATGACAGTACAGTTTGTTGTAGTTGCAACATGCCACAGTTGCATGCAACATGAGTGTGTGTAGAAATTTTGTGCCAGCGGTCGCTATGGCTGTGAGTGAGAAATATGGAAGTGTAAAATTGCAGGTAACAAAAGGCTCATTATAGCGACAGGCGTTTTCTTGGCTGATTGCGTGAGTATGTGTGTAGCCTATGAAATATGAATGCAACAAAAGTAGCGGTGTTTTGCCAATTTTGAAAATTAACACCAAAATTGTAGTATGACAGCGCATAACCAATATAAATGTAGATAGAAACAACAAAGAAACGTATTAGGGTGGTTCTTCAGAAAGTAAATGAAGCTTTTACTGACCAAAAATTGTAAAAAAATAATTAATTAAAGTGATAATTTTCACATTGCCGAGAGTATAAGGCTTTACCGGACAGAGGTCGAAGGTCAAAATATCATGAAGTTCTCCAAAAAATATATACTAATATTAGATAATGTTGAAAAAATATATTTTCTGATTCTCCAAAGTAGGTTTTTGAAATTTCACCATGAGAAAAATGACTCAAGACTCTTCAATAAGGATTAAAAAGCTTGTTTATTTTAAAAGAATCGAAACTTTCGGCAAAATGTAGTCAAAAATATGTTTTGAATTTGACAGCTGTTTTGACACATAGCTATCAATGAAATTTTCCAACTCCCAAAATAATACCAGAACTTTATCTAATACCTTCTACTCTGATAATAACCGCTTTTGATCACTAGACCAACAAATATAATTTAAGAAAACCTCCTATATATTTAAAGAAAATGTCCGTCATACATAAGAACCACCCTAATATTCTAAACTAGGTAGGTACACACATATTGTAAAAATATAACAACCATTTAACAAAAAAAGGTAACAGTTATTTAAGTAGCTAAGCGGCCGCACGAAACGAATTTTCTTCGCAGATTTGTTTTTGCCACTTTTTAATTGCGCTCATTTCAGTGCTCTGCAGAGCAACAAAACAATTATGGTCAAGGATAACAACGTTGCATTCATTAGCATTACGTAAAACTACAGCGAATTGGAAGTCTTCTTTTATTTTTTTTCACTGAGCAACAATTTGTAAACAAGTCGTGAACCTTGTAATTAGACGGAAGTCTGGAAAAATTAACTGCTGGTCTTCTTTCATAAAAATCAACGATATATACCTACTTTTAAGTGAAAATGCTTCGGTTTTACAATTCACGCGCAGCCAGGGTTCTGGAAAAGGAACGTTTTAGAGCTACTGAGCTTAGATGTATGATTTCTATTTGGCATTCAAAGAATTTTTTACTTGAATAATGTCTTGGGTTCGAGGTTTATTGAAAAAAAGCTTTAGAAGAGAAATATATGTAGTTCCAGTTTATATAAAGCTATTTAGTATACAGTTAACAAGTCATCCAGTAGAAAAAAGGTTAATGATCCTCCAAGTTATCTATATCGAAATATCAAGAAAGACATTTAGTTCTGGGGTATTCATTTATTTCAGATCCACACTTCCTGCTATATATTAGGTTGGCAAATTTCTCCCTTTCTTGCTCTTTATTCAATGCTTTCCATCTAGAAGATCCTTATTTGCGAAGAACTCGCAAAGCCACTGTTCACATGTCTCTTTTGAGTTCAACTTTACACCACCAAGGGCGTTCGCCATGGACAGGAACAGGTGGTAATCACTTGGCGCTATGTCCGGGCTATGTGGTGGATGCGATAAAACCTCCCATCCGAGCTCCCGTAGCTTTTGATGAGTCATCAACAAAGTATGTGGTCCGGCGTTGTCCTGGTGGAACACTACACCCTTCCTGTTGGTCAATTCTGGACACTTCTGGTCGATCGCCTGCTTCAAGCGGTCCAGCTGTTCGCAGTAGATGGTAGAATTAAGCGTCTGGCCGTATGGGAGCAGCTAATAGTGAATGATTCATTTCCAAACCCACCAAATACACAGCAAAACCTTCCTGCCCTGGTGAATCCCGGCTTGGCCACTGTTCGGGACGATTCACCGGCCTCCGAGCACGACTGTTTTCGCTTGATATTGTAGTATGTGAAACATTTTTCGTCGCCAGTCACCATCCGCTTCAAAAATGGGTCGAGTTCGTTCCGTTTCAGCAGCATATCGTAGGCGTTGATTCGGTCCAGAAGGTTTTTTTGCGTCAAATCATGCGGTACCCAAATAGCCAAAAGGCTTTTTTGTGTATCCAGCTTTCTGCAGGTGGTTTAAAATGGTTTGATGACTAATTCCCATCTCCTGGGGGATGTCTTGAGATGCCACATGCCGGTCTAACTCGATGTTTTCCATGATTTGATCGGTATTCGTCGTTACAGGTCTTACGCCGACTGGACTATGTTGTCATTTGCACCTGCTCTGAATGGAATACCAATTCCCCCGCAGTTCGAAGTGATAGAGTACCATCCCCTAAAACACCATTAATCTCACGGAACCTTTCTCTAGCGGATTTGCGAAATAGCGGATAAAGCTGCGAAATTCGATATTCGAAACCCCCGAATATGATTGTCGAGAAGAGGAGGAATCCTTAGAGTGAAGATTTTCATATTTGTTTCAAACGTTTTTAGGCTAACATATTCATTAGTTATAACATGGTTTTACAGATTGTATAAACTGTGCTCTTTGGAGCTGCAATTTTCTCGTCAAGTATTGTCTAACCTTTAAAGGAAGTTCGTTTAAAAGAAAACTTTTATTTTTAAACTATATTTGTATTGAATTTCGAGGAATTCTATCAAAATTACATTCCATACATTTTTGAAGAGTGCTCGGAATCTTAGTAAAGATAAGGAAAGTAAATATATGGTTGTCGAGGATACTTAGAATGCATATTTTGGTACCAGTTTCGAAAATGTTTAGGATATTAGTTCTAACATGATAGTACTTCATGCAATCAATCAGATGCTATTAACGATCCTTTTTCTGTCAACTACGAGCCGAGGTAGCCCAATATCATGCTCTTCAACAATTTTAGTTGGACTTCCATTATGTTATTTTTGTGAGGTCCTAAGTTACCAATATTAAATGAACTACTGGTCAATGTACATAGAATATCAAAACCAGAATCAACCATCAAAGTCTTGGAGAACTGACGGTCTACGGAAGCACCAAGAACGACCTTCTGCTCAATTTGAAGTCAATACTCTAGTAAGAAATACATATTCATGTTATAAAATTAAAAAAAAAATCCTTAAAATTTCTAAAATCTCTTTATTTTAATTTTGATAAATTTTCAAAAATCTCAACACTTTTAATAAAGAAATTATTTTCGTTAAAAATACCATAATTAAAGTAAAAGTATTAAATAACATGGCGCAGCGGTTAATTTATGTCAAGTCATAATAATAACATTAACAACAGCTACTTAGTAGTCAGGCATCATACCACATTTAACCGTTAGATGTGCTGTCGTATAAAATACACTTTATTACCAATAACACCAGCAAACAGACACACATACGCCTAAGCAACATTCACCCGCTGAACGCACACTTTAAATACTTAATTTATTCACACACATATATACATCGGTATATAGAAGTATTCATTTGTATCTACGAGCTCACTGAAACTCGAAACTCTTGCGCGCATGCGCACACCCACCACCAACCCGACTTGCAAGCAGCGCTGCTCAGCGCTGAGCTTAAACGCAACTCCGCTCAGCTGAAAGCGCACGAGTTGCCTGCCTCTTCGTGCGCTGGACTAGCTTTTGATTAAACAGCTACGTTGCTACTATTCCTGGCAAGAGTTCTTTCATTCGTTCTTTCTTAACAAAGTTCTTTTGGCTTAAACAAAGTCGGCTTTTGCAGTCGGTATCGGTCATTGGCTTAACACACATTCGAAATTTTTCTTTTCATTTCACATTCGGTTTTGCAGCCGACACAAGCAACGGAGCAGCTGAAGAAAAAATGAAGAGTGAGAGAGTGCATATATACGTAGATATATGTTGGCTGGTAGACTTTGGGGGGACATATGATTGCATGGGAGCTTCGGTTTTAGAAGAACTTTTCGATGAACGGTTCCTAAAAGAAAATGAGTTTTGAAGAAATTTATACCGAGGGATTGATACCCTAAATCTCTACTAAAATTATAAAATCTCAGGCGACTCAGACGACTGGATTCCTTTCAAGATAGATGGACTGTGAAATGCAATCCTGACCCAAGAAATGAATAATGTGGTATTGAGCTTTAGATTTTATAGATCTTTCTTGATTTCAAGACCTCTTTTTTCACTTCCATACAGCTGACAATCCAGATACTATAGACCTTGGCAATTGTGGAACTGACATGATGAGAAACGGAACTAATATCATAACATCAGACTTCGAACGGTCTTTCCTTGGACCCAAAAGGGTTAAACATCGGACATTGATTGCTCTCTACCTTTCAGATGCTTCCAAGAAGACCTTTCCGAAGGAGCAACCTTTAAGAAGGAAAGGCAATAGAGGTTATTAAACGAAAATGATCGGGTCTGCAGCTACAATGATTGAATTAACGATGATGAAATGTATTCAGTATCTTTTCCTCATGTCCTCATGGACCCGAAGAGTAACATCAGATCGAAGTACAAGGTAACTAGTATTACTTTTGGAGTTCTCACCATACATTACGACTTCAGATGCTTTCAAAATTTGTATGTCTGAATCGAACTCTTATCAGTTGTCTAATTCGAGTTACAGACAATTTGTGAACTTGTGAAACAGTTGTATCAAAATTCATTCCACTAAACTATTAGAAATTGGCTTCTAGAAATTTTAGCTTCTAGAATCTGTGCCCAAAGCAGTAATTGATTCCCAAACCTAATGCATTGGCTTGATTTTCTAACACTTTAGGCTGAGAACTTTCCACAACATGAGCACAGAAGTGGAATCATAGAATCACAGTTGCATTTTCGCTGCATACTCAACCGTTTATAAGCTACTCATTTTCATTGCAGCACACAGCGGGCTCTCGCAAAAATTCATTGCTGCAAGTAGCAACTAGTTCTCTATATATGCATGTAGCCATTGAAGGCTGATTCTCTATGAGTTGTTGGTTTCAGCCAGCACTTTTCTGCACGCTACTTGCCACAACCGCTACTATATATCTTCTGCCTCGTTGTTGTTGTGTTGCAAAAATGCGAACAAAAGTTCAAGCTGTTGTTTGTTTTTTCTCTCCACGCCGTCTTCAATATTAGTTTTGGCATGCGGTTACTGCTGGCTGCTGGCTTGCAAGCTTACTTGTTGCACGCCTCTTGCTCTTCTCCTAAATTTTACTTATTATATTTTGCAGATACCTTTTTCCGAGAAATTTAAATGAGCTCGCGCGGAGCAATTTTTTTTTCGACGGCGACATAATTAGATTGCTATACAGATCGTTCAAAGTTCAGCGCGGTCACGAGTTTTTCACCCATTTATGAGTAGAGTGGCTGCAGGCAGAGGAATTTTCGGTTATGTGAATGTAGGATTGTTTCAGAATTTTTATGTTTTTACATTGCAATGCATTAATGAGATTGATGGAAAAATCGAAAAGCAGTGAACTTCAAGAGGGCGTTGTGACCAAAGCTCGGGCTTCAACTTTAGGTGGTTAATATTTCAATAAAGTAAACTATAAATTATGGTGTTCTGTTCTATATCTGAGAATGGAGCTTTTACATATGGTATACTAACCACCACTGAACAACCAGAGGAAGCCTCTGGAACTGTCTCAAACCAACACTGACCCATATTTGATTCGATGTTGATCATTTATATGAAATGGTCCTTAGAACGATGACTTCTGTATAACCCTAAGCATATAGTGGATCTAAGAGCAAGCCTTACTTCACTTACATTAGTAGAGTAGGGTCTATTTCAAAAATATAATTACCCGTTTGCACCAATATTCTGAGAAATTTTGTCTGTAATCTTCGAAAGCAGCCTCATTGTTTTACCGATTGTGGAAAGTAGAATATATTCAATATTAAATTAAATGAAGTTTTTCATCGGAAAATACTAATAATTGTTATCAATAACTATCGATATCGATAAATACTTATATTTTTCACAGAAAAATAATTGTTAATGCGTTAATCGATATTAATCGAAATCGAACATATTTTCGAAATCGGCAATATTAATCGAAATCGATAATATCAACACATGTTATCGATAATTATCGCTATTTTGTTATCGAAATTTTTTAATAACTTAAAAATATGGAAAATTTTTAAAGGAATTTTTTTTATCGAATTTCAAGATTTTTCAAATGTTTTTTGAGTTAAATCTAATATATAGAGAACTAGCTGACCCGGCGAACTTTGTACCGCCTAACAGTCAATGAATGTGGTGTTACAGATAAGCAGAACTTTATGATTTTTTGAAAGCAATACAATGAATACATATAATATTTATAGCGGCCCGGTACGTGCTTCGCTACGTATAAAGTTAAATATAAAATATAACTAATTTATAAAAAAAAATATATTTAATTATTTGCTAGCTATCCAAAACATTTGGATAAACAATATTTTTTGTTTTTCCATTTTGATCATGAATAAACAAACGGCTGGGGGTACCGACTCTGGAACAGGCAACATAAAGTTGTCCATGTGAAAAACATGATTCCTCCAAATTCACACCACAAACGTTAAGTGTTTGCCCTTGAGCTTTGTTGATGGACATCGCAAATGATAAACGAACAGGATATTGTAATCGTTTGAATTCAAATGGCATATCAGTTGGAATCATAGGGATACGCGGTATTAAACAAACTTCTCCTTTTGATTTATCAGTTAAGATCGTAGCTCCAATCAAATTTGGCAATAAATGTTTCACTGCCAATCTGGTGCCATTACACAGTTTTGGTGGATTAATATTTCGCAATAATTCCACTTTCAGATTCAAGCAATGCGGTGGCATACCAGCCGGTTCTAATGAATTTAAAAATTCAGTTGGATAATTCATTGCCTCATTGCCATGTTTTGGCCTAGTTGGAAATTCGCTTTGCGCTATATTTATTTTTTTCACAAATTCACACGAACTTCAATAATTATTAAAAAAAAAAAATATAATAACTAATAATTTTGCACCGCGGTAATTTCGGACACTACTGAACGTATGGGGCCAAAGAAAACGCTCCGGCGATGTTTACACTCCAATGTCATATATTCTCCTAATTTGAATTTTCTTAATGCTAAGAGTCAAAGTTCTATATACCTACAAAAAAAAAAATATTCATGTATTTCTTTATGCAAAATAAATGCACCGTAATATAGTTCGATGTCTTTTCAAAGCCTACATTGTTTGTCGATCTGCCTGCTACATACATACCTACATGTTGATATAAATATAATGCAGTAAGTTTGTAGGTGGAAATAATAAGTATGGTAGTTAAGACGAAAGTTCATAAATTTTGAGAGTGAAAGAGCGTAGCTAAGTAGGTAACAAATCGTTTAGTAAATGCTTAAACTATTATTGATGTATGTATGCTAATATGAGCGCTTTTCAGCTTTCCAAGTAGGTACGAGTTAAATAAACAAAAATGTAACATATGTGTGGTGAATTTTTTGAAACATTTTGGCCGATATCTCGAGACCCTAGTCACGGAGCAGCATCAAAAATACTCTATACTATAGAAATCATCAACAGCTTCCATTTGCTACCCATATTGTACAAACACATCCTAGGGTTACCAGGGTCCACGTTTTGGCCTATTTCTCGAGACCCTGGTATCCGATTGATTGCCTGCTACATACGTACCTACATGTGTGGTGAAATTTTTGAAACATTTTGGCCGATATCTCGAGACCCTAGTCACGGAGCGGCATCAAAAATACTCTATACTATAGAAATCATCAACAGCTTCCATTTGCTACCCATATTGTACAAACACATCCTAGGGTTACCCGTTCCAAGTTTTGGCCTATTTCTCGAGACCCTGGTATCCGATTGATTGCCTGCTACATACGTACCTACATGTGTGGCGAAATTTTTGAAACATTTTGGCAGATATCTCGAGACCCTAGTCACGGAGCGGCATCAAAAATACTCTATACTATAGAAATCATCAACAGCTTCCATTTGCTACCCATATTGTACAAACACATCCTAGGGTTACCCGGGTCCACGTTTTCGCCTATTTCTCGAGACCCTGGTATCCGATTGATTGCCGATTGATTGCCTGGTATCCGATTGATTGCCTGCTACATACATACCTACATGTGTGGTGAAATTTTTGAAACATTTTGGCCGATATCTCGAGACCCTAGTCACGGAGCGTCATCAAAAATACTCTATCCTATAGATATCATCAACAGCTTCCATTTGCTACCCATATTGTACAAACACATCCTAGGGTTACCCGGGTCCACGTTTTGGCCTATTTCTCGAGACCCTGGTATCCGATTCTTAAAATTTCAAAACACAAACCATCTACTAAATAGTCCAAACAAAGCCTAAAAATTTGGTTTGGATGGGTGAGCCCGTTCTTGAGTTATAAGATTACCAAGGAAATGTAACTTCTTTTTATATATATAGATAGCAGATAGTTCTCTCAGAGCTATTGATTTCTTATGGACTTCCAGTAGTAGATGAAATATTTCTAAATAAATTATAAGTATTCGAGATTTTCAATATAATTGGCCAACCATCACTAATTGAATTACCAAAATTTTTTTCGCTACTGTATTGAAATAAATTTTTTGCAAAATTTTGGAAAATTATACAAAAATATATGACCAGATACACCATATTAAAGATACTCCACAACACCAGCATTAGAACTGCCGACAGCATCACAACAACAACAACAGCAACAAACCATTAAATCAGCGCATTTCTGCAAATCTAAACACAAATCAACACTTTGCTATTCTACCAACTGGCAGAAGCTGCCGCTGTGACTCTGGCTGTGGTTCTTTGTCAATTCGTCTTGTGGCTGCGACTGCGACTGTCAACACATAGAACGGCAAAGTTCGTTGCCCCTAACCTAATTTTTCAATCAAGCCATCAAAGTGAATGCCAAGAATGGCAAAGTGGCAAGTGGCTTTGACTGTGGCTTTGGACAGTAGAATGGATGCCAAGTGGCAGTGGGTACCACGTTAAATATCTAATGGAATAATGTATGATAGCAAGTGATGAAGGCGTGCATATGTAGCGCTCTGTATGAATATGTGTGGTTGTATGTCTTTAAGTGGGTTTGGAGGCAACAAGTGATGCTGGTGAAGCCAATATACATATTTTTTTGCGGGAGTAATGGTTTGGAGTGTTGGTTTAATTAAATTTGACATTTATTGTATAAAATTGATTATGAATTTTTATGTTATAAATAAATAATTTAATTTTTTAATTAAAAAAGTTTTAATGAAATTAAAAAAAAAAAAAATATTTATAAAAATTAAAAAAAAATAAAAAATTTATTTATAATTAATAATGAATTTTATTGTTACAAATAATTAATTTAATTTTTTAATTGAAAAAAATGTAATGAAATTAAAAAATATTTTATTATAAATAAAAAAAAATTCAAAACTTTTTTATAATTGATAATGAATTTTAATGCTATAAATAATTAATAATTTTTAAATAAAAAAAAATTATTGAAATTTAAAAAAATTATTATTAAAAAAATTAAAAATAAAAAAATTTAAATTTAAGTATTAAAAAAATTAAATTTATACATTTTTTTTATATTTTATAATGCAATAAATTATATATTTAATTATTTAATTAAAACAAATTTAATGAAATTAAAAAATATTTTATTATAAACCAAAAAATTTAAAAATTTATTTATAATTGATAATGAATTTTATTGCTATAAATAATTAATTTAATTTTTGAATAAAAAAAAATTAATAACATTAAAAAAAATTATTATTAAAAAAATTAAAAATAAAAAAAATTAAATTTAAAAATTAAAAAATTAAGCTTAAAGTTTTTTTTTATAATTCATAATGAATTTTAATTTAATTTTTAAATTAAAAAAAATTAATGAAATTAAAAAAAATAATATTAAACAAAATTAAAACTAAAAAAATTTAAATTTAAAAATTAAAAAAAAAGTATTTTAAAATTTTTTTTATAATTTATAATAAATTTTAATGCTATAAATAATATATTTAATTTTTCAATTCAAAAAAATTTAATAAATAAAAAAAAATATTTTTAAATTAAAAATTAAAAAAATCAAAAATAAATAAATATTTTTTTTTAATAATTTAAAACTATATAGATCACTTATTTTTAATATTTTTTTCCATATCTTCCATAGTTCTCACACACACACTCATACAAACAGCTGTTTAGTTGCCTCATATCAGGCGAGTTGATTAATTAATTGCATAAAGTTCAACGAACTGACATTAGCACTGACTTTGCCACTGGCACGGGACAAAAGCTCCAACAACAACAACTACAACAAATTATCAACAACAATGCACGCGTTGGCAACACAATAAAGCAAGAATATGCCATTCATTGCGATGAGCAGTTAAAATAGAATACGATTGAAATGAAAAAAAATACAAAAACAAAAAACACAAAGCAAAGTCAAATGAGCCAACATAATTTATGCTTTGTATTTGTTTTATAACAAATTTATGTAAATATTCACGCGAAGCCACAGTCGCAACACACGTTGAACTTGTGACTGGAAGCCACGGCGCGGCTAATAAAAGGGTCCAATAACTTCAATTCGATTAGACAACTACCGTTAGATGACCATAAACTGTTTAATGCTATACAAAGTTGTTGTTCTACAAAATTTTATAGCATAATGTCTCTGAAGTTTTCATAACAACCATCAGCACTCAGATAAGACAATAGCAGATAATTACTAAATATTTATAGTTTTAGAAGAACTTATTGTTGGATATAAAAATAAAATTTAAAGAAAAATAAAATAAAATAAAAAGTAAATAAACATAAAAAATAAAATTATTTTTTATTTCTTTTCATTATTTTTCACACTTCTTTCTCTCTGCGGTTTTCTATCAACGAGCGTGGTCGTTAATATTAACGGTATTCACACTTGTAGGTCGCTGCTGTTTACTTTTGTTGTTGTTGTGGACAGTCGCACAACAATGACGGCAAGAGTTGGCGCAAAACGAAGTTGCTGAAGTCGCGTGAGTACATATTGACTTAGTGGATGCAATAAGTAGTTTAAGAATATTTACTTTTCAATATGCGAGAGATAAGTGTACTAGATACGCGTAGCGAATTAGCCACACAATCTTAGCAGCATGATGATTATATTATATAAATTTCAACTTTTGCTTTTTAAAATTAAAAATCTTAACATATCTGTTAAAATATAATGGCAACCCTCTCCCAAAAATAGCATAGCGAAAGAAGTTTTTTTAAACTTGGTCAATTTGATACTCATATTGTAATATAAAATAAATTTCAAATTTTATCTGAGTAACATTTTTCAAAAATGTGGCAACCCTTACAAAAATATTTTTAACTAGAAGCCTTCCAAACCCTGTTTAGTTTGATACCCACATTGTAATACATACATCTATTTTTATGCATCTGGCAACCTTCTCTAAAAATATTTCCGGCAAAAGACTTTGGGAAAAAGATGTAATTTGCCTTCCAAATTGAAATATAATTATTATTTAAACTATTTTTATATATACCGCATTTAAATTTTCGAATAGCTGGCAACTCCTGTCAAGAATGTCTTTACCAGCAATTTCTTTTAAACTTGAAATATTATATGCTGCTTAAATATGATTTAGTTTGATACCCATATTGTAGTAATTGTATTTTCATAATTCAATAATTTTTTTAAAAAATCTGGCAACTCTTTCCAAAAATATCACCTTCAAAAGCCTTTCAAAATCCTATGATGTTTGATAACCATATTGCAATGTTTTAAACAATTTAATTTAATAAAAAAACTTCTAATATGTGGCAACTCCAACATATATTTTTAACGTTTTTAAGGTCCAGTGTTTAGTTCATTAATATTTCGTTTAAATTAGAAAATATTATTGAATTCAAAATTTCAAACAGGTGGCAACTCTCCTGAAAATATTTTGAATCAATGTTTCCCTATACCACATGTTTGTTTCGACCACATGTTTGTTTCGACCTAATATCTCCAAGATTGGACCTCGCTTCAACAATATGATTTCATTACAGTCGGCCAGTTCTATAACTTTACATAGAGAAGTACATACCTCTTCAACAATCATATCATCTTCAATCTTCTCACACTAACCTTCCAAACACCTAAATAAAAATATTACCTAATTTAATGAATGATTTTAATTAACCAATCTCATAATTTCTTATTGCCAACTTCTGCTTGAACTTGACTTCGTCACTGAACTGCTGACTGATCTCGTCACCTCGGTAGTCTGCACGTCGCGACTTAGCCCACAAAGGCACTAGCTATCTTAAACTAAATGTGAGTGTGTGTTGTTGTATGTATAATTTGTTGTTGCGCTTAAGGTTACTCGCGGCTATTGAACTACTTACCTAGTGCCGAACCGTACGACTGTGCGCTGTGACGTTGGCAATGGCAATGATCGTGAAGTTCATGTTGATGACGAGAGCAATGAAGGCAACGACAACGACGTCAATAGCTTCGGCTATATTGCCATTGGCTAGCCAACAACAATGATTGTTGTAGTAATGTTAACGGTGACGTTAGTTACTGTGACGGCATCGTTGCAAGTTTTCATTCAGCAAAAGCTCACACCAACTGAAGAAGAAAATAAGAAAAGAAAACAAGAAATTAATTTATTATATTACGGTGTGTTTATATTTAAATTGATGACTGTGTATGCAAATAGTTAATTTAGTTGTTATATGTAATAAAAAATATGTGTTAATTTTGTCTTTCTTAAAGTTATAGGTTCATTGAGGTTATGTATTACAGGAAACAGTAAAAATTTAGGAGCTTTTGAAGTTTCTGGATTTTTTGAATTGAGTATATAATATAAAGTGTTTATTTAGCCTCAAATAAATAAAAAATAGCATACAATTTATGTAAGGAAGACAATATGATCTCTTACCTTTGTTTATGGGATACATTATTCTTGACTAGATCATGGAACATTTATGAAAATCTCTGATAAAACTATCTATAGAATCTGTGAACTAAATATGATGCTTGATGTTAATGATTTTAGGAAGGGTTTTTTTAACTTTTCCTTTCTTTAAGTCCATAATTGAAAAACTCTTCTTGACTAGATCATGGAACAACCATGAAAAACTCTAACAAAATTATCTATATAACCAGTGGACTAAAATCAGTGCTCGGCTTGATAAAAATAGTAAGGACTAACTAATTTTTCCTTTATATAAGTCCATGACTGAGAAACTTTTCTTGACTAGATCATGGAACATATATGAAAATCTCTAACAAGGCTGTCTATAGAATCAATGAATTAAATATGGTGCTTGGGTTGATGAATTTAAGAAGGGTTTTCCCACTTTTCCTTTCTTTGGGTTCATGATTGAAAAACACTTCTTGACTAGATCATGGAACATATTGGAAAATCTCTAACTAAATTATCTATATAACAAACGGACTAAAATTAGTGCTTGGTTTGATAAAAACAGTTAGGGTTTTCTAACTTTTCTCTTTATTCAAGTCCATGATTGAGAAACTTTCTTTACTAGATCTAGAATATTTATGCAAATCTATAACCAAACTATCAATAGAATCAGTGAACTAAATTAAACGTTTATTTTAATGAAAATAGGAAGAGTTTTCTAAATATAACTTTATTTAAATTCATGACTGAGAGACTTCTTTAACTAGATCGTAAATACTATATGCAAATCTCTAACTAAACTATCTATATAAACATTGCTTGCTTTAATGAAAGTAGTAATGGTTTCATAACTTTTCGTTTACTTAAGTCCAGGACTGAAAACGTCTTCTTGACTAGATCATGGCACATATAGGAAAATATCTTACAAAACAATCTGTATAATCAGTAGACTAAATATGGTATTTGGGTTGATAAATTTGGTAAGGGTTCTCTAATTTTTCCTTTCATTAAGTCCATAATTTTAAAAACTCTTCTTGACTAGATCATGGAACATATAGGAAAATCTCTAACAAAATAAAATCTATATATAGAATGAGTACTTAAGGACAGCAGAATGCTCAACTTCTTTTTCAGTCCAGAAGAAGAAGAAAAAGAAGTTTTTTTTCTATTATAGAAAAGTTTTGCCGTTGTTAACTAAAAGTTCACTCAACTCCTAACAACCAAAATCACCAAAAATTCACAAAACTCGAAAAGTTCAATAACATTTGCGAAGAAAGTACTCAAACGGCACTTTCTTCCCACAACTGTAACATCATTGCGTGGTCTAAGTTAAGTTTAGTGAACTTTTGAAAGGAAAATTCCTTGCAAAAGCAAATAAATATTTACATATCTTCGAAAATAAGCGCCATTATATTATTTGCAAGCAATTCAAAACGACGTCAATAGCTGATGAGCCATTTTAGTTGTTGTCTTTATTTTTTATTTATTTTATTTTTCATTTCTTTGCATATGTCAATAAAAAAAAATTTTGGTTACTAGGAACTTTATTTAAATAATTTTTTTTTTCGCAAAAATTCAACGAAAGTGCGTCAGTAGAAAATAAAGGCGAAACATGTCATGGCGAGTCAAGCACCCGGCCGACGATTTGCATTTTCAATTATCGTGTGTACTAGTTTATAACGTTTTTACGCTTCGATAGGCTATGACAGAGCGTTTATGGATATGAGGAGGTGTGTGTGTAAAGGTGTTTGACAAAAATAATTTGTGTAGATATATATGTAAATAGGGATATATATATTGTCTATGCAGAGCAGCCAAGATGCTGGGGACTAAAACAACAAATTTCTCTTTTCAATTAGAATTCTATTGTAGCGTGCGCGCAAAAAACGAGCTAAGTACTGCGAATAAATACATATATACAAACATGTATATACCGAAAGACATAATATACCTATGTATATAGAGACCCCTCAATAGGTGCGTATGTAATCTTATGTGCTCATATAACAGGAGAGGCTGCCCAAATTATTGAACGTTGAAGAGCTACTGTGCTTTTCGAGACTATATTGTTATTGTATTTGTTGTTGTTGCTTTTCAAACCCAAAAGTTTAATAGCGGGCGCTGCGAAGTGCTGAAATGCTGTCAAAACTGTGCTAAAACCTCCAGTAGCGGGTTCCCGACAAGATGCATATTCATGTTAACTATACTCGGCGGTAAAGAAAGTCCAAACTGATAACAAAAACAACAAATTTTGAAAAAAAAATCAAATTAAAAAATAAACAACAAAAAAATGCAAAAATCCATTACAAGCAACTACACTTGCTAAATAACAACAATGAGCGTGTACTTGACATGAGCAGCAGAAGAAGAAGCAAGTGATGTTGATGCCGCGAGCCAAAATGTGTCTTCGTTCTTTGCACATAAACTATTAGCAACAATAACAACAACAAGAATGTGTGTACGCAAGACTAGTAGCCGAAAATTGAAACGCCTGCAGCGGTACAGCAGCACACAATTAGCATGGACAGCAGCAGTAATAACAAAAAAAAATCAGCAACACAAAACATAAACAACAACACAGAACATATAATATAACATGCGGTAGCTGTTTGTACGCTAGTGTCCAAAGTGCCAAGATGACGAAGTGTCTGTCGAAATGGCACAAATAGTCAAGTCAAGCCGAGCCGAGTCGAGTTGAGTGCTGCGCTTCGCTGACAGCGCTTCCACACACAATTACCCGTTCATAATCTAATTGTGATCGATGCTTAAAGAGATGTGCAAATAGAAAATGGAACGTTTCACGCCTGCGGACAAAGCTTACAAACTGACGTACATGTATATATATATATATATATACATATATAGATAAATATATATATGTATTTATGTGGTGATGTTTGTGCTAAAATGTTTGCGTCAGTAAGAATATATAGCACAAAATGTAATATATAGAGAATTTCGAGGGAAACAAAAGACTTAAGCAGCGAACTTGTTGCTAAAAAATCTTCTAAACTGGCTTCAGAAATAGTTTTATATGATCGAAGGATATGAAGAAATCGTATTTCAGGTCCCAACTGAATAGCATGCCTTTGTCCACCTATTTCATATATTAGGGAGTCAAATATCTCCCTTCCGCCTTTTGTCTTTTGAATTTCGCGGCTATGTATAAAGCGCTACAGAACTCGTATCTAGCAATACTATACATCTTTGAAAGGTCTTGACATAACCTACAAAACGACGCTATGCATGATTAGTTTGGATATTGCGTTCAACAGTTATAGAAGTGTGTGTAGAGCTCACTAACGCCGAAATTTGCGCTCTTTTAAAGTTTTCCTTCGTTAAAGGCAAATCCGCTATCAAGCGAAAATGGTAGTGGTCAAAGGCCGGTGAATCGGTTTTGCAGTGTGTTTGGTGGGTTTGTAAGGGAAACATTCACTATGAGCTTCTCCCATATGGCCATTCTATCATCTACTGCGAACAACTGAACCGCTTGAAGCAGGCAATCGTCCAGAAGCGTCCAGAATTGGCTAACAGGAAGGGTGTAGTGTTCCACCAGGACAACGCCAGACTACACACTTTGTTGATGAATCGTCAGAAGCTACGGGAGATCGGATGGGAGGTTTTATCACATCCACCATATAGACTGGACATATCGCCAAGTGATTACCACCTATTCCTGTCCATGGCGAACGCCCTTGGTGGTGTATAGTTGAACTCAAAAGGGGCTTGTGAAAAGCTGTCCGAGTTCTTCGCAAATAAGGAGGGAGGCTTCTACGAGAGGGGTATCATGAAGTTGCCATCTAGATGGAAATAGATTATAGTACGAAACGGCGGATATTTGAACTAAACACTATAACTGTATCACTTTTTATAAAGCATTGAATAAAGAGCAAAAAAGCGGACCTGACAACCTAATATAATTTTCCGCATTTGCTCTTTAGTTACACCTCTTCGATTAGTATATACATTAAAAAAGCTTAAGTGAATAATAATGACAACAATACGATTTTTAGAATATTGTGATGGAGCCAGATTACCATAGAGCCTCTCATTTATAAAATCAGTCAATGAATCCAAGCTCTGAATTTAATCCACTGATTTTTTAGATAATTTTGTTAGAGATTTCCACATATGTTCCATGATCTAGTCAAGAAGAGTTTTTCAGTCATGAACTTAAATAAAGGGAAAGTAAGTCAAGAGGCTCTAAACTGGTCGTAGCGAAGGCTAGAGCACCGAAAGTCTTTAACCGAACATAAGTTTTGATCGAACGGAGAGAAATAAGAGGACGGACAGCTCTAGAACCAGAAATTATCTCAAAAAGTTAGTCTGTATGTTTTGTCTTCCCTCCTACCCAAGTGCATTTCAATATTGAAATAAGAAGGCTGATATCCTCAGGATTCTTTGTTATACAATAGTATTATAAATATTATACAAACATCTTCTTCTTCAGAACCCCAAAAAATGCTAAAATTGAAACTAACGGGAAGTCTGAATATGGCTTTAAACATATTAAACGCATTCGATTCCAGCGTACAAAGCAGTATCGGACCTCCAGTTCTCTCCTAAATCTTTGAAATGAAATTCGAAATCCTATAGCGTGTTACTTCTTGCTTCTCCAACCTCCTAGTAATTTCTCTCAATCGTTGAAAAATTCCAAACAAATCAATTACAAATTATCACAAACACAATTAACAACAACTAATCTACAATAAGTGGACAAATTGAGTGGGAAGTGTCATTAGGTCACATAAACAAGCAATTTAAAGCTTGAATGCCGTCAGAAGAAAAGTTGAGAGAGTGTGTGGGAGCATATTTATGATTGAGTTCAATGCACTAGGTAATGTAAGCAAATATGGTAAGTAATTGGAAAGTAATGCAAGAAAAAACTCACAACATTTACTCGCACAGAAAAATAACTTATTTATAGCATGGGAGAAAATTATGAAACTTTTATTAAAACAATTTTTGAGGGATAAATTCGAAAAAAAAACACGAATGTTACAATTTTAAATTTTATTAATTTTTTTGTGTATTTATAGCATGCGAGAAAAATTTATGAATGTATTTTTTTTTTTTACAATCAACTAATAATAAATTAATTCGAACGTTGTTAAATTTTTTTTTATTTATAGCATGCGATAAAAATTTTAAATTTTATATAAAAAAAAAAAATTGAGAGAAAAAATTAAAAAAAAGCTCAAAATATTTAGTGTGATTTAATACATATATAACATTTTAAAAAAATACACATATATCTAATATGCAAAATACCCATTTGACTACGTTATAATTGCCCAAACAAGTGATTTGCTTGCGCTGGCGACTTTAAGCATCGCCCACAGCCAATTTATTTATCTTTTGTTTTATATCACACGGACATGATTTGCCTCCAACACTGGCTGAACCCAACGCCATGCATGGTATTACATATGTAGGTCAAAGCATTGCGCGTACACACTTAGCAACGCAACTAACTGACTGGCGAGCTGGTTGACTGAGCTGGCTTACAGCTTACAGCCTACAACAGCAACAGCAACGGGAGCAGCACATATTTGAATTATTTTGTAAGTTCCATGCAGTTCTCACATACAATTAGCCAAACTATGCTGCGCTAGTGGAATTGGCGTGCAGTTAGTCATAGCTTTTGTTGTTGCAACATAATTTTCGAAAATTATTATGCCAACTTGCAAAAGCAACATCCTGTTGAGAACGCTTTTGTGCAAGAATTGTGCTGTTCCCAGGTGGAAATGGGAGCAGGGAATGCAGTGGAAGAAATTGTCGATGGAAATTTGAAATTTTTTTGGAAATTTTTTTGTAAGTGGCAACTCTGTGCATAACAGTTTAATTAACAAATATTAAAAAAAAAAATGGTTTAATATTTGCTTAATATTGCTTTAATATTCATATACTTAGACGTCTTATTTATTACCGAAATAATGAAATATTAAAAAATTTTATAATGTGGCAACTCTATGACAACTTGTTCTTCTCTATTTCTATCTCTATTTTTCAAGATTTCTAACCTACATAACTCCTAAACCAACTAACCTTTAAAAACGAATTTAATTAAATTATTTTCATGCAATTTTAACCGCTATTTTTTACAAACGAATGATGATGTTGCCACCTGATGACACTTTATCTTTTTAATTTAATTTTCTATAAAATTGATTTATTAGCATTAAATGGAGTAAGATTTTTTGCCGAAAAAAAAAATGATGTTGCCACCTTATGCAATTTTTTATTATAATTTTCTATAAAATAGATTTAATGGCATTAAAAAACATGATTTTTTAACACAAAAAAATATGATGTTGCCACCTGATGAAATTTTATTCATCATTTTTATTATAATTTTCCTTTAAATTGGTTTATTGGTATTAATTCGATTCCAGCTTAGAGATTTTAATACACAAAAAAATATAATTATGGTCGCAACCCACCTCATGAAATTATATTTATTTTTTTTTATTCTAATTTTCCTTTAAATTGGTTTATTCGCATTAAGAAAAGTGTGATTTTTATACACAAAAAAATAATAATTATGATATTGCCACCTGATAAAATTATATATGTTTTTCGTTTTATTTTGCAATAAAACTTATTAATTGGCATTATGGAAAGTAAGAGTTTTATTTAAAAATAATAATAAATTATGATGTTGCCACCTGATTAAATTAAATTTAATTTTATTATAATTTTCTATAAAATAGATTTAATGGCATTAAAAAAACATGATTTTTTAACACAAAAAAATATGATGTTGCCACCTGAGGAAATTTTATTTTTTTTTTTATTTTTTTTTTCCTATAAATTGGTTTATTGGCATTAATAAAATAAAAGTTTTTACTCAGAAAATATATGATGTTGCCACCTCTTTAAAATTATTTTTTTTTTAAATCCAATATTTCATTAAATTATGTATGGCTTTACGAAATGTAAAATTTCTTAAAAAAAATTACGATGTTGCCACCTCAATAAAATTTTATTTTAAATTTAACTTTTTGTAATATAAAAGTTTGCTGACTAAATAAATCCACTTAAATTTTCCACAGTGTTTGACCACATTAGTCCATCTCCACCTCCATTGCAGAGCGTACTCTTTGTCTAACCTTATTATATGCATTTTTGTTGTTTTTCTGCTTCACTTTATAACACCGTATGCAACGCGTTGCATATTAAGTGCAATTACAGTGCCGATCAGAACCCAATGATAAGCATTTATTTTTACGGCCACAACACACGCACACATACATACATATCTAAATGCATGTAGTATAAAGTAGTGAATTAAGTTGTGCGGAGTAGCCATGCAAAGGTATAATAAAATGCATACCAACATGGCAACAATGCATATGTGGCAGCTTAGAATTAGAACAACATACTTTTTTTTCTATTTCATTGCATTTTTGTTTTTGTTGTTTTTTTTTTATTTATATTCCTTATTTTAAGTTGCATTTTATGTCTTATTTCCATTTAAGGTCCTCCGTTGAAGCTTCGCTTGTTGGACGATTCTATATATATGGCTGTGTGTGTACTCAGCTACTCACAGTGCTATTCAAATGAGTAATGCATACATACATATCTGAAGCCACTTACTTTCATAGCATTAGAATCACTGAATTTTCCGTTTCCATTTCCAAAGCAAAGGGCACAGCGTTGTGCGCTTGATGGATTGCTGTTAGTTGGTTTGTTGGATCTGTGCTCACGAGCGGTCACTAATTGAAATGCATCACGAGTTACTCCATTGCATTTGCCACAGCGTTTGGCTCCTCCACCGCCGTCGTCATGTGCAGCCAACAATTTTCTGCAATAAAACAATTGCATTGTTCCTGTCGTTGTTGTTGTTGCTGTTGTGTGGAGGAAGATCACATTGCTGGCGATGACTAGGTGTTGCTGATGGCTTCATACACGTTGGCTGCTATTTGTATGTATTTCTGTGTGTGTGTGTGCATTTGTTGTTGTCATTTATTGGACATGTGGCAGCACGACATCATAGCCGCTTGAGTAGGTTGGTAGGGCAAATGCAATTTGCGCAGACACACTGACGTAGAGAAGGCCGTCTGGTTGATGTGCTTGTATGTGAAAATGGAAGGAAGAAATGTGCTGCCAAAGTGAATATGAGTAAGGCGCGGAATTGGGGATTTCATATATTGTATGAAGTTTATTGATAATTTTAAATAAAACAAGTAAGGAAGGGCTAAGTTCGGGTGTAACCGAACATTTTATACTCTCGCAATTTATTTATTTAACTTTATTTATATTATATAATACACAATTTGACCCACATATTCGTCATATATATTGTATAAAGTCCATTGAAAGTTGGAAACCCTAATATTGGGTTAGAAGCACCGAGGTCCTCATGTTCGATATATGGGGCCTTAAAAACGTATGGTCCGATTTCGGTGATTTTTAGAATGGAGCTGCTACACTATTAACATAGTATTTGTGCAAAGTTCTGCACCGATATCTTCACTAGTACTTACTTTATATATTGTAAAGTAAACGATTCAAAGTTCTGGTATATAAGAAGTAGGCGTGGTTGTGAAGCGATTTGGCCTATTTTCACAACATATCATTGGGATGTAAGGAAACTATTACAAACCAAGTTTCATTGAAATCGGTCGAGTAGTTCCTGAGATATGGTTTTTGACCCATAAGTGGGCGACGCCACGCCCATTTTCCATTTTGTAAAAAAATCTGAGTGCTGCTTTCATCTGCCATTTCTTATGTGAAATTTAGTGTTTCTGACGTTTTTCGTTAATGAGTTAACCCACTTTTAGTAATTTTCAACCCAACTTTTGTATGGGAGGTGGGCGTGGTTATGATCCGATTTCTTTCATTTTTGGACTGCGTTAGGAAGTGGCTAAAAAAAACGACTGCAGAAAGTTTGGTTTATATAGCTCTATTGGTTTGCGAGATAAGTACAAAAAACTTAGTAGGGGGCGGGGCCACGCCCACTTCTCCAAAAAAATTACATCCAAATATGCCCCTTCATAGTGCGATCCTTCATACCAAATTTTATTTCCACAGCTTTATTTATGGCTTAGTTATGGCACTTTATGTGTTTTCGGTTTTCGCCATTTTGTGGGCGTGGCAGTGGTCCGATTTTGCTCATTTTCGAAAGCAGCCTTCCTATGGTGCCAAGAAATAAGTGTGCCAAGTTTCATCAAGATATCTTTATTTTTACTCAAGTTACAGCTTGCACAGACGGACGGACGGACGGACGGACGGACGGACGGACAGACAGACATTTGGTTTTGAACTCCACTCTTCACCCTGATCACTTTGGTATATATAACCCTATATCTAACTCGTTTAGTTTTGGGTGTTACAAACAACCGTTATGTGAACAAAACTATAATACTCTCTTTAGCAACATTTGTTGCGAGAGTATAAAAATTTATTAAAAATTTTCAAGCACTTGGAAAATTGACAAAATATTAATGTCTTCCTTCAAAATCTCGATAATTCTCGAAAATAGTCATTAAATTTAGTTATATTTTCTACAAAATTAATTGATTGCGAACTATATAAATATATAAGTTCGAACTATCTCCATCTTATACTGAAATAATGACTCTCTTGTGAAAGTCAGAAAGTATTCTCAAATTTTATTCAAATTCCGCTCACTCCGAAAACCGTAAAATACTTGTTACGAACGAGAACTACTTTTTAATTTTTTTCCGGTAAGGAACGAGAAACACAATACGTCAGACGTCTAAATTACAAAGATCGAATAGGAGTATAATCATAAGCAAAAATATATTTTCGAAAATCCACAGATTTAGGTTAAATATATCCGTGAAAAATCGTTGAAAAATTAGCATTTTTGAAGGATATTGAAATGTTTATTGAAAATTCAGGACTGTAAGAATAAATGATGCAAGAGATTAGAGACAAAAAGATCAATTCAGCAATTGTGGTAAAATGACAAGCGATGAGAATTTAGGAGAGAATAAGAAACCCGTATAATCCATCACCTAGCGAAAAATACAATTCTAAAAGAATAAAGAATAAAGAGACAAGAAAGGAAGGGATAAGTTCGGGTGTCACCGAAAATTTTATACTCTCGCAATTTATTTATTTAATTTTATTAATAATATTAAATATGTATATGGAAGATAGGGGAAGTTATGACCCGATTTCACTCACTTTTGGCACAGAGACATATTATTAGAAGAAACATTTTCTCTTAGAATTTCTTCAAAATAACTGAGAGACTTACTTATATTTTCGGTAAAAAAAAGTGTTAGAAGCACTGATGTCCTCCCATTCGATATATAGGGTCTTGAAAACTTATGGTCCGATTTCGACGATTTTTGGAAGAGCAATGCCACACAATAAGTGCAGTATTTATGCAAAGTTCTGTTCCGATATCATCACTAAACGTCATCAGTAAACGATTCAGATCGACTTCAAAGTTCTGGTATATGGGAAGTAGGCGTGGTTGTGAAACGATTTGGACTATTTTCACAACATATCATTGGGATGCCAGGAGAATGTTATGAACCGAATTGCATTAAAATCGGTCGAGTAGTTACGGAGATATGGTTTTTGACCCATATGTGGGCGGAGCCACGCCCATTTCAAAATTTCTATACCAATTTGAGTTTAGCTCTTCTGTTCCATGTACCATGAAATTTAAGGTTACTGGTCGTTTTCCTTACTGAATTAAAGCATTTTTAGTAGTTTTCAACATAACCTTTGTATGGGAGGTGGGCGTGGTTAAACCGATTTCCTCCATTTTTGGACTGTATAAGGTAGTACGACTCTAGAAAGTTTCCTTGATATAGCTTTAGTAGTTTACGAGATATGTACAAAAAAACATATTAGGGGGCGGAGTCAAGACCTCTTCCCCAAAAAAATTGCATACACATATGCCCCTTTATAGTGCGATCCTTCATACCAAATTTTACTTCAAGAGCTCAGTTTATGGCTTAGTTATAGCTCTTTATATGTTTTCGGTTATTGCCATTTTGAGGGCGTGACAGTGGTCCGATTAACCATGTTCGAACTTAACCCTCTTATGGTGCCAAGAAATGCGTCTTCCAGGTTTCATTAAGATATCTCAATTTTTACTCAAGTTACAGCTTGCACGGACGGACAGACAGACATCCGTATTTGAACTTTACTCGTCACTCTGATCATTTTGATATATATAACCCTATATCTAACTCGTTTAGTTTTAGGACTTACAACCAACCGTTATGTGACATTTTATATATGGACTACTATTCGATAGGCGATTGACTGAAGAATACCTGTTTATTAAATATTCTATTGCACTGAGAAATATATCAGACATATTATTGAAACTTAATGCTTTCATATAATATTGAACAAAATCTTAATAAACTCTCTCGAATTAATAAACTTATTAAACCCTTTAGGGTAGCCTCTATAATATTAAGTCGATATAGCAAAAACGGACCGAATTTAAATTCAGCCGCGATCTGCCTAATCAATAATAAAAACACATCGTAACCGGTCATGAGAAATTCTCATATTTTTGTCTTTAGTATAAAGTATATTTAGTGTTCCGATAAAATCTGTTCATATCATGGCAAGAATTTGCCAATTAAACTTCGCTACGGGACCATTTTTATGACAGTGGATCATAAAATGTTGAAATTTCTAAAAATATTTCAAAAACAGATCGGCTTGAGTCATTCTGTGAAAATGTCGGCAAGATTTCTGTTAAAACAAAATGAAATCGGGAGCTTTCAAAAGTGATCCTGGTTCTATCCTGCAACCGTTTACTTGGGTTTTCCAGAAATAACTCCAATTGCTAGTATTATGAACCAACTAATTTCATTTTGGACACAATTCGACGTTCTGCATCCAATCCATGAGAACAACATTTGGCAAAAACCAATTATATTCCAGCTCAAATCCCCTACCACAGTCGAAATTTTTGTAAACTTCTAAATATACAGAATTTGGGAGGGGTTTGTTATCGTATAGCCGTGAGTTAATACCAAAGAATCACTTTTTCAAACAAATAAAGAATTAAGAATTCAAATTTTAATATTTTCTTTTTTCCTTCGTTCATTCATTAATTAGATTTATCCATGTACTATCGAAATAGTTTTTCTTGGACTCGTCTTGGGAGATGTAGTACAAACTATCATGAATAGCTTAGTTCGAGCTATATATAAAACTTTGATTGCATTCATAATAATATGTTCAAAAATATCATATTTTCAATAAATTTCCTCAATGAAAAGTAGCTCTTAATATGAAGATATTGTAATTGGGTTCGTTTCTTAAGTCTTTTGTTGTCTACAGCTAGTATTGCTTGAATATCATTTCTATGTTTTAATAATAATTATTATAATTATTTGTTATCTTAGATATTTTATAATAATATTATTAAATATTCATTCCAAAAGTGCAAGTCTTATTCTTTACAGCCTCTCTAAAGCACTTACACTCATCTATCATCGCCCCACAACAGCTTGTAAGCTCTCGGCCAGCAAGCGAGCGCACATAATTTACAAAACTGATTTCGTTTCGCCTTTAGCCTTTGATTCGGCAGCGTTAAATTACTATTTAGTTGCAGTTGCTTAATTGCGGGCTGACAGTCACCGCTGCTGTCAGTAGAACTTGGCAAACGGTCGATGAACTCTGCAATGAAAACGAACTTACAAAACAGCGAATGCGCTGGAGAATGTTACAATAACAATAAGAAAATAAGAAATTACGAAAAAATTAAATAAAAAAAGATTGGGCAACAAGTCGAAAGTACAAAAAGAACTTTGGTCATTACACCAAAAATAATATGGCCCAAAGAGCTGGCGAAGCGAAATTAAGAAAACGAAAAGTCATAAAGAGAGTGGCTGGCAGCAAAGAAGAAAGAAGCACACGCACGCACGCACACACACGCAAGTGCCGCCGAAGAACAAGCTGAAGTGTTCTACGGTGTAAAAGCAAAACCCAAAATTTTAAGTTAAGAACGAAAGCACCGCACACAGCGAGACATACATGAAATTTCGAAAAGTCAACGAACTTTCGGGTAAAATAATATAATAAAAGGCAACAAATGTAATAATGTAATGAACATGCGTGTGAATTCACTATTTGTATTGTTGTAAGCTCGCATGCAAGTGCGTGAATTTTCGAAGTGTTTACACTTTGTGTACTCTGTTTGCGTACTTTTGGTTGGCAGTGTGTAAAACTACTTGGTAAAGTCAGTGAAATTTGGAACAAAGGATCGCATTAGCGAGGGGCACAATTGGACGTTTTTTTTTTGGGAAGGTGGGCGTGGCCCCGCCCCCAAACAGGACTTTTGTATATGTCTCGCAAACCATTAAAGTTATATAAACCAATCTTTCCGCAGTCATTTCTTTTAGCCACTTCTTAATACAGTCCAAAACTAAAAGAAATCGGATGATAACCACGCCCAAAGGTTATGTTGAAAATTACTAAAAGTGGGTTAACTCACTAACGAAAAACGTCAGAAACACTAAATTTTACAGAAGAAAAGGCAGAAAGAAGCTGCACTCAGATTTTTTACAAAATGGAAATGGGCGTGGCGTCGCCCACTTATGGGTCAAAAACCATATCTCAAGAACTTCTCGATCGATTTCAATGAAACTTGGTTTGTAACAGTTTCTTGACACTCTGATAACACGGATGAAAAATGGGCGAAATTAGTTCACAATCACGATTACTTCCCATATAACTCAATTTTTATTTCCATCTGATTCCTTCACTTTATAATATATATATAAGGAACCAATGAAGATAGCGGAATAAAACTTTACACAAATACTGTATATGATCTGTGGCATGAATTGTGCAAAAATTGTCGAAATCGAACTATAGCCTTTCAATGCCCCGGATAACGAATATGAAAAACTCAATTATCTTAAGGAATTTTTCACCAAATAATATCAGTAAATCAGATATCTTAATTTAACTCAGAGGAATTCTTTTTCTTTGAATATTGTGTCTCTGTATCAGAAATGGTTAAAATCGGGTCATAACTTTCCCTAGCTCCCATATACCAATTATAGGGGTTTCAAAAATACGAAGGGCTTAATCGCTTAAAAATCGGTTAATATATGAAATATCTTAGCCAAATTAAGTGAGCATATAATCTTAGATATAATGTATGTCGGTGGTGAAAATTAGTGAAATCGGTTCAGGAATTACCTCAGTCCCCATATAATATTTATGATGACTTTCGTTTTTCTATTGGACTTTATGCCGAATATATGGGTCAAATTGTGTGTTATCTTAATAAAACTATATCGATAAAGTGCGAGATATGATGATGATAAACAAGCTCATGTTTCTCTAAAACTGTCAAAAGAAGATGATGTTCCACATCCATATCCACCGTATATACCGATGGCTCTAAAATGGAATGCGGTGTAGGAACATATAGTAGGTATACTCCACTACCAAACTCATCTAGCATTTTCTAAGCAGAAGTACTATGGGTAAAGAAGGCCTGTGGTGTACTACTGAACAACTTAGATAATAGAGAAAGTGAATATTTGCACATTAATAGGTTTTGCGTCGCCAAAGTTTAATTCGAGCGCATTCAATAACTGCTGGAAGACTTTGAGCTCACTGGCAGAAAAACTCCACCTGTACATAATATGGGTTCCCGGCTACCCGGAACATTTTCGGAAAGTTGTATAGGAGCTTCTCAGGACGAATCTGAAGCGGAGCACTTTCTCTGTGAATACCCAGCCCTATCACAAACCAGACATAAAACTCTAGGGAGTTTATTTATGTTTATATAAATACCTTAATATTGTCTCATAGGTATATATCTGATACTAAAAAATTATTGAAACCAACTCACTCAAAGCATAGCAAAGAATACCTAGCATCTGCTAACTCACCATTTTAACTACATTTAATCACATAAATCTGCATGCGAAGCAGAATATTCGTTTCCAACAGCAAAAAAAATCTGCCAAAAAGAAACTTGTTAACAAATCGAAAAATTAATTGTCCAACAAAGCAACAACCATAGTAAAGACAAAGACTAGCTAAAGATTTGACACTAAGCTAGAAAAAGTCTAATAAATCATCAAGAAAGAAAGAAAGATATAATTACTTTAAGTAAACACCATAGAATGTGTTAATGTTGTAGAAGAATTGAAGTTTTCTGCTTTTTTTCTGCTGCTTTTTTGGTATTTTGTTGTTGTTGTAAGACATTAGACAAACTTGTGCTAATGTCGATGCTGATGACTGCTACCAAAAGTTATACGGCTAACCTTGAACTTTGCGCAAGCGTACCATGAATTTTACTCGCACCAGCTACTCAGATTAGCCAGCCAGCTATTTACATACATTTGAAGCATTAAAAAAGGCGTTGCTGCCAAAGACAGCAGGAGGATTAAATGTATGTATATACCTTACCTTACTCGTGTGCAGAATTTTGTTTTTAGTTTTTTTCGGAATGAATTGTGATGATCTCAGACGTGGTCTAAGAAGCAAATGAAAAGTAAATGAAGTATATACATATATCTGATATATAGCATAAAAAATAATTTGAATGTAAAAAAGAAATGTAAATATGGTAAAATAGTTGTTGTTTTAATGTACGCAACATCCTAACACCACTTGAGATAAAGTATTACTTAGTGCGGTACTAAAATTGAGTGACCCTTTATGTCTGTCTGATCTTCTAACATATCGCTTTATATTAGCTACAAAAGGGTTCCGTGACGACATAGAGCCATCAATAAAATTGATATAATCACTGAGTTCCAATAAAACAATAACTCAATAGTTCACTAGATTTATCAAAATAATACATCATAGTTTCTTCCTACCTGTCAATCCGATCATTGTCAGGATGCAACTTACATGTTTTGTGGGAGATTTGGTCTCATGGAGCTAAAAAACTAGATTTACATTCGAGAAAGTAATATTCTAATGTTTCGTCATTCTAAGCGCTTTTCTTAAATTTAGCCGATTTTATCTAGCATACTTTCAAATAGGTATGAACTCTGGTATAGAATTAAGATGGGTTCTCTTATACTATCTAGTTCTTTCGTCTCTTCCTCATTTATAATACGAAAATATAGTTTCGTAGTAGATCCGGTATTGGTGCTATTCCAAGATCTAAAACCTTTCTTAAGCTTTAATCCATCCATAATCAAGATCCATTTAATTATTTCCAGTTTATACCTTTCGTTACCATCTGTATCTATGTATCTTAACTCGCTCTTATCTATCCTCTAGTTATACCCAACATAACGACCTAAATGAAAAAATAGTAGTTTGAAGCTATCTTCTTTATAAATATTTGTCTCCAAGAAAAAGTGAAAAAGTGATAATAATGCACTTGAATAGTCTTTAACACTGATGGTCGTCAATTCGGACTTTCCTCCTCTGTTGTGAAAAGAAATGTTACATAAGTCTCGATCAGATTGGCAATCCAATTTAAGCTTTGCTATGAACATCAGTACAAGGTCGTGAACATAGTGGTATGGAGCCTGGACACAATTCCTTATCACTCTGAATTCTTAATAATTAAATTAAGTTCTGAATTTATAATCTACGATCCGGTTACATTGCTGCATCGATCTTTCTGATTTCGAAGATCTTCGTTGAGAGGGCTACAACAAGAATAGTTGCCTCCTTTCAGGAGATATTGTTACTAGTTTAAACAGATGTTCATTAAAGAAAAAGCTTTAAAGGACCGAAAAATAAAATAAATAAGAATGATGCCTTCAGCGCCTTGGAAAGGTCTTGACATAACCTACAAAACGTCGCTATGCATGATTAGTTTGGATATTGCGTTCAACAGTTATAGACATGTAAGCATGGAGTTCACTAACGCCGAAATTCGCGTTATTTTAAAGTTTTCCTTCGTTAAAGGCAAACCCCGCTAGAGAAACGTTCCGTGAGATTAATGGTGCTTTGGTGCTATGACTTCGAACTTCGGAGGAATGGTTTCGACGATTCAGAGCGTGTGAAAACGACAGCATGGATAAGCCAGCCGGCGGAAGACCTGTGACGACGAATACCGATCAAATCATGGAAGACATCGAGTTAGACCGGCATGTGTCATCTCGTGACATCGCCCAGGAGATGGGAGTTAGTCACCAAACTATTTTAAACCATCTGCAGAAGCCTGGATACACAAAAAAGCTTGATGCTTAGGTGCCGCATGATTTGACGCAAAAACACCTTCTGGACCGAATCAACGCCTGTGATTTGCTGCTGAAAAAGAACAAACTCGACCCATTTTTGAAGCGGATGGTGACTGGCGTCGAAAAACGGATCACATACGACAATCGCCGGTGAATCGTCCCAAACAGTGGCCAAGCCGGAATTGATGGCCAGGAAGGTTTTGCTGTGTGTTTGGTGGGATTGGAAGGCAATCATCCACTATGAGCTGCTCCCATAAGGCCAGACGCTTAATTCTACTGAACAAGTGGACCGCTTGAAACAGGCAATCGATCAGAAGCGTCCAAAATTGGCCAACAGGAAGAGTGTAGTGTTCCACCTGGACAACGACAGACCACACACTGGTGTAGTGTTCCATTGTATTAATATTTATGATTTTTAGAACCCTGAATTTCAAAAGACATAATTGTTGGAATTGCGAAACAAAAGTATTCCGAAAAAACACATTGGAATGCTAACTGAATGATAATTCTCTTTTATATTAACTTTTTTTTCAAATCTATATATTCCAACGATTCTAAGAAAAGATAACAAATGTTCTACATATTAAGTGAAAGATCGCTAACGAGAAAAAGAAAGATCAACAATAATATATAACCATAAAACAACGGTGCAACGAATAAAAATAGCCTGTGTGGCTCCCATCCAACCGCAAATTAGGCAATTCTTTAAAGAATATACAGAATCAGGCAGCTAATTTTTCTCTTTTTCCAGCTAATTGCAATGCTCTTATGATTGAACAAAATATTGATGGCCGCCATAAGCATTATTAGCGCCTATTTTTTACATGAATGATGTGCGCTTCCCCACCAAGCGTGCAAAAGGCCAGTTTAAATGTGATCACCCATCAAAATGAAGGCTTTACTGGGCGCCACAACAAACTAGGTAGGTACCACTGTTGTGCCACTAGCAAAGTTCTAGCTTACCTTTCACAAACGTCGTCCATCACACAGGCGCCGTGGAAGACGCGCTAATGTGCTTAAGCTCGTGCATAGCTTCGTTAAGCGTCGTTGGTTAACTATGAATGCCATGTGGCCATATCGTCGTTTCCGCCATGCTCATTTTGTATCGGATGCGGGCTAATACTCAACGAAAACCACCAAATAGCCCACAAAGTCGTCAGCTCGCCAGTCCAGTCCGTCAGTCAAATAGTCGGTTAGTCAGCAAGTGCCAGCTTAATTTGCGGCCAACGAACTCGCAGTAGCTGTTTGTGCTCACATTTCTTCTGCTACTTCGCTCTGCCACGCTCCGTTCCTCGCCTCTTTTCATAATCATTTAACACTTTTTGTTAACCATTTATTATTTCCGACCATTTAATGTGGCCACTCTTCGCACTCGCACATTTTTGCTGCTTAAGCATGCCTTTCAATGAAAGTGATTAAAGTGCCAAAAATAGCAGTCTAAATATTTCTTTAGTTATGCTCGAATTACAGAATTGTTCTAAATTTTTCGTTATTTTTTTATTTTTTATATTTTCGTGCGAAAGAAATGGCAAATGAAAGTTTGTAAATATGGTATCGAGTAGTGAAGAGAGGAATTCAATTGTTCAGTGAGTTACAAATGTAATTCTAAATATTTATTTTGACTTCTTAAGTAGTAAGACTTATAAAACCCTCTTCCTTTTTACACCTTCCTTAGTATTTGGCTCTCATCAATGATATTTTGGTCGAAAGAGTTTGGTAAGAGTTATAGACATAAGGATCTCATATTAAGAGGTCTCTTGATCCAATTCCATTCCTATTTTTAGCTTTTCCAACCTTGGTTTCCCAATGATGCATTTGTTCCAATTAATTGATTCCACTTGATATACATATATCCTCACAAAAAGTAGTGAAGTAGTATAGTGAAGTCAAATCAAATGACCAAGGTTGTTAACAAATTTACCAAATTTCAGTCAAGATTCAAAAATTGCTTTTTTGAGACGATGATTAATCGCTTGTGTTAATGTGTTACCGGTATCAAACTCGTTAACTGAGGATGTTCCGGATGTAGTAGACTCTTTAAAGTCTGATTCGCATTATTCGGCCTCCACTGACAAGTAAAAGTATTTATATATCATTCATTTTATATATTAGAAATAATATGTAAAATTTCAGCTCAGAACGAGAGCTTATGGAATCAAATGTCAAATTCCAGAGTTCTCGTTGATTTTTTGGTAAATTATATTTTTAACAGAACTCGTTTTCATGTATTATACATATATTACTTTTCATCATCATCAATTTTGCACTACCGCGTCCATAAGCCTTCGCCAGTCGTTTCTGCATTGCGCACGACGGTCTTAGTTGGGGATTTCAAGCTTCGCCAGGTTCACGTCCACTTGATTCTTTCACATGAGTTTCGATCGTCCTTTTCTTCTCAGGCCACCGAGTCGTGTATTTTTCGCGCTGGAGTGTTTTCTTCCATTTGGGCGATATTCCAAGGCCAGCGCAACTGCTGTATTTTTATGTCCATATCGCCGAAGAGCTCATACAGCTTGTCATAACAGCAAATCCGGTGCTCACCTACTCTTACACGTAGCGGGCCATAATTTTTCGGAAGATTTTGCTTTCAAACGCTCCTAAAGTGTGCTCATCTTTATTGGTCATCGTCCATGCTTCCGCGCCATACATCAGGTCGGGTATGATGATTCACTTATAGAGCGTTACATTTTGGTTTTGCGAGAGAGGGCTCTGCTTTTCAATTGCCTACTGAGCCCCTAATAGCATCTGCTGGCAATAGTGATCAGCAGTATTTTACTACCTCGAAATTGTAATTGTCAACAGAACTGTGGTCTCCTAACCGCTAAGATCCTTCGCATGATGTCAGGAGGTACTTCGTTTTGCACTCGTTCACTACTAGACCCATTCATTTACTTCGCTCTTTTTCCAGGCTTGAAAATGCCGCACACACGGCCCTATGTTTACAACCGACAATATCGATATTGTCGGCTTAGGACAATAACTGGTGACTCTTGAAACAGATTGTGCCAGTACAATTAAAATCTGCTTATTTACTATTTCTTTGGTCTTTCTTATTCATATATTTTTATATGGCAGATATTGGGCACAGGTGCTATCAAATCGAGTAAATATGGGGAGATTTACCTTTTCTTTTTAAACGGGTTTGTGGAAATCTTTTTCTGATAATCTTGTTGGAAAAATGCAAAGTTCATTATAGAATTGCTAATTCGGTTAATGAAAAATTCAGTATTCAGTATCGATCGATCTCTTGTCCATTAATAAATAAATCATCCGACGGACCTTTTAAGAGATTAAAAAGACATCTAAAGTGACTTTATTGCCAATTTCAGGTTGTTCTATCAATCGATATCTAACTTAACGTTTAAAATAAATCTCCTCTACCAAAAAAGATGTCTCCAGCTCGCTATAACCAATTATTTATGATGAAAGATCTCAAAACAATATTTATGTTCCAGAATTGGTATATGTATAACAATTTTTCCATTCCATAATATATACCGATTATATTGAGTTATAAACTATCTTTTCGATTCAGCGAACTTAAGGTCAGAAGGTGGGCAATAAATAGAATAGAACCGAAGAACTTCTATGCGAGTTACGATATTTATTATCAGTGAATATAAACTGTTTAAGGTTATAATCTAAATTTTTAAATATTAAGAAATCGATTTACCTAAACCCTAGTTAGAATGTTAGCTGATAGTTTCTAGCGTTATAGGCTAACAATATTGATTTTTTATTACGATTCTGAAGGGAATCAATAAAGACTTCTGAAGCTTCTTGAATGCATTTGAAAACACTTAAGCGCAATAAAAATCTTCAAGTTAAGCTTTCAGGAAGCAAAAGAAGAACAAGAAACTCCTTGCTAAAGAAGCGCCAAAAGCTACGCCAATGCCAGTGATGAAAGCTAGTAATCATTCATTAGTTAATAGTTTATCTTCAGTTAAGCGCCGCGCCAACACTTCGAGCGCTAACACAACTGATACGCACACGTCAGTGACAAGAACAGTGACAACAACAACAATGCGACACAACACAGTGACAATAGGAATTGAGTTTCGGGAATCGGGAATGATCGTCAGAATTGTCATATACATGTACATATGTATATATGTACGATCACATATGGACGACAATGGCAAACGGCAAACGGGAATTCCGATTCGCCACAGCTAGCCGCAACAGCCAATCACCATAGCGCATGAATTCTGTAATTTTACGCTCTCATGCTCAATTTGAGCGGCGAGTGGCAAATTAGAGGTATATTAAATACTTAGAACACGGCAGAGACACGGACAGGTAAAAGCAATTGTTAGACATACTACAATGAGTGCTACGGAGCGTGAGTGACTATGTGAAAGTAAATGAGTGTAAGTGTGTGTGTATGTGTGGATAGAACCTTTGCTTTGAGTGAGATTTGCGATTCAGCTAAGTGTGAGGCATGTACGTGAGTTAAGTTGTTGTATTGTTGTTGTTATCTTCTGTGATTCTAAGACACCTGTGTGAGTACATATCTAAGTGTGTGATGTAAAAGAGTGTTGTGAGCGCGTTCTTCATAGAATTTCTCTTTCGCCTTGATAGCGAGGGCATTTTATAGCTGGCGAATGAACAGGTAAAAGGCAATTAAAAGAGATCAGCTCAAATCTTCTTCGATATTTGGTAGATAGAAAGAGTCACAGGCGACTCAACCGCTGAGCGCCATTAGGCTTGGCGATGGATGATGAATTGCTGCCGCTTTCGTTGAGTTACGAGCACACTTAGAATGCCATAAAACTGATCGCGTTTTTGAGTGCTGTGCACACACACTCACACACATGCGCAGGCAGACGGGCATGCTAGTGTATCTCCGGCCACTGTCACTGTCATGGCCGCGAGTTAAGCGAGTTTATCAGAATTTTCTTTGCGCGCAATTGCGGGTGTGTGTGTGTGGGCTCGTATGTGTTCGTAACTAACTGCCGCTAACGACTTTCAGGTGCCAACACAACCAACACTAACTGGCTGACTGACTGGCTGTTTGGCTGGAGTAGCGCTCAGAAATTCTACTCGAACTCGAGCTCGAGCTCAGCTTTAGCCTGTGTGTCTTTTATTCTGAGCGGATTTTAATGCCGCATTGGTGTCTGTGTGTGTGTGTGTGCGTGCGCTTAGTACGTTCACAACTGTATGCCCATGACATTGATGTGGCGCTGCGACTCATCCGTGATTCAGTTTTCCGCAAGCAACAATACGATCGAGACACGGTTTCGTAAGAGCATTTCACTGACTGACTGCCCGAGTCTAGATAGATAGATACCAACTAGTAATGTGCTAACTATAAGTCAGCAACTGTTAGAATATATACTGGCTATGCGGTTTTGTTGTCGTAAAGAAATAACGAAAAGAAGAAGAAGCAGCAGCAGCAGCAACAGCAATAGAATAAGCAGACAACAACTGAATTTGCTGTGAGTGCGCGAAAGAAAAGTGTTGGCAATAAGCAACTTAGTTTGATTAGAATAGTTGCGTGGAAAGGTTGGAAAATTTTACAACAACAAAATATTGAAATTACAACAACAAAAATTTAATTACAACAAAAACATGAAAAAATATTATTTGCGTGCAAAGTTAACTGTGAAAATGTAATTGGTGAACTGGTGTGAGAAAAAAACAACAACAGCAACAACAAATTTGCAACAACACAAGCAAAATATGTTATATGCGAAAAATTGCTGAAAATTGTGTAAGAAATGAAAAAATGAAGTGACAAAAAATTGCAAAACAGCAAAGAAAGAAGAAAAAAATAAAAATTTAAGTATAATAATAAAAATCATAGCAAATTTAGTTAATTAGTTGTTAAATTGTTAACCCATAAGACTGCATTTATTGGATTAAAGGCATAAGTTAAGCAGCATTTAAATGCATTTTAGTCGCAATAAGTTCAATAACAAGCAAATTGTGAAGGAAAACCAAAAGTTCTAAGCAAAAAAAAATTTTTTTTAATAAAAAAAATTAAATAAATTTAAAAAATAAATATATTAAAAAATTATTAAAAATAATACAAAAACCAACAACAAAGTGTGAAAAAATAAACTTAACAGTGTTAGTGCCACAATCATTGAAATACAATAACAACTACTTGCTTTACTGCGCAGAAATTCAGCAAGCACACAAATACAAGTGTTTTACAAATACACTGCGAATAATAAGTGCACACACACATACACATGCAAATAAGCATACATACAAGCATATTGTTGCATGATAATTGTCGTTGGCGTTTTTAATTGGAGTATTCAGTTAATGGATTAGCTGCAGTAACACACACACACATACATCATTAATATTATTGGATTACTTGTATTATGACTGAAGTATTATGAAGAGGATTATAAGAATGCTGATTTGATATTTGGTAAGTGGAAATTTTGATTTTAAAATATAAAAAATAATAAAAAAATTTAAATTATTAAAAAAAAAATTTTTTAAATATATATTTCTTATTTTTAATAAACATTTCTTTTTATAATTATCCCTTTATGTTAAAAAAATTATGCTTAAAAATAATTTAGTAAGGAAAAAAAATTTAACTGAAATTATATTTAATTAAATTTAATTTTTTTAAAGATAATTTTTTTTATTTAATTTAATTTTAATTTAATTTTTTTTACATAATTTTGCTATGATCTTTTTATTCTAAATTGAAGGAATTTTAAAGTAGCATATTTTTTATTAAATATTTATTTATGCATATTATAATTTTTTTTGTTACTATTATTTTTAATTATCGAAAGTATTTTTTTATTTATTTTCGTTTCTTATCGGAAACAAACTTCTAAGAAATGTTTATTCCTCAATTCTACTTGCTTAAGCCTATTGCTAGAATTTTCCATCACACCAAGTGGGTGCGAGAAAGCTTATTCAGCCTATTAGCATACTCTCTTCGAGAAAGGAGAGAGTATAATAACGCTAGAGTAGAACGAAAGAAGGTGCGAGAAAAGAAAAAATTTAATATGAAAAAATTAAAAAAATTAAATAATAAAATTAAATAATTAATAATAAAAAAAAATTTAAATATTTTTAGAATTATTTAAAAATAAAATTAATAAATAATTATTTCATGAAAAATATTTTTTTAATAAATAGAAAAAAAGTATAAGTATTAAATATTTTCAAAAATATTTAAAAATATTATTAATAAAAATTATTTTTGAACATTTTTTTTATTAAATATAAAAAAATAAGGAAATTAAAAATGTAATAATAAATAACATATATAATTATTTTCGGAGGAAAAAAATTGTAATAAATATAAAAAAAAATAAAAAATTTAATAATATTTTCAAAAATATTTAAAAATAAAATTAATAAATAATAATTTTTGAAACAAAAAATGGTTAAATTTACTGAATTTTATTCAAATTGATTCAAATTGAATTCTAGTAATTCAACCAATCAGTTCTACTAATGCTTTTTGTAGCTTTTGCAATATATATTTTTTCACGCTTCCCAACACTGCTATTGAAATTGTAGCATCTCTACCATTTGATTTGCACTTCATACTACACTTCGCTTACAGAAACTTAATTCAATTTAATTTCAATTTATGCTTAAACTCTCGCGACGAATTTCTTCATAATTATTTCAAATATGATACACAATTTCATGTTTTGTTGCTTTCCTTGACTTGAACTCATTAAAATTTCATTAATTTAATACAAGCGATTACATAACAATTACCTTATAAATAACGTTACTAATTGTTACAACCGTAAATGGCAAAGCAAGGACAATTAAAATTAAATTTATCAATATAGAAACCGTAGAACGAAATGACGGAGCAAACTAAAGACTTTGGACACGAACTTCAAAGCGTTCAATGGCGACAATATTGATACTCTCTAATGGTTATGATTGATTGCATGCTTGATTAGGTGCTGAGGGATGCAATATTTTCCTTTTGTTGTTGTAATTAAGATTTTTTAGTAATTATTTAATAATGAAAATTGTTTTTTTTTACGGAAAAAACCACCTTTAAATTTTTTTAAATTCAATTTTTTTTACAAAAATATTTTTTTCACAAAATTTTTTTTTTTCAATTTTTTTCACAAAATTTTTTTTTCCAAAATTTTTTTTCATAAATTTTTTTTAACAATTTTTTATCACAAAAAAAATATTAATACATTCATCTAACCATTTCCTCTAAAAATAAAAAATAAGCCTGTCAACTCCAATTTTACTTCATTCTGAAACACCTAAACAACACCACACCGCATGAGCTCATCGTAAAAAGCGCACAAAAACAGCAACAACAAAAAAACACGAAAATAAATTAGCAAAAAAGCATATGAAATTGTAATTTAATATCAACAAGAAGTGTTAAGTGTTGTACAACCGCGTTTGAGTTGTCATACGTCAGCGGCGCAACAATGTAGGAAATATACATTCATATATAAACCGAAATGATTATGTCTTTAGCGCTTTTGTGAAAATAAAAGTGACTATTTTTTTGCGTAATTTATAAACTGCTGTCAGCTTAGCTATTAAATTATTAATTTCAAGAGCTTAATAACTCACAGAATGTGCTTGACTAGCCGTATTATGTAACGAGGCGAGTTGAAACGTGGCGACTAAGTAGGCAATGTATTTACCGGGACAGTTGAAGTTGAAGGAATTAGTTTTTAAATTTTTTTTGTAATTTTTTGTAGAATTTAAAGGTTATTTTGGAAGTATAAAGCAAAAAATTGCATTTTTTTCATAGAAACAAAAAACTTAAGACACGAACTTCAGCACTAAAATACCACTTTTTGAGCAAAAGGTGGCACACATGTAAGGGCTTTGCATAAGCGATGAGGTATAAACAAATTAAGCAGCGCTTTGAAGTTGGAAATTAACAAAGGGAGTTAATTACTTTACATTTTTTGGAAAAACATTTTTTTTTTTTTTTTGAGTTCTAAGTACCAAAGGCACCCTCTATAGGCATAAACTTGCAGAAAAAACTAAAAATCTAACTACAAATTAGATTTTATATTATTTTTCTGCTTAAAAATATTTATTTTTTTTTACAAAAAAATAAAAAAAATTTCCAAACTCAACTTAGCCACTTTTAAGCGCTTCTCCACACTTTATTAGTCTCTTCGTTATAAATTTTACGCTTCAGCGCTTCATTCTCGCTTACATGCTTATTTCTGCTGTTGTCGACTACTCATTTGGTGAACTCAAGTGATTGATTGCTACAGCAATTATATAGATATATACATTTCTATTGTTGTAGCGCTCATTTGTGTGTTGGTTCATTAGAAGGTGTTAACATTTTTCTTTTTCATTTATTTTGTTTATAGCAAATTAGTAATTTATTATGTAATTTTTTTTATAAAAATGTAAATATGTAAGAATTTAGCTGCTATATAATGACAAATCAGGCATCGAAGAGGCTTAATAAAAATTACAAAAAAAAATTTTCAAATAAAAAAACTGGCCATCTGCCAACCAAGCAGCTTAATTTTTAATTAATTTTTCTACAAAAAAAATATTTTTATGCCCTTGAGTGTTGAAAAATACATTTTAAAGCTAATTTTAGGGCTTACATAATAACTAATTTTAGATTTTTTGAGTATTTCTATACAAAAAATATTTATTTGTTTAATACAAGCTCAATTAATCGAATGCTGTTGAAAAATAGCATTTTTTTCGCTTTTTATATGCTCAAACGGCTTTACAGTGAGTATAACAGTCACTCTGTTAAAGCTATGTTAAAGCGCTGTTAGTTAACAGCATTACTGTTATGACTCTGTTAACTATTTTTTCGACAAATTATTTACTTTTTAAGTTAAAAAAAAATATTTTAAAATTTTTTCCAAAAATCTATTATTTTATTATTCTCAAACCAAGCGCTTGACTCACCTGTCTGTTAAAAAAAAATAAAAAATATATTAATATCAAAATAAATAGCAAAAATACATTCTCAAAAATTCAATGTTATTCAATTAGTCATCAATGACCCATTTTTATTTTTATACCAGCAACCATTCAAGCGCTTGACATAAAACTTTTCGAATTCTACAAATTTATTGTGCAATTATGCATTTGTTTTTGTTGTTGTTGCTAGATTTGTTTATAATTTTTTTTTGTATACACAATATAGAAATCAAGCGCACACATGTTGTTGTTGTACGTGCAAAAATGGTGATTACCACACAAACCAGTTTTGGCGGCGCTAGCAAAAAAATGCTTATTATATATATTTATATTTTTTTATTGTTGTTCTTGTTATTTGTTTTTATTTTTATAACTAAATGCATGTGTGTATGCCAAAATCTCATATATTTTACTAGAAAACTGTGTTGTTGTGTTCATATGAACAACAAGTAGCAAGTCACTAAAAACGACGTAGTCAAAGTGAAACAATAACAGTAACGAAAAAAATTTCAAAAAAATTAAAAAAAAAATTAAAAAGAAAAAAAATTAATATGAGAATTATATAAAAATTAATATAAAGCAAGTAAAAGTTATAAAAAAATTTTAAAAATAATAATAAAACTAACAAAACTAAAGCAATAAAAAATATTTAAAAAATCTAAAACTAAAAAAAAAATAAAATCAAAATCATAATCCAAAAATCAAATAAAAGCATCACAAAAAAATTTATATTTTTTTGTTGAATATACGCCACTCAGTCACTGGCATTAGAAAATACCCACAGTCTCTTTGAAAGCATTTGAAAACCTTGACTTTGACTTTGAATGACTCCGAACAGCAAACGTGACGGGCAATAAACAAATACAACACACACATATATACACCATTCCATACAAATATATTTAAGAAGCGGCAAATACAATTATATTTACAAGCTTGTATGGGTTGAAAACGTTAAAACGCAGTAGCTAACGATCTAGCAGAGTATGATATAAGTTCAACAGCTGGGTGCAAAGCTTGTGACGCTGGCAGAGGGGTGAGGTAGCTAGTTGAATATCTCTGTACACATATATGTATATAAGCAAAATAATTTTACTAAAAAATTAAAATGATGAGAGCTAACGGTGCTTAAATGCATAGGTGTATGTACATACATATAGAGTCTAGATTCATGTGATGAGTTATATGTGGGGGTTTAAGTGTGTCTAGCATGTGACGTAGCTTAGAAATCGTTAGATTTTTCATAGTAATTGCGCAAACAAATAGGTAAGAAGCTAATAGAAGTAAATATTTTTCAAGTTACAGTGAAAAAATGTTATATAAAGGGTGTTATGAAAGGAGCGTGAGCTCATATTTCTAAAGAAAACAATATTTTATCTTTATGGGAGTATTTTAAATGAGCGAATTAATTGAAGTAAATAAAAAATGTTGATTTTAAATATCAATGAAAAAATAAAATTCGAAAAAATTATTTTAAAAAAAATTTAATTTCGAAAAAAAAGTTAAAAAAAATCGAACAATATTTATTAATTTGCAAAAAATAATAGTATGAAAAACCATTTCGAAAAAAAAAATAATTTCAGAAATATTAATAAAAAAATTTTCAAAAAAAAAATATTTTTATAAATTTCGAAAAAAAAATTCAAAAATAAATATTTTCATAAATTTTGAAATAAAAAAAATTGATTTGATTTAAAAAAATATAATTTCAGAAAATTTGAAAAAAATAATTTTAGAAATTTTGAAAAAAAAAAATTGAAAATAAATATTTTCATAAATTTTGAAATAAAAAAAATTGATTTGATTTACAAAACGTTTTTAAATAACAATGAAAAAATAGAGAAAATTATTTTCAAAAAATAAAATTTCAAAAAAAGAGTTAAAAAAAACGATAGAAAAAAGTTTTTTGAAAAAAAAAAACAAAAAAAATATTATGAAGAAATTCGAAAATAAATATATATACTTTTTTAATTTCGAAATAAAACACTGTTTAGAATATTATTCTAAAAAAATATTTATTTTTAAATATTAGCATTAAATCAAAAAATCATGCCGTTAGTTGCCATAAAATGCGCACATTATGACTGCACAATAAATTAATTTGCGCAATAAATTTAATGTGTACAATAAATTATATGGAAAAAACGTCATGAAACACCTACAAACATTTTCGGCTGCTCAGTAGCGCGCTTATAGAGAATAAATTTAGCTAACTGTATTGGAGCAATGCAGATTTTACTAATTTATTAACTTTCATATTTATTATAATTTTTTGTTATTTATATAACGGTCGATTATAAATTGTGTGCTTAAAATGCATTCGCTTTCATTAATTCCGTTTATTATATTAATCTTACACAACACCGTCACTTTTGCTATTGTTGTTGTTGACGTTGTTATGTTTCTGTATGGAAGCAATAAATTTGCAACGCTTTGATTTCGAAGCGACATTCATTTTATTGTTTACATTTAAATTTCATTTCGAATTTCATTTTCAATTTCAAGGTCGCGTTATGTAAATGGGTGAATGTTTCAATTTTGTTGTTGTTATTTCATTTTTTATTGTATTTTATATTTTGCGATACATATTTATGTATGTACATTTTGTATAATCATAGTCTGGTTAGATGTCTCAAGTGTATGGCTAATCTGACAGTGCACAGTGGGACAAGAATGAGCAAATTTTGAAGAAAAAACTATATATGTAAGAAAAATAATAATTAAATAAAATTAAAAAAATATATATTTTAATTTAAAAAAATTTCATATTTAAAAAATTTATAAAAATATATTAAAAAAAATATTAAAAGAAGTAAAAAAATATAAATTAAAAATAATACTTTTAAATATAGTAAAATAATGCAGAAAATATTTAAATAAATTTTGCAAAAAATATGCGTTGATCAAAAATAAAATTAAAAAGAAAAATTTTTCGGAAAAAGTGCATAACTCAATATTTAATTTATATAAGAAAATACTGTATTTTAATTTTAAATATCACAAAAAATATATTTTGAACAAAAATAACACTTTAAAACAATGAGAACAATTTTTTCGAAAAAAGTGCATAACTCAAATTTACTTTTTTTGAGCAAATTAATTTTTTTTTGAATATTAATGAAGGAATAACTTCTGTAAAACTATCCATTGTATTTTCAATATAGAAAAATAAAAAAATTACTAAAAAATTTATATAACACTTCACTGCAGTTCATAATTTAACACGCAATTTCTCATAGGCACATTTTGATGATAAAAAAGTAGAAAAAGGTTATAAAAATATTATAAAATGTATATGTATAACCAATTTGTATGTTTGCAAAATAAAATATATTTTTTTGTTATTGTTTTTTTTTACTCAAAACCTTGCTAATTTATGCAAATGTAGTCAAAGGAAGTGTGCGTTTCAATTTCATGCAAATGCTCGTAATTTGTCGTGCCATGTGGATGAAGTAGAATATGCGAAGCAAAACAAAGAGCGCAAAAAAAGTTAATTTACTAAACAAGCCGGTGGTGTCACTGCTGTTTTTTATTTAGTGTTGTTTTTGTTGTTGTTGTTACGCTTCAAATTGTCAACGCTCTCATTGGGAGGTGTGATTAAGTCCAAAAACAAGAACAATAGCTAGGCATGGCTGTTTTTTATAAAGTGGTAAATGGGTGTGTATACTTATATGTATATGTATGTATCTAATGGGTATATATGTATGTATGTATGTATGTATGTATGTATGTATGTACATGTGCGCTTGTGCAAAGTTCATTGACTTTTGCTATTCAGTTGGCGTTTGCGCAGGCTTTATGGCTTTAACACATTTGTGTCTTCTGCTTAATGATGGCAAATGCTGTTGTTGTTGTTTTTTTGTTGTCAAACTCATTTTCGGCCATTGCTATTAGCCATGGCATGTTTTACTGTATAGACTAATTGTTATACTTATTTACATACAAATGTTTGCTTGTGTGCTTATTTTTAGCGCATACTGTTGATTTTTGAAATATTTTAGATTTTTTTTTTGAAATTTTTTTTTTATATTTTTTTTTTTTTTTTTTTTTTTTTTTTAATTTAAATTTTTTTTTTTTAATTCTTTTATGTTGAAAAGTAAATTCTTTAATAATTTTTGAAAATAAATTTTGCTTCAGCATGTTATGCCTCATAAAAGGTGTCAATTTTTAAAGAAGCTGTTATAAAAAATTTCATTAAAAAATATTTTTTTATAAAAAAATGTCAAAAAATATGAGATTTCGATATTTTTTGTAATTTAATTTAAATTTCAGCAATTATTTTAACTATTTTATGCATTATTATAATAAATAAATTACGTGTTTCCACAACTATTTTTGCCTTTAATATTGAATTGTTAAAGAATATATTTATTTTGCCATTTTTATGACAAATTTTGACAACCAAATATTATAATTTAACTTTTTATGAAATTTTTGTTTCGATATTAGCACTTCAATAGTCAACTGAGTGCATAACTTCAATATTTTCTATAAACTATTTATATAAAAATATATAAAAAACTAACTTGACTTGTCAAACTTTTCATTAAAATGACATTTTTACTACAAATCACTTACTAAATTCATATTTTATAAGAAATAATAAATTTTGTTCATATATATGTTTTATAGATTCGAAAATTTTTGGAAAAAAATTTCATGATATTTTTCTGTCTTTTTTTTTTGACATATATGTCAAACTTTGTCAAATTTTTTGACAATCAAATATGACAAAGTAACTTTGTAAGCAATTTTATTTTTCATATATTAACGCTTTAGTAGCCAGTTGAGTAAATATTTTCTTTTTTATGTCAAAATTTGTCAAAATTTTTGACAATCAAATATGACAAAGTAACTTTTTAAGCAATCTTTTTTCATATTTTTACACTTTAATAGGCAGTTGAGTAAATGTTTTCTTTTCAACACTACCTAACACACACTAAAATCAGCTGGCTTCAAGACATAATATTACTTGAGTCAGCTGCCACTAACTTTAATCTCACTTAAAATTTTCTAATTAAAAAAATATATATATTTTCCTCACAAAAGTAGAAAAAATAAACAATTTCCAAACGCTTAAAAACTAATTTCCTGACTTTTGCCGCCATTAGCGTGGCACTCACAACAGCTAGTAAGCAATTTCCCAGCATGAGACACATGCGACTCCAGGCAGTGCCACAAAGCAGATTATCTTCAAATTATTTCTCATATCAGGCTATTAATGCTGTCATTTATAACATTTTCCATGCACACACACACATACATAATGCGTGGCAATCAAAAAATTCCAGCCTCTTGAGTAAAGGAAAATAACGAAAGACTTAAGCAACAAACTTGTTCTTGGCGCGGCGCATATGACACTCCGCAGATTTTCTTTACACAAACAACAATAACAACAACAAATGCCAATTGTGCGCTTATTGCAATTACACAAACGTAAATTGCACATTTTAGCAACTAATAAGCGTACAAAGGCAACAACAACAATAACAATAACAGGCACCCACCTTTAGATGCAAGCAGGCAGCTTCCTTTGTATTTGTTGTTTGTTGCTGCTTGTTGTAGGCTGTTGTAGACTGTTGGCAGCAAGGTAAATACTACAAATATGTGCCCATAAGAACAAAGTAATCATAATGCTGGCAACAGCAACAGCAACAACAACATATGAAGAACGCATATAATTATACAATGAAAGCGAACACCAAAACAACAACAACAATAATAATAAAAGTACAATAATAAAAAACATATTTGCCGGCAATCAACAACAACATGATCAACGACCGCATGCATCCTTGCCACATGCAACACATATATATATATGAAAGTAAATATGTGTGTGTTTGTGTGTGCTTTGGAGACCTCTTTCACGTGCACGCCGTTCATTCACATTTCATGCAGAGTGCATTTACCTCGTGTGAAGACAACGCCACAAGTCGCCTCGAGAGACGGGGGCAGCGCGCTGGTCAAGTGTGGCAGCAAAGTACAGGCTTTGTCAGCCAGCAAGTGGCAACGATCCCGAAAATCTGCTGTCAACTGCTAGCCAGCCAGCCATCCAGCCAGCCAGCCAGCCATGTGTTGGCATGGCCACAAGCATTGCGGCACGAAGAAATGTGGCATTCTTGCTTTCGTTCTCGCTGCAGCGTTTGCAACAACCTTTAAAGAGCATACTTATAGTAAGTTGTTGTTGTTGTTGTTGCTGTTGTTTTTGTCGGGCAATAAGTTTTCGTTTTCGTTTGAAATATTCCACAAAATGTTGCACGTTGCCAGCTGAACGCCAGCCAGCGCGCACATAACATAGAGATCAACGAACGGCCGATGAGCGATGAAATGAAATGAAATGAAAAGCCACAACAAACATAAATAAAGCGCAACAACAACAACAACGCATGAGAAGAGTTAAAAAGCAAGCGTAATAAAAACAAAAAAAAACAACAAAAACAAAAAACAACAACAAAGGCACAAAGGTACATGACTGCAGTGCAATGCACGCTGACTGGCAGCAGGAATTAGAAGGAATAAGCAAAAACGACAACAAGAAGATGATGAACAACAGCAACAACAACAAGCATGCATGCTTGTCAGCAAAAAGTGAATCTTATGGGAAGGTCTTTGCTACCTTGCACCATAATATTTATATTGCATGCAGTTGTTGTTGTTATCGTTGTTGTTGTTACTTATTTCCCCTTCACTTTAAAGCGGCCACTTGTTGGACGCAGTACATTCAAATGTATATACATATATAACCTGCCACTAACAGCTGCCCAGCCATTACACACACACACACAGTAACAACAACAACAACAACTTGCCACCAAGTCACTTTCCAAGCGCAACAAAACAACTAAGAACGCGAACGCCTTGTTGCGTTGTTCTTGTTATTGCACATACGTAGCTATTTTCCAGCATTTGCTGCGCCTTGGCATTAGAGAAGATGCCAACATGAAAATGAAACCAGTTCACAGGCTGCAACGCTGCTGCGCCACTAGATAGCAGTTAGCTGACAACGTGTTGCAACAACCATCCTGCCACATGCGCAGCAGATCATCGGTAGGCGCGCGCATCAGTCGTTAGTTAGACTCGTAGAAATAGGCAGAGAAACAGGCGACTAGCAGGCAGCCAGCCAGTTCAGCTAGTTAAAGTTAGCTTTGGCTCGCTGGCTGTTTGGTTGGTTGGTTGGCTAGAAAGTTAGCTGCGGCAGTCAATGGCATTGCGCAGCAAGCATTTGTGGTTAGAAGCATTAGCTGCAAATGAATAAGGCGCGATAAGGCAGAAGGCCAGCGTGTTGCAGGAGTTGGCTGTGCAGTGCATGAGTTGAGGGAAATGACGCGTCGTTTGAAATCACTTGCCGTGAAAAGGGCGTTCAACTGTTGCGCTGACAACAACAACACACTCAAATGAAGTTACTTATATATATAGATATATATATACATATAGATGCAATAAGTGCTCACTTAACTAAGTTGTGGCTTGCATTTGTATTTGTTGTTGTTTTTTTGTTTTTGTATGTGTATATGTTGTTCAAATTGTTGTGGCGGGGAGTGCGTGCTGTAATAGGAGCAACACTTTTTGCTATCAACTGCGGTTGAGTTGGCAATTTATGGCTACTTTATGGGCAGCAGTAAGCAGCAAGGTGTGAATAAGCAAATTAAATAATTAAATAATAAATTAATTAATTATAATTTTATTAAATATGCTGGAATGAAATAAATTATAAAAAAATTTATGAAAATTAATTCGAAGAATAAAAGAAAATTTTTTTTTCACATTTTCGTTAAATATAAATAATAATATAATAAAATCAAAGCTTAGTATTTGCTTTCGAATATATCTTCCGATATTTTTTAATAATTTACTAACGAAATATAGCATATTTACAAATTTAAAATTTTGTATTATATTTTTTATTAAATTAGTAAACACATTTTCTTTCATCATGTTACTATGGTATTTACGAAGTCAGTTTCTTGTTCACTAACTTGTTCAAAAAAAATCAACAACAACAATTGGAAATTAAAAATAGAATTAAATAGTAAAAATAGCAAAAATTAATAAGCCATTAAGCATTAGATTTAAAGCCAACAAATGCCAAACACACCCATACTTAAAAGCTTGACATGACATTTTAAACGCTGGCGTGTGCTCAAAGCGGATATTGCATAATAGCATGGTTGCTTGTTAATTTTACATGATTTTTTGTTATTGTTTTCGTAGACATTTTTTTGAAATTTATATTTTTTCTGAATTATTTTAAATTTGTTATTTTATAATAATTTCATTTATTTTTAGTTGTTTTTGTAAATTTTGTAGTTATTGCGAGCATTTTTTAAATAATTGTTGTTGTTGAAATTCTATTTATATATATAATAATTTTTAAAAACTTTTTAAATTACTTGTTTTACATTTTTTGTTAATTTTTTTAACTTTTAATTTTATTTTTTTACAAATTTTTCTCAAATATAAATTTAAAAAAATTTGTTTTTTGCTAGACATTTTAGCAGAATTCAAAAAAAAAATACATTAAACGTTAAATAATTTGTAATAAATGCTAAGAATATCTGAAGATTTGTCAAAAAAGTATAATTTTTAAATACAACAACAATACAAAAAATCTATAATAATTTTTAAATAATTATTTATTTGTAAAATTAAAAAAAATTAAAAAAATTATAAAATTTAAAATTGCAAAAAATTTATAATAATTTTTAAATAATTATAAATTTATAAAAATTTTATTTATTTTTCCAATTTTAATAATTAAAAAAAATACAAAAAATTTATAATTATTTTTAATTTATTAATTGTTTTTTAAATTTTAATTATTCTTCCAATTTTAATAATTTAAAAAATACAACAAAAATTGCATTATTTTAATTTAATTTATTTCAGCTAGTTTGTTTTGTTGTTATCTTATCTTTGTATACTTGAATTATGCAAAAGCATCGTATATAGTTGGTTGAAACTAAAGACTTAAGAAACAAACTCGAAATTAAGTAAAAATTTAATATTAATAATAAAGAATAAAGAATAAAGTAAATATTTAAAAAGAATTTTTTAAATTAAAATTATTAAAAAATAATAATTAAAAAAAATCAATTAATTAATAATCCAAAAATTCATGAATTAAAAATACTAACACAAATTTATTAATTTAAGTTAATATTTTATTTAAATTTTATTTCTTATAATAATTAAAAATACTAATAATAATGTGAAAAAAATATATTTTTATATAAAAATATTTCTTATATAATTTTTTTTTAATTTCGACACTTTAATAAAAAAATAAATATTTTTTTATTTTTATTAAAAATAAATAATTAAAATTAATAAATAAAAAAACTATATTTTTTAAATAATATTGATATTAAAATTAATTTATAATAAATAATTAAAAATTATAAATATATAAATTTAATTTTTTTTTAATAATAATAACAATAGTAAAAAATATTTTCTCAACTTCATTTTTTCTCACTACATCACAAAATATTTTTTTTTTTCAACAAAATACACCAAACACCACCAGCACTCCGCACTCCGCACTCAACACTCCGCACTCAGCAACATAAATACTCATTAAATAACAATGCGAGCACATAATCAAAATATAATTACCGCTATGTTTACTTGCAACACATTTTTCCATTGTTATTTAACTAATGATATACGATAACTTCAATATAGAATTGTTTGCTTTTATTGTTATTTTCCCCCACCAAATAAAAACGCGCAGTGCACACCCTAAACCTGACACTCGCACACAAATGCACAAACACAACTACCAACTACTCATCAACGCACTGCCATGACATACAACATTTTTTCAATGTTGAGTCCCTCATTATTTTGTATGCGTGTTTTTTTATATTTTTTATTTTTATTTGTTGTTGTTATTTTACTGTTTGTTTTGTTGCATTTGCCTATTTGATATTGAAGACTCACTCTACTTTGTTGAAATTCAATATTTTCAAACGGCGGCGGCGGCGGCCGTAGACACCTTACGGTACAATGCACATGCAACAGTGGCTCCACCAACATGGTAGTGCAGTGAAAGAAGAATAAAAAATAAAATAAAAATTACAACAAAAACAAAAAAACAATAGAAATAAAAAACACCGAAAGGAAAATAGTAGTAAGCCAGCACAAGTGCCTAGCATACAGGTGTAGGTGTGTGTGTGTGATTATATAGTATAACAGGTACACAAAACCGGCCAATGACCTCTGCCTGTGCTTGGTGTGCAGCGCACTTGGCCAACTGAAATGTGCTAATGTGTTTGGGAGCATAATTTCAGTTCAAATTTGAAGTGTGTGAGTATGTGTGTGCTGAGTAAAAAATTTGGTTATGTTGTTGTTGTTGTAGTTTTTTTTTAATTTTTGATGGAGTATGTAAAGTTAAGTAATTTAAACGATATTTTTTATTTATATTAAGTTATGCTATGTTAAGTTAAGTTAAGTTAAGTTAAGTTATGTTAAGTTAAGTTAAGTTAAGTTAAGTTAAGTTAAGTTTAGTTTAGTTAAGTTAAGTTAAGTTAAGTGAAGTTAAGTTAAGTTAAGTTAAGTTAAGTTAAGTTAAGTTAGGTTAAGTTAAGTTAAATTAAGTTGCGTTACGTTATGCTATGCTATGCTCTGTTATATTATGCTATGTTAATTTGATCACTTAAGAAAAATGAAGTAATTAATTAAATTAAAAATTAATTTTCACCGTTAATAATATAATAGCACACACCCTATTAACTATAACTTACACAACGCTTCACATAAAAATTATAATTTTTCAAACTTTTTTCATTGCTATTTATTCTAAGGCCACACTGAAAAAAAATCATAAATTCTTAATACTTTTTCCCATTCTATTTTCACACTTCCATTGCCATTAACATGCAACAAGTGCACTTCCTATATAATATTTCATTGGCAGCAAGTGAGTGAGTGTGCCGTTGCGTTACGCTTTAATGCCTCGCCGCCGTCAAGTGAATCCTCCACTGCACTGAAACAACGTGTTGTTGTTGTTATGTGTGTGTGAGCACTGCATGGCACCCAACAAGTGAGTTGAGAACTTTTTCAATAAAAAATAAAAATAAAATAAAAAATACAAAAAAAAAACAAAAAATAAAAAACAACAACAATTAGCGCAACACTTCCGTTAAAAATAGTTTTCCTTCAATTTTATTTATTTCCTACTAAATACTTTGCACACTTCTGTTGCAACTCAGACGCTGATGTTGCCAACTGTCTATGTCCTTTGCAACTGATATGCGACAGCCTTCGCGGACGGTATCAATATGCAAATGTATGTAGATGACAGTGTAACCATAAGCTTTCAAAGCCTGTGGAGGAAGAGCGCACAAGCGCAGAGCAAAAAGCTGCAAAAGCAAATACACAAACAACAACAGCTCGCAGTGTGTTGTAGAAAAGAAAGCAAGCGGGCGAGCAGAGCAAATTGAGCACGCCAACACCAACAATAGTAACAGCAACAACAACAACTACAACTGACACTGGCAATGATGGCGAGCAGCAGCAGCAAACAAGTTCGCCAGTTCAATGACCGACCTACTCAAGCGCAATGAGACCAACGCTGTAGCGGCGGCGGTGGTGGTGGTCGCGACAGCGTACGGCCTACAGCACACACAGAGCCAGCCAGCCAATGGGCGGCGAAACAATTAACATAATAAACAGAGTGAAGAGCGTTGAAAAGAGCGCTGAAGAGCGTCAGAAAGAGTATTGGTGTTCTGCGCATGCGTAAGAGTAATCTCATTGTTGCATTTCTTTGAGCGTGTTGGGGGCGCGCATGCGCTTTAACTGCGAACGACTGCACTCATAAAGCTGCAAATTTGCACTGCTCAGCGCAGTTATTTTTGTTGTTGTTGTTGTTGTACGCTTCTTTGTTGTTGTTTTTTCATAATGCAATTGCATGGCATGAATGTCATGGCATTAACCATGGACTCTTTGTGCATTGACTGTGACTTTGAGCTACTAAAAAAGCGGTAGCACAAAAGCAATAAAAACAAATATGCATCGCAGCAAAGTGCAAGTATTTGACCAAAGAGTCTCTCTGTGTGAAAGAGCGGCATATTTGTAGTGAAAGAGTATAAAATTAGCACAGCCCAGTGTTGTATGGCGGATTTGATTTGGTTTCAATCAGGCTAAAAGACACTTGAGTTGATCAAATTAAAATGAATACAATTAAATTTACCATTACCAATATAATTACATTTGCAATTACTCTTGAAATTAAAATTTTAATGTGTAATTACATAAAGAATAATAATTAAAATGTTTTTTGAAACAAAATAATAATTAACTTTACTATTTTTACTAATTACTAATTCTAATTATAATTACATTTGTAAATACAAGTACATTAAAATATTAAATTACATGTGCAAACACATTTACAAATATAATTAGAATTAAAATTAAAATTACAAGTACCATTACCATTACCATTACTATCACAATTACCAATACAATTACAATTACCATTGCCATTACCATTACAATTACAATTACCAATACAATTTCAATTACCATTACCATTATCATTATCATTACCATAACGCTTACAATTACAATTATCATTACAGTTAAAATCAAAAAGTAATCCTTGGTTAATACCAATATAATTACAATTACAATTACCATTACCAATACAATTACAATTACTTTTAAAATAAAAATTCAAAAAGTAATCCTCTGTGAATTACAATACAATTTTACTTTTAAAATTAAAATTAAAAAAATGAATTCTCTGTTTATAAATTAATATATTTTCATTATCTTATTCTAATATCAAGCACTCTCTTCTCACACCTCTTTCTTCTCCAACTCAAATACTGCCACCTAAAATTATTTTTACTTTTCTTTTTAACTTTCCTCTTTGATGTGATCAGACAGCCACTAATATTTTGTGTCAAACGGTAATTTGCATAAATTCTTGGCGGCGTTCTACATCCATCTAACACTCATCGTCCGCTTGGCATGCATGTCCATCAAAAGTGCGTATACACTGTTTTTCATTTAAACAACAACAATAAAATAGTGGCAGCCAAACAGTCCATCAACCTGCTGTCTTGCATACGAAATGAGTGACAGCCGCAATTGACACCGTTGATCGGTGGCATACTCATATGCAGGTGTGGATTATTATAGTTAATTTATGTATTTGTATACATAAATAAATGTATATAAGAAGCGTAAATACATATGTACTGTACTAATGTGAGTACAGTTGCACTAATGCTAGCGGCGATTGATGCGTTTGTACTGCAGATTTTAATATAAATTTACGATTTTTTTTTATTATTTTGAGATTTTCAGAGAAAAATTTTAAAATATTTAAAAAAAAAAAATATTTTTTTTATCCCGAAAATTGTATCGTCGAGATTTTTAAAATCGGAATCGAAGAAAATAACAAAATTATTCAAATTGAGATATAAATAGTCGATTCCAGTTAAATTATTTAGAATCCCGAAATTTCGGGATTAACTATTTCGGGATAAAAAAAATTCGGGATTATTAAAATCGAGAAATTTATATTTCTCTACATTTTATATTCAATTAATTGAAGTTGAGGTATTTTTTCGAACATAGAATATCATTTAAGCATAAATTTATCATTTCTGTTTAACTGATTTCCTAGAATTGATTGACTGACTGCCTGACACACACATACACAACCACACACTAGCGCACACCTCAAAGTTTGTCAATCAAAAAGCACCCGTTTCAACTAAATACTTACGCACTTATGAGTATGAATGCATTTGCCGTGAATAACGGTGCATTATATGCATTTCATTTTTATTTATACTTTATTAAAAAAAAATTTACTAACTTTTGCTGCGATGCGTACGTGCAACGCATGCCAAATGAGTGCCGCTGTGTAATGATTAAGTTGATTTATATGCAGTTTACCGTTTGAATGTGAGTTGTAGCAACAACAAAAACAAAAAAAAAACAACAACATAAGAACTTTTGTACAACAACAAATATGTAAAGGAAAGCGAACGGATGTGCAACATTGTCGACTCATAAGCATATATATGTGTCCAGCGTGTAGTAACTCCGGGTCACTACGACGCCAGCAGAGCTATCACCACGTCGCGCACGCGCAATCGCTTTGACAAATGACTTGTGCCGTTGGCGCATGCGTGGCGCACATATTTTGTTGTTCCCCAACGCAACATTTTTGCATAGTATATGCTTTTGAGTTTTAAGATGTGTGTGTGTGTGCGTTTGTTGGCATTAAGTTCATTTTCATGTTGCATTTCGAAAGTTGCATGACACTTAATTGTGTCAGCAGTAGATAGTGCGTCGAGTCACATAACGGTTATGGGCTATGCCAAGTGCTGGCGCGGTCACTGGCCATCGCTCGGTGATGTCATAATGATGAGTCTGTTTAAATTTTATTGTGTAAGTGACAGCGAGTAACGGTAAACAAAATTGTTGTTGTTGTAAAATTTTTGATATACATTTTTTGAATTGATTTTTTTTTTCAAAATTTGTAAAATTGATTTCGAACTCAAAATTTTTTCGAACTCGAAAATTTTTTCGAACTGGAAATTTTTTTCGAACTCGAAAATTTTTTCGAACTCGAATCTTTTTTCGAACTCGAAAATTTAAAATCGTGATTTTTTATATTGGAGTGATTAATTTACAATTACTATATTTTCAGTACCGAAAATTCGTCATTTTTTCTTTTTTAATATTTTTTTAAATTATTTATCGAATAAATATCCCTATCAATAACGCCACCAGCGCTCAATTATCCATACAACAAAAACTCCACCACCTTCCAGAAGTCCCTTACAACATCAAATCTCCACCAACCGTCTAGCCTGTCTGCCACTCAGCGCGTTTTTTTCTTTGTACTCATATTATATGCTAACGCTTCTCTCCCCTCCTCTCTCTCCACCGTATGCTTGTAATTCTGCAGACGCTTTCGCTTCTACTTTGCAACTTTGTTTATTTGCATTATTTTTTCTGAAGCCACGTTGCCGCTGTTGTTGTGGCCAGTGTCATCGCCTTCCATACAATTATAGTCGTGCATTCTTTTTCTACTCGCTGTTGCTGTTGTTGTTGCAGCTAACGACTCCACAGTTCATTCACACCCAAGGACGTTCGTTACTACCCGAGCGCTGTAACTCATACTCCGTTTGGAGTTTTGCAACAAATAGCAACAAAGTTGAAAGTGCAGACAATGTTGTATTTATATATATGTTGTTGTTGGTGGGGAGTTGCATATATTTGTATGTGTGTAGCTGTCGTCGCACTGGCGAATGAGTTTGTTTTATTTTTATTTCTGCATATTTTATTTAATGTTGCAACAACAAAGACAAAGCAATGCTGATTCAATGCTAAGAATCTGAGCAAAAATAAATTTTTTAGAATATATTTTCAAAAATGTTTGTATTGAATTTTTTTCAATTTTTTAATTCGCCTAAAAGTATGCTATATTTATTTTTTTAGTTTATTTTTAATACAAAATCTATGAAATTTATTATCATTGCTTCAATTATGTCATAATATGACTACAGAGACACAATTTAAAAAAATTTAAAAAAAAAATTCGCCTAAAAGTAGGCATTTTTTTATTTCGCCTAAAAGTAGGCAATTTTTTTTAATTAACTTGCTTATTACTAAAAATAAACTGAAGAATAAAGAAAAAATTCACGATTTCGTCAAAATTGCCAAAAAATAATGATTTCTAGTAATTTTAACACAGTCATGGCGCCTAAAAGTATGCTATACTTTGTACAAAATCGTAGTTCTACGGTCAAAATACATGAAAACTGTAAATAAAGTTGCAAACACTGCTAAATGCGAACAGTTTTTGAAAACCTACGGTTATTGCGCCTAAAAATATGCAAATAAATTTTTTTTTTTAATTAAAAAGTTGCAATCTCCTTCCAAACCCGACACTGATTACCTTTTCCAACATTTTTGTTTTATTATTTTCCAAAATTCAACATAAACTTACGTCATAAGCGCCGCAAAGGCCATTCACCGCTACCAAGCAACAATAACAACAACATTACGAGCAAATAATCACTACTCACACCAGTGTGCGCAACATTTTGCCAGTCAGCAAACGTATATATTATTAAATACGTAGCACGAAAATCCATGCAAAAAACAAATAAAACAAATAAAGCAGAAAAAAACAAATTTCGCCAGCGCCTAAATGTATGCACCCTGACCAAGCGCAAGCAGACATGCCTGAAGGGTGTCTGGGACTGCCTCAACTCTACAGTTATATTATTGGTGTGTGTGTGTGTTAAACAGTTATTGGTAGCCAATGGTTCGACAATGTGCGAGCGCTCTTGTTGCAGGTCTGGTATGTGGCCGATTGTGGCCCTAAGTCAACAAGCGTTATATATTTCTGCCAAAGTGCCATTGCCAAAATTACAACAGGCGGCACAAAAAACAACAAAAACAATGCAAGCAGACAGCGTTTGAGCGCTGCGAAATTTACAACCCTCTCGAAAGTCAATTTTTTTCTCCTTCTTCTTTCGTTCAAGCGCATACAAAAATATTTGTACGGTATATTTTGTTAAAAAGTAAAATTCGCGCATAATTTTAGGCGTTGCAGCCACGACGGCCAGCAACAACACTCGGAACTGTATTGAAACGAAATCAGCGTTGCATACTTTACAGCGCTGTGCAGCGGTTTTTTGGCGCTGCAAAGCCAATGCAGCCGCTAACAGTACGTGTAACGGTTGTTTGTGTGTGTTTTCTCGCTCAGTCTGCGCCTGCTCCTGCCAACACTGTTTTCATACTGCTTTCATGCTCTTACTCGCACACTCTTGTTCTTGTTCTGCTGTTTTGCTATTGTTGTTGCTATTGCTTGCCGCTGCACATCATCGTTGGTTTCACTTGATTGCCGCAGCGAATGAATTTTTAGTCCTATACCGGGATGTTAACGCGTAAGGCAGGTCATGTCTGGCCACTGAGACTGAAAACGCCGCTGAAATCTCTTTGAGACTGAATTTTTTATGTTCTGCAATTTTTTTGGTGTACTAAATAGTAAAAATAGTAATACTAAGTGAAGTGTTTGAAAAAAAAAAAACATATTTCAATTAAAATCTAAGCTTAATTATAAGTCATCGCAAGCGTTTAATCAAATCAAATCAAACTGCCGTATAATCGTACTTAAGCTATACATATAGTCATAATATCTGTGTGTGTTCGAGAGCTAAAGAAGCGTTTGAAAATCATAAAAAAAATAATTTGTACAAATTAAAAAAAAATTACAACAACAAAAATTATTTGTAAAATATACAAAAACAAAAACAAACCAGCTCAACTACTCGCCATTTAAATATATATATATACATACATATATATCATATATATATCTAATATATAGCATAGCAGTAATTGCCGCCGCCGCAGTCGTCGCAGCAGCAGCAACAACAGCAGATACCACGCAATGTGTTCATTCATCGGCAACAAACTGATACGACGTTATCCGTTATATTTTCGAAATATATTTGCGTTCGTCAACTTTTTCAAATCGCGTTTAAAAATATAAAAGTGTGTGAACGCAGGAGAACAGAAACAAAAGCGTAAAAAATATAAAAAATAAAAATTAAAAAATAAAAAATTTAATATATTATAAAAATTATTAATAAAAATATAAAAAAAAATAAAAAATTAAAAATATATTAATAAAATAAAAAAAATTATTTATTAAAAAACAATTTATAACAAATATAAACGAATTTTTTATAAGACAAATAAAATATTTTTTGTATAAAATTAATAAATAGTCTAGCGTAAGTTCACATTATTTAACGGTTTCGCTATGTTTTTGCTATAAAAAAGTAATTTTTTTGTAAAATACTTACTGTAAAAAGTATGTAAATTAAGTGAGAACACAAGACTGATAATTTTAAGTGAAAAAAAATTAAAATAAAATAATTAAAAAACCAGAAACTTAAGCTTCGTATATATTTAATTAAGAAAATAACAACAACAAAAAATAATAATGAAGAAACTCAACTATACTGATTAAAGGTAAAAAACAATTTAAAAAATTTTAAAATAATTTTTTTTTTTTTTTTATTTAAATTTTTTTAATTTAAAAATTTGTAAAATAATTTTTTTTTCTAAATTAATATTTTTTTACCTTTTTGAAACTATTTTGAAACTGAATAAATTTTTTCCCCAAATTTCGGTTTTAAATATTTTTATTTATGAATAATATTTCATATTTAATTAAAAAAAAACATTCAAAAATTTTAGCTTAAAAGGTTCCATAAATATACTTTGTACTCTCAGAGCCCTGAAAATATTTTCAAATTGAGGTTACGGTACTTTTTAAACCTATTGCTAGCTCTTTTGCTCTTGAAAATACCTTAAAATCAGTTAATAAATCTTGAAAATTAATTTCTTCTATGGCCGATAGATAGCGCTTCGGCTTAGAATCTTATAGCAATACTATATCTTGTATATGAAAATAATGTATTAGGTCTATAACTTTGCTTCCGCCTTTTTCCAATAGATGTATCTAGGATCAAGCACTGGTCAATTAAATCGATTACAGATAAGTATACAATTTTAGTGTTTCATTTTTCCCAGGTCCAAATAATACATTACTATCATCTCATTATTACTATAAAAAGCTCACGCTAGATGTCGTTCACAAAATAATCTCAATTTCTCCATATTTCACTAAATTTTAACTGTCAAATATTAATATTTTCGTACAAATAATACGCCCGAATTGAAACCGCAAACTAAATATAACGAAAAAACACTTTAATTATAAAGTTGATTCCGAAGTGAACTCAGCGCCATCTATCAGTAACTTCCTTAAGATGAAATGAAGTATTTGGTATGAGAAAATAATGATTTAGTCATAAATAAACAGAATAGAGCTGTAAAAAATATAGGAAAATCACAGAAGTTTTGTAAGAAATCGATTTTGAAAGCACTTAAGATATATTTATAGGCTTTTAAGGCAAAATAGAGCTCATTAAGCAACTTTAAGATAGAATATTATATCAAACAGCTGGAAATCATATAAAAATGTACTCCTTTAACATCTATTGTATAGAATTAGCCATATTTCTCAATAAAAAAATCTCTCCAAACATATTTCATACAAGCAACAGCACCATCATCAACAAAATTTCTGTTTTCAATTTCATCACAATCGCACCTATCGCAATAAAACAGCATTAAAAAGTCAAAGCTTGGCATAAAAATAGACACAGACAAGCGGCAGCTAGACGAAATTAAAAACCACAATGCAACCCACGCCGAAAATCAACAAAAAAAATAAAAATTTAATTTCCATAGAACCAATACTGAAGGCGGCGCTGAATAAATAACACCAAAAAACAGCGCAGCAACAACAGCAAACACATAACATTTGCAATGAACGACGACAACACAAACGCCGTTATGCGGGTCTAGTGCCAGCCACATTGGGTCGCGCTGGCGGCATTTTGGTGTAGGTCCGGTTGTCTGTGACTATATATATGTATATGCTACAAGCTAGAGTATACTGACTGCAACACGCCTTTGTTGTTATTATCCTTTAACTGTTGGTAGCGCCAGCCCCAGCGTTGGTAATGGCAGCGAGCGGTGGCTTAGTCAAAAGTTCAATGAACTGCCAGCCGAAAGACACAACAACTGATTCCGCACACATTTAACGGGCAAACCGAACCGAAAGGCACAGACAAACAAGTGATGACTATACCAATCAGTAATATGTTGCACTTGTTGTTGGTTTTATGGTGCTGCTGCTGCAGTCATATGCGGGCACACATAGCATATAGTCAACAACACCAGCTCTTCACCAGCATATTTCGCAAACCTTATCGACCGTAGCCAGGGCCAATGCACCGCTTGTCCTTTCACGAACACACGACTATGCACATTTCGAGCGCGACACACACATTTAGCTGCTGCTGCCGCTACCATACACACAGAGCGAGTCGGTTTTTGAATGGCTGAAAAAAATTAAAAGTGAAACTTTACGAACACAAGCACACACACGCTCGAGCTGCAGCTCAGTCTAGTATGTATGTGTGCGCGCAGTCGTAGACACGACGGTAGTGAGGTCCTTGCCCGCAGTTGCGTCGCTGCTGACGTCGCTGCTGACGTCGCTGACAGACAACAAAAAGCGCACTGTCGCTTTTGCAGACATTGCCTTCGCACATGCAGACGATGTTAACAACAACACTTACATATATGTAGCCACCCCGAAGGAGCACAGCGCTTACAATGACAGCCAGTAGGGGGCGCGCGCGGCACTTCGGTTGTGCGAAATAAGCAAATAAGGCGTCATCAAGTGGTGTTGCATGCAGTCCAAAGGGTGGTGCTGGTGCTGACAGTGACTTGGCATTGTTGTTGCAGCGCGCTGCAAGCTTTGTCGGTGTCGGTGTCGATATCGCATGGTGGCTGTGACCACCAATAGCGCAAACAAGTCAAGACCAATCCTAAGTGATGGTGCACCCCAATTTGCGTGTGCTTGCATTTCGCAATGCCAACACTGGCGGAATGGTATGGAAATGAAATGGATTGCCGCGGAGTATGGCAATGAATGACTAAATGTAATAACAGGGAAACGAATTACCGTTACAGAGCTGGTGTTGCTTATGTTATTTTGAATGGTGGGATATGGAACAATGTTGCTTGATAAACTGTGTGAAAACATATTTCAAGATTGAAATTCTGAGGAAATATTTTGATAAAAAAAATTTATTAATGTTATTAATTTTAATAATTTATTAATTTCTTTTTTTTTATTTTTAATTATTTTCTTTAAAAAAATTATTTTTTTATTAAATTTTAATTAAATTTATATTTAAAAATATGTTTCGTAAAATATTTGTATTTTAAAATACGTTTTGTTACATATTCCCTGTTATTAAAAAAATCGTAGTATACCTTTCGGCGCTGTAAAAAAATTGCATACATTTCGGCGCAAAGATAATTTTAATGGGACTCCTTAGTAGCTGGCAAGCTTACAAACACAAAATTAAAAAAAAAGCTTGAAAACCCAAAAAATAATTACGAAAAACTCTAATTGAAGCATACATTTTAGCGTCGAATTTTTTTTCAATTTTTTTTTTATTAAAAAAAAATTTCTTACTAATTTTTTCAATTTTTTTTCCAAAAATCACCCTCAAAAATTTTCGAAAACACTGGCAACACTGCTAACAGTCAACCAACAGACAGACAGCCCACTCATAGCGGACGCTAAGCTTCGTTTCAACTGTCAGCCAGTCGGCAGGACCTTGCACCACCAATCACAGCAACAACAACGACAACAACAACTACAACAAAAACTTCAGTTTCTGCACAGCACACAATGCTAACACAAAGTAGACTTCCCCCTTTTCACCTTGCAGTGGTGGTAATGAATCACAACAACTGCCGAGAGTACAACAACTAAAGTTTATTCGCTTTTATACTTGCGTACGATGAATCCTGTTTCGCTTTCCATATTGGGTGTGTATACCAGCAACAGTCGACACTGGCAGCGCAGCAGCAGCAGCGATCCTGCACAATAAAGTTTCAAGTGAATGCTGAAGTCCAGACGGTATATAAGTATATGCGTTGGCTGTTGCTGGATTGGATTGCTGGTGGCGCAAGGCGGCTGCCGGAAAAGCCGACGACCGTACTTGCACAAAATGCAGAAAAAAAATACACCGTGATGTTGAAAACATGGCAGGTCATTGAACGCCGAGCTCAGAGCCACGTTTATGTGATATAAAAGCGAAAAGCGATGCTAAAGCAACATGAAATGGTTGTGCGGTGGTGAGGCGGTTCAGGCTATGCTGAAAAGGATAACAGGCAGACGCTTAACTGTTAGGAAGGTGGTTTATGGTGGATTGTTTTTCAAGCTTTACATTGAATTTGAATGTCAGTGGCTTATTGGTGGGGTGAACATATATTTTTTGGTAAATAATAATAATTGTAGAGTCTGGCGGGTCAGGGGATTATGAAGGGTAGCAGGGATAAAAACAATATTTTTGTTTTAATTCATAAAGAGCTAGTAATTTGGTATTTAATATTTCAGTTTAAAAGACATTTTCAATTTTTTTTCAAAATTTATTCAAAATATTTCGAAAATTTTTCGAATATTCTCTTTTATTCAAAAAATATTTTTTTTTTCTGCTTTATATTTGTTTTCTTAATATTTTTCAAAAATTTTTTCAATGTTCGAAATAATTTTTTAATGTTCGAAAATTTTTCGAAGATACAATTTTTTTCGAACATTCGTAAAATTGTAGTATTAATATTTATAAAATTCAACATTTAGAAAATACAGCAAAAATTAATATTTTTGATGCCTACAACGTCTACCAAGTCAGTTAATCAATTCATTCATTACTTTTAGCCAAGACATACACCCATAAGTGTAACCTTAACAACTCCATTAACACCACAACCTTACAACTGAACTCCTTAACTACTTCACGAACTCCACATGCACCTGTAAAATGTGGCTCAATCTTTTCTTTAGCTTGTTATTGACATTAAAATGGGTGCGACTAGACGGGTGGAGTGCAACGTCGCATATACATATGTATATCCCGTTATCCTTGTAATTTTTTGCAGGCTATTGTTGCATAATTTCTTGCTTTCTAGAAACAGTTACATGACTTGCATAAAAACATATTTACACACTCATGAATACGTACATATGTATATTGCCTGTAGTCTGCCGACCGGCTGACTGGCTAAAAAGGGCCGCACCGAGTGCATTGCCATCACTGAAAAGGGTCGTTCGCCTTTATGTCTGCAATAGACCCAGCCGCACCGCCAGCACGCTTCTACCACTTTGTCTGACATTGTTGCTTTTACTGTCGTTGGCGGCTTGTTGTTGTTGTTGTTATTGTGCCTGCGAAATGTTGTTCAAGTTGTCGTAGGTCGTGATTGCCACACTGCCACGTTGCCGCTGCTGCTGCTGCTGCCTCTATTTGCTGTTGTGGTAGGCTTATTCACCCATTTCGCAGACGCCGTTATGTTTGTTCGTATTTATTGTTGTTATTGTTTGTGTGTGTGTTTCTTTCTGTCTGCTATGACCAGGATTAGTAGTGTTGTCGGCTATGGCAGGCAAAATACTATGCTAAAGGATATTGACATCGTCGACATTTGGTGTGAAACAGCAGTCGAGCCGAAACGATGTGTGTGTGTGTGCTGACTTTGGCTGTTGACTGTCGGCTTTGCATAATGGAAAAATCAATTACTATTGATAGCAATATATTCAGCGCGGAGTTGATTGAACTCGTCGGTTGGGTATATATGTAGTGTTATATATATGTATAATATTTGAGTGCTTTAAAAACAAATTACAACAATAATGGATGTTATTCACAACAAATATGAAGTTCAAAAACTTTTTTAGATTTCGAAAAAAATTCGAAAACAGTTTTGAAACATTTTCGAAAATAGTTTTGAAAAAATTTTTAAAAATTTTCGAAAACAGTTTTGAAAAATTTTCGAAAATAGTTTTGAAAAAATTTTATTGGCGTTTTCGGTTCTAAAGAGCTTTGAAACTTTAAGCTACAATATTTTTGGTATTTAAAATAGAGAAATATTCTGTCTAAATTTCCATTTACTGCTCCAAACAGTCAAAATTTCATGAAAAATTGGTTTCAAACTGAAAATAGCCAAGTCATCTACCATATAGTGGGTACGTGTCTTAGCTAAAATGTGTTAATACTGCAGAAAACAGTACTTTTTGTGACTGGATGAGGCTCAGGCTATAAGAAAAAGCAGTTTTATATACTTAGGGTGGTTCTAAAAATCCATAAGATATTAGAAACAAATTTCAAAAACGTATATTTCAATATTTTTCAAAATTTCCTAGCTATTTTCGCATTTTCCATTCCATTCATTCCATTCAAAATTAATTATTCATATTATTTCAAAAATAGCTACAACGTATTTTTCAATTTTTCATATAAAATTTTCTCTAGAACCTATTAAATATAGCATGTTTTCAATATAACAACAAGCTTTTGCTAGAAAATCGTTTAAAAATAATCATTTGTTAATAATGGGAATTCCACAAAAATATCATGCAAGTGAACTTACAATGAATTCAAGGTTACACAAAAAACACTCAGCTAAGTAAACAACAACAATTGAGTAACTATTATTGTTTACGGTAAAAATGCTAATAAACTGTAGACAAACAATAGCAAAAAACAATTACTGATAAGGCGAAAAACCAGCATTCAACGAAAGTACTTTGCAAATACAACTTTCACTGCGCAATAGAATTAGCAACAAAAAAGGGCGAGTGAAACGCTAATTTAGCATGCAAGTATTTTGTAATGCAATAAATAAATATTAGTACAAAAAACAACTACAAAGAAAATGCACTCGAGCGAAGATAAGAACAAATAAAAAGTTATAGTAATAAAAGTAAAAATTATTATGGCAATAAAGGGCTTGAGCAGACGCTAGAAAACAACAGCGATTGTGTAAAATTGCTTATATGAAATTAGTCTACATATAGTTAAGTATGTGCTGAGCAAAAGCGTAAGAGCTGATAGCGCTTGCACTACTGATAACGGCGCTGCGGTCACAAGCTGTTTAGAAATGCAATAAAAACAGCAGCACAATGAAATAATTACGAATTGCAGTTGAACTGTAAAATTTATTATTTTTTGCATACATTGTTGTTGTTGCAATTGATTGATACGGATTGATTGCACTAACAAATTTGATTTAACGGAAATTTTTGCCCTTTTTTGTAAGCTTAAAATTGCTTCTGGTGACAATTTTTCAATGAAAAAATTTAAATTAATTTTAAAAACTCATAATGAAACGTATATTTTTGTAGAATAAAATATTTTGCAGAAAAAAAATTTTAATAAAAAAAAAATTAAAAAAAAAATTAATGAAAAAAAATTAATTAAAAAAAATTAAAAAAAAATAAAAATAATTTTGAAAATTAAAAAATATATTAAAATTTTTTGAAAATTAAAAAAAAATATTAAATTTTTTTTTTATTTTTTATTAATTTTTTTAATTTGACAATTTTTAAACGAAAAATTTTAAATCATAATAATTTTAAACACTCGTAATGAAAAGAATATTTTTGTAGAATAAAATAATTAAGGGAAACAAATTTTAAATTAAAAAAATTTAATTAAAGTAAAAAGTTATTCTAAAAAATAATTAAAATATTAAAATTAAAATTTATATAAAAAAAATTAAAAGTAATTTTGAAAATTTTTAATTTTAATTTTAAATTTTTTTTTTAATTTGACACTTTTTCAATGAAAAATTTTAAATTAATTTTAGAAGCTTATAGTGAAAGGCATATTTTTTTTAGAATTAAATAATTAAGAAAACCAATTTTAATTTAAATAAAATAAATAATTTCAAAATTAAAATTTAATTAAAAAAAAATTAGAATTAATTAAATAAATTTTTATAAAAAATAAATAAAAATAATTGTGAAAATTAAAAAAAAAAATTAATTTTAATTTTAAAATATATTTTCTAATTTTTAATAATTTTTTTTTAGTTTTCAAAATAATTTTTATTTTTCAAAAAAATTTTAATTTTTTTGAGTTAAAAATATTTTTGAACTTAGTACACTTCAAGAAATTAAGTAAAATAGACAAGTACTCAAGAATAGTACTCAAGCGCTCAGTCTGTTCGAAGACAAAAACTGTCTAAGTTTATCCACAACTTACGAAAACTGACCAACAAAGTAACCACATACACAACACTAAAATGCACATTAGCGAATATGCAACACAAATATGAGCTCATAACCTTTTAAGAAGTTAAAATGATTTGCATTATAAATAGGTGTACATATGTATGTATGTTTGAGAGCAAATAAACTTGTCATATTGCTAACCGCAAGCGAAAGTTTTTCTGACCAACACACACTCAAACACATCTACTTACTTAAACGCAAGTCTCCAAATACAAACAAACAAACACATATGTGCTGCCTGTGTGCACTTTTAAGAAGGGCATTGACATAACCTATGCCAATGGCTATGCCATCATCACCAAAGCAACATAAACAACAACACGAAGAACATGCAAGACACATGAGCGAGCAAGCTGCCAGTACCGTTACGGCTGCAACCCTTAATGTTAATGACGAAAACATAAGCATTTCATCATCGTTGACGCCAAAGTCAAGCAGTCAACGCCAGTTGCTTTTCTACGACTCTCATACATACAGACATTTTAGAGGTTACTCATACGCCACGTAGTATTTTCTTGCAGACCAATTATGCAGCAACGCTAAGGACATGCATGTTAAGCATATATAATCGAGTGTGTGCAGCAAGTTTACTCACACTACGCCCACTTTGTTGCAGCATTTGACGCTCTTTCGACTGCTCGGCTGCCGGCTGCCGCTCTTGTGCTCTGCGCATGTGCCGTCATCGCGGTGGCTGAAGGAGGCCAACAAAGAAAAATAGAGCTGCTGCTGCTGCATATTGTGAAAAAATAATTTTCAAGGTTAAAGTGCAACGTAACCGCAAACGCCAACAATGCACTTGGCCATTGAGTAAATGCGTCTGTATGAATGTATGTATGTGCTGGCGTGTGCTGGTGTGTGCTGGTGTGTGCTGGAGTTGAGGTTATGTGCACAGCAGTGGTGGTTAAATGAAATAACATTTGTGTTAAAATGGTGTGCGTGGGTGTGTCGGCCGTGTAGTGCACGTTGGCAGGTGTATGTGCGCGGCGAAAATAAGTTGAGTAACAGTAAAAGTGTTGCAGTCAATGACATCGCCATTGTGGGCAAAGTGCAAGCATTAGAGGGGCGAGAGAGGGAGTGTTAGGTTGGATGAATAAGTGTTGTTTGCTGGTTGCAGGCAATGATGGGAGGTAGTTGAGAGGTTTTACGATAAATATATGGCAATATTATTTATTTTGATAAAAATTTAGAATGACATTTTTTTTTTCAAAATTAATATAATTAAAAATATTTTATTTTATAAAAAATGTTACATAAAAAAATTAAAATATAATATAAAAAAAAACAAAATAAAAAATAAATAAAATAATAAAAAAAAAATTAATTAATTAAAAAAAAAAAATATTTTACAATAAATAGCTGACAATATTAAATATTTTAATAAAATTATTTACAAAAAAATTATTATATTATATTATGTATATAAATTATTTTTTTTATATAATTAAAAGTAAAAAAATATAAAAATATTTAAATAATTATTTTAATATAATTTACAAAAGCAAAATAATTTTTTTATAAAAAATAGTAATTAAATTAAATTAATATAAACAAATATGTTTTTTTCAAATCCATCAATATGTGTTATTTTTATACAATAAATGTTTGACAATTTTAAATTTTTTGATAAAATTATTTTAATGACAAAAAAATTGTCAAATAATATAATTTAAATTATTATATTTTTTTATTAAAAGTTAAAAAGTATAAAAAATATTTAATAATTATTTTAATCAACAACTTTTTAACAGCAAAATCATTTTTTTATTACAAAAAAAAAATAAATTTAAAAAAAATATTTTTTTTTCAAATTCATTAATATGTGTTAATTTTATACATTTTTTTTAATTTTTTTTTTTTCATTTTATAACTTTTTCCTAATTTTTTTTTTATTTTATATTATAATTTTTCAAAAAATTTTTTTTTAATTTTATAAATTTGTTTTCTTTTTTTTTGTTATCTCCATTTAATTAATTTTTATTTATTATAATATTTTTTTTAATTTTTATCCATTTGTTATGCATTGTTGTTAATTTTTTCTTAACAGCTCATACCCAAATACCCAACAAGCACGAAAATGGCTTGTTAAGTATGAATTTTTTGCAAACGAAAGTCACGAAACACACAACAACAACAATACAAAAAAAGAAATATAAAATTATTTAAATAAAAAACATGCACATTTTGATTGACATACAAACATACAGCCACACACGCAAGCTTAGCAAATTGATGCAAAATCAATACAAAAAGAGGCAAAGCTTCAAAAAAACGACCACACAAAAAAAACGAAAACAACAACAACAAATTGCTAACAATCAATTAAATTATCCAGCTGTTGTCGTACGACCTTGAGTTGTCAGCAAGCAGGCATTTAGTCGCCTACAAACACACATACACACACAAGTGCATGCAAATTAACGAATCAACATACATACATACATATGCGTATTGTGTAAAAAATATAATTATATTGTATATATGTACATACAATTGGATGAGTAGCAATGTAGGCGGCAGCTGGTTGCGCACAAATCAAAGCGCTGCAAGTGAAAGCGTTTAGTTTTTTTGAACAAAAAAAAAGATAAAATTCGGTAAATTACATTTAAACTGGAGTTTAAAAGCGAAATTGTTAATTAATAGCGGTTTTATGAATTTCGAAACAAAAACAATTTTTTGTGTATTTTTATTGAGTAATTATATGCGGCTACTGGCGGCTGGATTTGGAAATTTTGGTACAAAGTTTTAAAAAACTTGAAAAAGTAACGGAAAAGTAAAGCTGAAAGCAAATTAAGAAAATTTCCGAAAATCCCGAAATTTCGGGATCCCGAAATTAATCAAAATTTTAACGGGATCGGGATTTCGGTATAATTTTTTTTTAAATTTTTTTTAATTCCTACAAAAAGCAAATATTGCTTACGACCACTAAATAACTCAACAAAAAGCTTATAATAAAATAATCAATATTTACTTTCATTGCTTCCGCATTGCTGAATATTTAAAAGCGTAAATGTATTTGCTTAGTCACAACAACAAAAACAGTGGGCGTTACTTCCATTAAGAGTCCTTGATTATTTACATTTTTTCACTTACTACTTACATAAATACATACATACATATTTATGTATATAAAAAATTTAAAAATTTTTTTCGCATAAAAAACATCATAAAAAAGTCATCGCATAAAAACATCATCGAACCACTCAACAGCTTGCGCATCAACAACTGCCACTTACAGTCTTATTAATCGCAGTTATGAAATTTATTAATTTTTTTGTATGAAACTTGTATAATAATTACCGCATCATCATCGATCACAAGTTGGAAAGCACGCGCTTAACATCCGGCAAATCTAAATTTAGCATTGTCTTAAAAATATGAAGAATTCATAATTGCATAGAACAATGGTTATTGATTTTTTTTTCAATTTTTTTCATGAAAATTATACAAAATTGTTTTTTAATAAATCGTAAGGCAAGTAGAATAACCAAACTCCCTAAACAGCTGCTAATATTACCTCATAAGCCCTTAGTAAATTGTTGTTGTGCTCTCACGCCTTATCTACTATATTTTTTTCTACGAATAAATACATATTTTGCGCTGTATATACTGAAAAAGAGCACTTGAATGCATATTACAACAAAAAACTAACAATTTTGATTGTCTGCTGAGATAAGACCTGAAGTGGACCATTTGCATGCTAAAGTGGTTACCAAAAAATTTTATATTTTGAAAAATTAAAAATTCAGTTTTTTTTGTTAATTTTGTTGACCAACTATTAAAATTTCGGATAAAAAAAATTTAAAAAATTAATTTAAATTAAAATAAAAAAAAAATTTTATTTTTTATAATAAAAAAATTTAAATTTTTAAATAAAAAAATAAAAAGTTTATAATAAAAAAATTTCATTTTTTAAATTTATTATAATCAAATTAGTGCCAAAAATATTTTTTTAATTCAAATTCCGTACTTTTGTACTAAATATTGCCCTCAATTCCATAACTTGCCTGATATTTTTTGCAAACAACTCTCTACAAACCTCTATTGCGCCCAGTCAACGTATAATTTCGCTGCCTCTATCGCTAACGCTGCCACTGCTGTCTGCCGCTGTCGACGTTTGTAAATATGCGAAATTGATAACGAACCGTCAAGGCCAAATGCAATAAACGCTACACTAAATGCATTTTTGCATTTGCTTTTTCTTTTCGAGTGTTTATTATGAAAAAGTGCACACAAGTAAATATGTTAGTACATATGTATGTATTTGTATGTATTCCTTTGTATGTATGTCTGTATGTTTGTAGCAGAGATATGTAGTGCATTAGTTTCTACATAGTCAGCAAGCAAGCTAATTCTCAAGCGAGCCATATGTGAGTGCTTCTATATTTTTATGGAGTAGTATGTAAGCACATTTAGTGGAAAATAAAAAAAATCTAATTGTCTACCAAATTGTATATATTTTGTGTACATTGTGCTGCATAATATTAATTAATTTTTGTATTTTTCGGGATCTTGAAATTGTTTAATAACTGAAACTGAATTTTATGAACTTTTAATTTTATTTATTTAACAAAAATAATAAATAACAAAAAATATTTCGGGATCCCGAAAAAGTTACTTACAAAACCCGAAATTTCGGGATTGGCAAATCGCTGTAAAATGTTAATAAACTTTCAATTACGTTTATTTAAAAAAAAATTTCGGGATCCCGAAAATTTTCCTTACTAATCCCGAAATTTCGGTATTGACAAATTGCTTTTAATTTTTTCATTCAACAAAAATAACAAAAAAAATTTCGGGATCCCGAAAATTTTTCTTACTAATCCCGAAATTTCGGGATTGACAAAATTTTTTTTTATTTGTAATGAGTAAAGAAAATATTTATTTTAAATTTTTTTGCGAAAATTATTATATATTAATTATATTTTCTTTTTTCTATTTTCAGGTAAGCTTACAAAAATGACGCAGAGTATAGTAATTTTTATCGAAAGTTATGTGTGAGTATAAGTTTATTATAATTATAATGAAAAATAGAACTTAAATTAAGCATAAAATATACTAAATAGATTAAAAAATATATGCTCAAGCATAAACCTTATGCAATTTCAATGGCATTTCCCAATTAGTAGTGACTATGACAGCCCATCAGTTCCTTTACAAAAAAATTTATATTCCATATGTTTGAATATATGTTTATAAGCTAAATTACACTAGCAACAAGTGTATTCCTGAGCAATTTGTAAAAATTCAAAATAATTCAACTAAGTATATATGTAAATATATACAAACAGATGCAAAAGTACACATATTTATGAGCATATATATATTCTGTATATAAATTTATACAACTATCTCGTCTCGCCACCTTTCGAAGCCCCCTGTCTAGCTGGCAATTTTTTCTATTTTATTTTTATTACAATTAATTATTTGCATTTGCGCGCTCGAACGCTTCCTGGTTGCAATAAAACGCACAATGCACGCCGAGCAGCGAGCGACAAAAAAAGCCAACAACAGCAACTACAACAAAACGCATGTGAATTAGCATAGCAAAAAAATAACAAAGGAATATTGTAACAACAATAACAACAACAATGGCAATAACAGCTGCAACTGGCAGTGCAATCAACAAGTCATTAAAGGCGGCAAGTGAGAAGATGTGTGGCGGAGTGGAGCGAAGGGGGTCTTGTGACACACTCACACACTTATGTATTTGTATGCAAATTGTTGCTTCTAATTATGTGTGAGTGTGTGTTCAGCATTTTTTTTCTCATATTGCGGTTATTGTTGTCGCACTTGCGTTTGTGGCTGCCTGTCGCACCGCATGGCAACAACAAAAGTGACATATTACAGTGCAGAAAATTTTCAATTTTAGAGGCGACGTTTTTACAACTATTTAGTGGCATTATATACATATATAAGTATATATATATATATACTTATGCATTCATGTTCTTATATGAGTAATGCAAGCAGATTTTATTCGCCCGTTTGTCAACCGCTTTGCTGTCGGTCAGTCGGTCAGGCGTTTGTATATACATATATGTATGAGTATACACAGTTTATTTATATTGACTTAGATATATACAAATTAGCGCTACCAAACGACAAGAAATGCCAAATTCGCTTAGCATATGCTCTTACAACAACAACAAAGTTATATGTAAGTGCAACTCAGCTTTATATCTAGTTGTTGTTGTTGCTTTTTTTCTACTTATTTTTATTATTTTTTTTCTTGTTGTTACGCAGTCTTGGTGTGTGCCTGCACTTGCACTTGCTCGGTTATTTACGGAAAACAATTTTAGAAAATAAAAATAACAAATACATATATGCTTGGGGAGTAAAAACAGCAACTGAAATGCGAATTTATTTGTTTATCTGTGGTTGAGAATAGATGGAAGAAGGAAATTTTGGGAAATTTAAAAGTAATTTGCTTCGAAAAAATTAATTTTCTAAAAATTTCTTATTTTTTATATAAAATTTTTCTAAGCAGATATATAAAAATAGAGTGGTTTTTGGAAAATTTTGCGAATATTTTATTTCAAAAATAAAACAATAATTTTTAGACAGTGGAATACATGTTCATATAATTAGGCCACTAAATGGCAGTGCGTATGAGTAACCTACAGAGGGATACTAATACAAAACAGGCTTCCACTCGCTGTTTAGTTAGTTTATGTAGCCAATTTTATTTAAAATTCACTAAATAAGTAATAAAAAATTATGATTTAAGAGATACTAAGCTTAAAATAAAAAAAAAAATATTTAAAAAAATTAAAAAAAAAATATTTTTAATGACGAAATAATATTGACTGAATTTTTCTACAAAATAAAAATAATTAAACATTAGTTGTATTAATAAATAAAAAAATATGCATAATAATTAAAAAATAAATAATAGAATTTTATTTTATAAACAAAAAATATTAAAAAAAATTTATAAAAAAAAAATATTTAAAAAAATTTTTCATCAAAAAATATTTATTTTAAATATATTTATACTTCAAAAAATTAAATAAAAATTAACCAACTTCCATAAAAATATTTTATATAAGAAATTTAATTTTTTATTATTTTTTTATAAAATTATTTTTTAAAAAATGTTAATATTTTTTATTGAATTTAATAAAATTTAAAATTTATTAATTTATATATTTATTACTGAATTTAATAAAATTTTTATATATAATATTTTTATAGAAAAATTTAAAAATCATTTTTTTTTAATATAAAAAATAAGTTAGCACTTCTAACGCACTGAGTTTAATATTTCCTGAATCATAAAAGAACCAAACAACAATCTGACAAACCCTGAAAAGTACATATAAATAAATCTAGAAATAACTATAAAATTCGCTTAAGGGGAAGAATTTTGCAATGTTTTCATAGCGTTTAGTTAAATAGCTGATAAGATACGCAACGCACAAATGCTTCCTCATACCGCAAGCACTGAAAGCGCTAATATTTATAGAAATGAAGTGCTCATCTTTCTGCACACTCAAATAAATATATAGAAGCACTAGACACATACAATGCTCGTATGTATGTGTGCAATTATCTAAATTAGATTGCAAGTATGTCTGTATGTGTATTCTCGCCCACTTGAACTAGTGCACAGCGCACTTGAATAGCGCGAGTGCTGATAAGCGGCGATAAGCAAGCAAAAGTACATACAAACATATGTGCAGCTATGCTTTTTGATTTGCGTTAGTTTTTTTCTAATGTCTGTATGTGTATGTGCGAAAGCAGCGGCATTGACATTAGCGAATGTCACACAACAACAAATGACACAGTGATACTTTGTTGCAGGGATTAGATGTGTAATAAGATTAGGGTTCGCATTTTTAGAGTGCATTAATGTGTGAAATTGATTAAAAGGTAGAAAAATTTAAATAAAATTTTTTGAAAAATTAAAAAAAAATTAAGTAAAAAAATATTATGAACATAAAAAAATTAAATTTAAATTGAAATCAAAAATAAATTTTTTTTATAAAAAAAAAAATTATTTCAACATTTTTTAATTTTTTTAATTATGTTTAATTTTTATTAATAAAAAAGTTGATTTTTAAAAATAATTTTTTTTATTAAAAAAATTTATTGAAAGCATTTCAAAATTATTAATTAAAAAATTTTTATTAAAAATTATTATTTATTATTAAAATTTTTTTTCACATTTTTTTTTCATAAAAAAACTATCTAAGAAATAAAAAAACATTCTCAAAAATTCCTCTCAACTACTTTTAATTACTTTTTAGTAGAATTTCACACCGCAAATATTTGTATTTGCATATCACACCTTGTAAATAGTTGCTAATATTTGTTCAGCAGTACTTAGTTGGCCTTGAACTGATAATGAAAGTTCAACAAATTCACAATATAATGCATTCTAGCAATAACTATTGCATTAGAGTACACACATACCTGTGTGGATATGTAAATTTAACAACTAGCTTGATTGCTGTGTCTAGAAATGAAATTGAGTTAGACTAATGGATATAAATTATTTTATTGTTAAAAATAATAAATATAGGAAAAAAAATTACTTTGTATTGTTGATAAAAATTTCATTGCTAATAATATAATATTTATATATAATAATATATATTTCTGCATAAAAAATTATTAGTGAAATGCAAAAAGTACTTTTAAAAACAAACATTAAAAAGTTAAAAAAAAAATATTTTTAATTAAAAATTTTGAAAAACTTATAATAAAATTTTTTTAATTGAAAAAAAAAATTTAAAAAGTTGAAATAATTATTTTTTATAGAAAAAATTTTAAATTTTAATTAAAATTTATTTAAAATTTAAATTTTAATTAAATTTTTTTTCAGTTCATACTTTTTTTTAATCTCATAATTTGTTTTTAATTTAAAAAAATTTATTTACATTTTTCTTGGTGCATCAATTTATTCATGATAATTAAAATGTGTCGGAATTTATCTTTATATTTTTTTATTTTAGTTTTTATATTTTTTATCAAATGACGAAACACAAAAAGTGCCTAAATAAATTTAGGACTTTTTTTTTAATAGTTTCTAATTAATTTTTTTATTAATATTTTTCAAATTTAAAATACCAAAAAAATTTTCAAATTCAAACTAAAAACGTACTTAAGTAAATTTGGCACTTTTTTATTTTTTTAAATTTTAAAATAATTTGAATATAATTTATATTATTTATTCCAATTTAAATTTAAATTTTTTTAATGACTTTGGGTATTTATTCTTTTAATTTTTTTACAATTTACAATTAATCTAATTATTATTTTTAATTATTATTTTTTTTTAATATTAAATTTAAACTTTTATTGCTTCACTTTCGCACAAACAAAAAACATTTTTTTATCTTTTCTTTATTCTCTCATCTCACAAAGCCAATAAATTATTTATAGAACCAACATTTATGTTCAAAGCCACATAAACGCACACGAACACATACACACTCATAAAAAGCATAGAAAATAGAAAACACGCAAAAAGCATACTCATATTACAAGTAAGGTGGCAGCGCTGCACAATTGAAGGTCGTCCTAAGCACATGAAAAATAAAAAACAAAAAAAGTAAAAACAATAAAAATACAGGAAAACATATACATACTTTAGCGATTGCAACATGTGTATGCTGCATGCACTTGTTGCATGTGCAACCGCAAAAAAAAAATTTAATTGAAATTCAGAAAAAAATCGAAAAACATATATTTTTTTCTAAACCAAAAACAAAATAGTACAAATTTCGCTATTACGCATTTAGAGATGAAAACCAACAACAACAACAATAAAATTTGTGAAAATAATAAAAATGCACGCTCACACACACACGCACCTTGACTGTGGCATACAGTCCACCACATTGCTCAACGCAGTTCAAGTTGAATGTCGACACGAAAATTGCAACAAAAACAACATAATAAAAATAAAAAAAAAATAAAAATATTTCGCACTAAACACTCATACGCACTGACAGTCAGGGAGCAGCGCTAGTTCTAGTATAATATATACTAATATATTCTAGCAGCTAATTGAGTTGAGCGCATACAATTATATATTTTTTGCTATTGTTGTTGCTTTTGTAGTGCATTTAGTAATATTCAACAGCCACTACCCCACTTGCGCGCCTCATCAATCGCTTGTTTGCTTTCTCAATTTCCTAAAAGCCGCCAGAGTGCGAGCAAAAAAAAAACACACAGCAACGCTTTTCCGCATCGCAGCCACAGTCGCTGCGCTTCTCAGCGAACGCAAAAGCAAATATTTGTTGTCACAACCCGTCTGCCAGCGCCAACTGTCTGACACCCGCTCCAACAATGATGTTAGATTTTATTAGCATCTGCTGGCTGCATTTCAATGCATTTGCTTTGTATGTGTGTGTATATGTTGCTGATATTCGAGTGCTTTCGCAACGGCGTCAGCGAATGTCCTTCAAATGCAATTTTGCGATTAGACGCGAAGCGCTTTTTACCGGCTAACGCAGCGGGCGTGTGCGCAAGCAAATAAGCAAACTGAAATATTATGCATGTGTGTATGTGTGTGTGTGTGTGAGAGAGTTTATATATTTTGCATTGCACTTTGTGAAATAGTATTTTTATGCGCTGCCGTTCTAAGCGCAGAATGCGGATGAGCAATGCTATGATGCGCTATAATGCAGTTGTTTTACAGAGGATGACCATAAGTTTATTCAATTTTTATTTTTATATTTTTAATTAAAATACTCTAAAAAATTAATTTTTATTACTTTATATTTTTTTAAATTTAAATTTAAATTTTAATTTTAATTTTAATTTTAATTTTAATTTTAATTTTAATTTTAATTTTAATTTTAATTTTAATTTTAATTTTAATTTTAATTTTAATTTTAATTTTAATTTTAATTTTAATTTTAATTTTAATTTTAATTTTAATTTTAATTTTAATTTTAATTTTAATTTTAATTTTAATTTTAATTTTAATTTTAATTTTAATTTTAATTTTAATTTTAATTTTAATTTTAATTTTAATTTTAATTTTAATTTTAATTTTAATTTTAATTTTAATTTTAATTTTAATTTTAATTTTAATTTTAATTTTAATTTTAATTTTAATTTTAATTTTAATTTTAATTTTAATTTTAATTTTAATTTTAATTTTAATTTTAATTTTAATTTTAATTTTAATTTTAATTTTAATTTTAATTTTAATTTTAATTTTAATTTTAATTTTAATTTTAATTTTAATTTTAATTTTAATTTTAATTTTAATTTTAATTTTAATTTTAATTTTAATTTTAATTTTAATTTTAATTTTAATTTTAATTTTAATTTTAATTTTAATTTTAATTTTAATTTTAATTTTAATTTTAATTAATTTTAATTTTAATTTTAATTTTAATTTTAATTTTTAATTTTAATTTTAATTTTTAATTTTAATTTTAATTTTAATTTTAATTTTAATTTTAATTTTAATTTTAATTTTAATTTTAATTTTAATTTTAATTTTTAATTTTAATTTTAATTTTAATTTTAATTTTAATTTTAATTTTAATTTTAATTTTAATTTTAATTTTAATTTTAATTTTAATTTTAATTTTAATTTTAATTTTAATTTTAATTTTAATTTTAATTTTAATTTTAATTTTAATTTTAATTTTAATTTTAATTTTAATTTTAATTTTATTTTTAATTTTAATTTTAATTTTAATTTTAATTTTAATTTTAATTTTAATTTTTAATTTTAATTTTAATTTTAATTTTAATTTTAATTTTAATTTTAATTTTAATTTTAATTTTAATTTTAATTTTAATTTTAATTTTAATTTTAATTTTAATTTTAATTTTAATTTTAATTTTAATTTTAATTAGTTTTTATTCCATATAAAAAAAAATTTAAATCATAAATAATCTTCTTCTGGTCACCTCACAATTTCACATGAACACTTGTTTTTATCGCATTTTTATTGCATTAATAAAAGCGAATGGCTTTTCGTTTTCCAATCGTACTTTTCGCTCTTCCTTTTTCTGCTTTGCAATTGTGCATACGCTCAGAATTTTACTGCATATTTCACTATTTGTTTATTTTATTTGCAGTTCATTAGAATTTTCACTTCCTAGTTGTGATAGTGAACATATGCAATGGCGACCCTTAACTGTTAGCGCGCGAATTTTTCAGAAATTTATTGTATAAAAATGGCAAATTGATGCATTTGACAGCAGCAAGGACACAAGGAAGCTATAAAAATATTTGAAGAATGAGCTACTCAGAGTATAGTTGTGTGTGTGAGTGTGTTTCTCTCTGTGTGTGTATGTTTGTTGAAATTATTATTAAATGCATTTTTGGCATTCCACTCCCCCTCTCATCATTTATTATTGCTACTTATTACTAGCTAGTTAGTACGCCACCAACGCTCAGCGCGCTGCCCACCAACATAACAGCTCATCAGCGCCGAATTACCTCAACTAGCGGTACACAGCTCGTCACATATTGAGCTTTATATGCAGCTGTTGTGTGTTTGCTGGCGCTACAATAGTACCCTGTTGCACAAAATGCTTCCGTCTCCTTCAAATACAAATGTGAGGTGGCGCGCTCTCCTCATGGAAATATTAATGCACACACACACACACCTATGCATATCCTTATATAATCACATGTACATAAGTGTTTATGACTATTCAGTATATAAGTATATACATGCTGCTAACCCCCCCTCTACCTCCCGCGCTCATTAACCTCAGCCACTCTTTATGTACCTCGCACCGCCACCCGCATGCTGCAGCCCAGCACTGCATTTTACGCCACGTAAACGCCAAACGATCTTGTGTGTGTGTGTGCTTGTGTCGCACTGTGTGTCCGCCCGCAGATACTTTCGCAGCTTTTCGCATTGCATTTCTGCACTTTAGAATGTCATTGCTGGTGCTCGGTTATGTTTCGAAAATTGTGTATGGCGCGCGGTACGGTTAGCGGTCAACGAAAGTGCATAGGATAGGTTAGGTTGGATTCGGGTAAAAGTAAAAATCCCAACGTTTGTGGTATCAAATAACACTTTCACAAGATAATTTCCGTTTCATTTTTGTGCACGCGTTATACTTTAGAATCGCACGCGGCAGCGGGGTGAAAGCGAGTGATATGCAAATTGCAGAGTTGAAAGGAAAAGCGACGGCATATTTGAGATTTCAAGTACTCATATGGACTACGGAACTGTACAAATATTTTAAATATTCTTATTTGAACTGAATTATGGAGACTACTTTTGTCACAAATGTGTTCTGTTAAATAGTAAAGAGCTATCAAGAATTTTATAAAAAATTGTATAAAAAAATTTTCTTAAAAAAATTTATAAAAAGTTTTCCAAAAAAAATTCATAAAAAAAATTAAAAAAAACTAAAAAAAATTATAAAAAATTTATGTTAAAAGAAAAAAATAAATTTATTATAACAATATTTAAAAAATTAATGAAAATAAAAAAATTTAATTTATATAATTACAAAAGTTTAAAATTATTAAAATATTTCAAAAATAATTATATCAGCTATTAAAAAAATATATTAAAATATTGAAAAAGTAATAATATAATTTATTTTAATTAAAAATAAATATATATAAAATACTAAATAACTAATAAATATTAATCAAAAATACAAAAACATATTTGAGTTAAAAAATATAATAAAGACTACTAAAAAATAAACAGTTTATTAAAAAAAAATATTTTGAAAAAAAAATTACAACAAAAAAAATTAAAAAAAGTTTTGAACAACAAAAAAAATTATTTAAAATCCAAAAAAATAAAATATTTTACAACAAAGTAAAAATTATTAAAAAACAAAAAAAATTAAACTTAAACACAATAAAAAATTAAAACTATTATTATTTTTTAATTAAATTTAATATTCGTAATAAAAAAAAATATTTAAGCAACGCAACAAATAACTTTTTGAGAAAAACTTTACTAAACTTCGCAAAAAGTGAATTACGTAAACTGCCTAGTATACCTACACTGCCATTTATTTACGCACAAAGCAAAAAAAAAATCACAAAAAAGTGCATTTTTATAAAAAAAAATATTTTTACTTAAATCAAAGTGTTCATATACAAAAGGTAGGTTTAAAAAATAAGTCGAAAAAATGTCTATAAAAGTTTTTATTCATTAATAATTAGTAAGTATTAAAAAAATTAAAGATTTTATTATAAAAGTCTTTTATTAAAATTTTTTTATTACAATTTTTATTTAAAAAAAAAATTTATTACCATTTTTGGTTTAAAATTTTTTTATTAAGTATATTAATTTAAAAAAAAATTATTAACATTTTTTATTTAAAAATTTTTTTATTAAAACTTTTATTAAATTTTTATAAAATTTTTTTATTAAAATTATTTTTTTAATTCATTCTTCATTCATACTTACGTAATATGTTACGCAACATAAACTCATTATTATAGCACTCCTGCTTAATTTTATGCATTTAAAAAAAAATTTATCAACATTTTTTTTTTAATAATTTTTTTTAATAAAATTTTTATTAATTTTTTTTTTCAAAAATTCACAAAAATGTATACTGCATTCTTCATTCATACTTACGTAATATGTTACGCAACATAAACTCATTATTATTAAATTTGTTATTTTATGTTTCGCAACATTTTGACTATGCTAGCAACATTTCAGATATGTATCTCTAAGCAACAAGGAAGCAAAAATGCTTATACAATTTCACTTTTTGAGTGACAATGTGTTGCGAAACAACTAGAAATAGCAAATAAAAATTATGTAACTGCATAAAAGCGAATTTGACAGCATAAGCGCAACAACAAAAAAAAAACAGCTGAACATGTGCCACAAAATGCTTGTAAACATTTCACTTATATTTAGACACAATCATGAAATTGTGGCATGCCAATGTTAAATACACATATAGTCCCCCTTAGAATTAATTTTAAAACCTTTGAGTTGTAATAGCGCACCCGAACTAACCTAAAAATACGCGATAACACAAACCAAATTTAGCAGCTACAGTTGTGCACACAAAAAGTGCAGCAGATTATTGTAGGGTAGATGGCGCTTTGCTAAAATTAGTAAATACAAGAAAAACAACAACACTAAGTATAGACAAACAAGGAGAAAACAGAAATAGCAGCCAATGCATTAATCAACCTGTGCGCCCTTTTACCATTTACCAAAAGCTATTAAGACATATATACAAAAAATACACACAAAAACCCAAGAGTGTGAGAGCGAAAGTGCAAAAATATTAAGGAAATCCTTATAGCTTATAAAGACATTAAGTGCAGGAAAAGCGGGGAGTAGGGTTTGGTGGGGGATGCAGTCTGGCGCCGACTGCTTGCCAAGTGTATGACATGCACGCCAGTGCCTTCCACAACAGATTCGAAATTGTGTACAAGCAGTCGCAGTAGCCAATGAGCTGTTTGCCGCCTTGCTTGTGTTGTGGCCATGACAAGTCCAGAGCTTTTTTGGCGGTCTAACGAAAGCTTTTTTTGCTCGAGCGTCTGACAGTTGATGGCCACGATGGCAACGCAACGCCTTGGCGGCAAACGAGCGCACAACTACCCCTCTAGTTGATAAGAATTTGCAGTTGAGTGAGTCACTCAAAAACAGACACTTGCACTCAAGCACTCAAATATTTCACTCGAAAACTCACACTTTCACTCAAACTCACATGCAAGTGCGGTGCATTTCCAACACTCACATAACTGATTTTTTGCTGCGCTGAGAGCGGCTGCTGTCTGTGTTATCGCTTGAGTGCAATGCATTTAAGGGTGCTCAAAAGCTTCTCGCGCGCGCCCCTGAGTGTGTGTTGGTGACTAGAAAAATGGGTCAGTAGTGGATGTGCATGAGGGCGATTGCAATTGCAACAACACTTCCGCATATGCACAACAACAAATGTGCATAGAATTTTTGAGAGTTTGAGTCGAAAGCCAATTTGTTGAATTTTCTATTAAAAAAAAACAACAACAAGTAAAAATATTTAGTCGTCAGCGATACTACCAGTTTTAGCCGCTTATTATCCTTAAATTGTTGTTGTTTTTGCTGCGTTTTCTGCAAGTAGTTTGCATGCAGTTGGAATTCTACTCATTCTGACAGCTCGACAAATGCTCGACCGTCCGCTCTTACAGCTCGACTACTGGCTGCTCAGCGCCTACACATACATTTTAGTGCATTTTTTGAATGCAGACTCGCAACGTCAACGTCGCGCAGCAAGAGCGCAATATGCGGTGTATAAGAAAATAAAAAAAATAATAATAAAAGTTTACTAAAAAAATTAAAATATAATTTTCTACTTTAATACTTGTTGAAAGCGTGTAAAATACCAAAACTGCAATTTTTAATAAAAAAAAAAAATTTTGAAAAAAGTGTTTATTGACTTGTGTTGCTTTTGAGTTAATCAATATAAATTAAATAAAAATTCCAAAAAAAGAAATGCAAAAACAAGCTGAACAAGTACAAAGTGTAAAGAAATTCTATTAATTGCGTGGCAACAGTGCAGATTTGCTTTACACCAAAAAAAGTTGAAAAAAAATTTTCAGCGCACGCCAACACACTTTCGCGTACAAAATGTCCAAACAGTAGATTTGTGTATGTTTGCAACCCTTCAGTTTATAAATAAACACCAAATAGTATATATGTGAAAGCCGTCACGCCGCGGATTTGAAGCGTAAAATATATTTTTTTAAATAAAAGTGAAACTATTTTCCAGCAGCGCAGCCTTGAAGCAAAACGTCAGAACAGCGCAAGCGGCGTATGCAAATCAAAGTAAATTTGCTAAAATATAGCAAAAGAAAAGTAAGAAAAAACAACAAAAAGTATACAACAACAGCTGTGCAATTCTAAATTGTAAAAAAAAACTATAAATTGAGCGTATATTGAGCGCTTTTGTGTGTTGTGAAGAAATGTAGCCGCACACAAATATATGAAAATTAAGAATTTTTCACAACAACAAACGCAAATGCAAAAAAAACTGTATGTAAAAAGTCAATTTGTTGCTTACAAATAAACGTGTGAAAGTGAAAATTTTACACAAAATTTTTTTTTTCGAGAAAAATAAATCAAAATATATATTTTCTAATACAAACTCATACACAAGTAAATGAGTAGACTTTTTATAAGTAAATCGTAAAAATAAAATAAAGTGAAAATAATTCACAGCCGGCCATATGCAATTTTCAATAGAATTTATATACCGAAAATGTTGCTCATACGCCGCGTAGGTTCTGACAGCCATATGTGCGCGTAAGCGAATGGTAAGCAATAGTGGGTTTAACTTTATATTTTTAGGTGAAATATTAACTAATTTTACTTAGAATAGAATTAAACATGAATTTAGGAGATTTTTGAGTATTTTTTTTGGAGAGGGTGTGGTCTTTTTCTGGCAATTAATGGCATTATAGCCATATTTTTGATACGAAAAATTTTATTTTAACACAAAATAAAAGTTTTAGGTCGAAAAACATGTTTTTGTTCGAAAAATACTACTATTATTCGATTAAAGTCATTAGAGAAGGATATAAAAATTTTGCTATAATATTTTATAGCATGTTAAAATCATTACCGTTTATACTAGTAATTGATTTTAAATTAGATTTCAATTATATTAGAATTAAAAAAAATATATAAAACCTTTATAAAAACTAAAAATTTTGAAATTTTGAAAAAAAAATTATAAAAAAAAAAAAATATTTTATAAAAACAAAAGATATAAAATTTTTAAATAAAAAAAATTTGAAAAGAAAATATAATATAACAATAATTGATTTTAAATTAGATTTCAATTATATTAGAATTAAAAAAATATATAAAACCTTTATAAAAACTAAAAATTTTGAAATTTTGAAAAAAAATTATAAAAAAAAAAAAATATTTTATAAAAACAAAAGATATAAAATTTTAAATAAAAAAAAATTTGAAAAAGAAAATATAATATAATAATAATTGATTTTAAATTAGATTTCAATTATATTAGAATTAAAAAAATATATAAATCCTTTATAAAAACAAAAATTTTGAAATTTTGAAAAAAACAAATAAAAAAAAAATTTGAAAAAAAAAGTTATAATGTTTAATAAAAAAAATTAATAAGAAAATACACATAAATGTATGAAAAAAATTTTAAAAATTTCTTTATTTTTATTTTAATTTTTTTTTATTAAAAAAAAATTGTAAAAATTTAATTTCACTTACCTTACCCCATCCGAATCACATCTAAAATAAAAAAAAATATATATTAAAAAAAAATTAAAATAATTAATAAATAATTAAAATTAAAAATAATCAAAAAAGTATTAAATTGTTAATTAAAAATGTTTAATTGTAATTATTTACTAATTTAAAATTATGAAATTAACACCAAAAAAAATATTTTAAAAATTTTAAAATTATAAATTAAATCCAATACCCTTCAATTTCCTCACATTTCCTTGACTTTCGCTTTTCAGCAAAATTTTCATTATTTGTGATTTAAGAAATTCTATGCGTCATTTAATTTCACCTTCACCGTCAACAATTTGCAGTGAAAAAATCGCACAAGCAAACGCATTCAAGGCAATTTATAACACATACATATGTATATGTAGAAAGTAAAAGAAGACACCCCACCAAATAAATACATACACACCGGCTATATACGAGTATATGACCAGCGGAGGGCATATGTGCAGCAAAATTAAGTACGTAACCTCTAACGAGGTTACCAAATATATTGCACAAGTTGCGCTTGACAGCTGGAGGGTCTTGCAGTACTTGAGTGCCAAATAAAGCATTTGAGTGGAATTGTAATTGAGTGGATTTTCATCTAAAAAAAATTACAATAATTGCGGTTGGCATTGAAAAATGCGAAAATTAAGAAGAAAGAAGATAACAGAGCTGCCAAAAAAATGACTCAAAAGTGCATAATGAGTACAAAAGCAATTGAGTGATTTTTGAGTTTTATATAAAGTGATTGAGATTTGAAAAAATTTAGATGTTTAGAGGGAAATGACGTAGTAAAATTTGTTATGAAAAATATATTACACTAATTGAATACTCATAGAATAAAATATGATATAAAATTCACTCAATGAGTGCATTTCATATTCAATACGCTTCTACTCATCTCTTTATGCACACTCCATCTACCTTTTCATTTACAAAGCCAGCGTAAAATTTTCTGTATATCAAAAATGTGTTTGTGTGCCAATGAAAGCACTCACACACATTTGCATATATGTATGTATTATATATACATACATATGTATATAAATAAAATTAGCGACGTCAAAGAATGCAACAGACGTAAATTGGTTGCGCTCACATGGTCATGGACAAATACGCACACGTGCAAAGGTTGAAAATATACTTTGTATGTGTGTGGGTGCCTACATGCTCATTGGTTTGATGTAAGTTTAAAGCTTGCGATAAGATAAGGTATGAGTTGATAAGGAAAGGGAAGAGCAAGTGTTAACTCACGAAGGGGTTAGGATGAAGAAATCATACACATATACACACATGTGTTGATGTACATATATGCGGAACTGTTTGTTTAATGCGTCAAGGCTTGAGTGCTGTATGCAAATTTATTTATAATGCAATCAATGTCAATGTCTATGTGTGTGTGTGTGTGTGTGTGTGATTTATATATGCATATATGTAGGTGACTCGGTTTTCCCTGCGCAAATATCAAGTACATATTCTATTTATTAATAGACGCCAATAAGGCGAGACAATGGGAACCCAATGTCTTAATGCTATGCTGGAGAGGCGATTGAATTGTAAAAAGGGGCGCATAATATGCAATAATTGTGTATAAATTGTGCGTAGCATATTGATTGATTAATTGCTTGTTAATGAGGTGCATAATGAAGAAGAAAAAAAATTTTGAAAAGTAATATTATATTAAAAAAAATTGGAGAAAATATATTATATACAAAAACAGGTTTTCTTACGAAAAACAAATTAAAAATTGTTTGCTATAATTTTTTATAACACTCTTATGCTATAAAATTTTACGAACTTTTTTGCTATACAAATTTTTGTAACTAATACACAAGTGAAAATGTAATTTTATGTCAAAATCTGGTTTGCCATAATTTTGCTATAATTTCTCTTGTTATAAACCTTTTTTGAAATAATTTTTTGTTTTAATTTTTTCTATATGAGAAAATTAAGCTAATACAACAGCACTCAACAAATTATAGCAAAAAAAATTTGCCATAATTTTGCTATAATTTGTCTTGCTATAAAGCTTTTTTGATTTTTTGTTTTAATTTTTCTCTATATGAGAAAATTAAGCTAATTCAACAGCGCTAAACAAATTATAGCAAAAAATGTTTGCCATAATTTTGCTATAATTTTCTAATTTTTGGTTATTTATGCAAATATTGATAAAAAAATATTTTTTTATGAATTTCATAAAATTTTGCTATAAAAAATAATCATGTTACAAGAGCTGTATCATTTACATTTCTCATTTCTCAGCACAGTATGTGCATATATACTTATAATACGCCCATACATGCATACATAAAAATATTTTCTTATACATATGTGTGCTCTAACCAATCAATAAATATTTTCCTCCTACCGATCAGCAAAAAAAAAATTGAGTGCAACAAAGCGGCAATAATGAAGTATTACGCCAGCAGGGCCAGTGACGGCAGCTAAAGTAAAAGTGAAAATGCAGCGGCAAAACTTTGCAACTGTCGTCACTCAAAACAACAACTTAGTGTTATTTAGACTATATACGAGCACATATTTATACATTTCGCACTGCCATGCAAATAAAGCCTTGGCATTTAGCACTTTTTTTGCATTATTTGCACAAACAAACCCTTCAAAGCACACACATACTCACACATACTATATACGAGTGACTGTGTGCCCTTGCACATCCCCACCCTCAATAAACAGCAACAATACTAGCGTATACACGCGCCAATAAGTAGGTAATTGGGTAGTGGCTCTCGAGTGGGCAGCAGCAGCGGCAATTACGCTTTGCATGAGCGCAGCGAAAAGCGCAAGTGTTCAGCGGAAGGGAGTGTATGTGTGTACACACACACACATACGTACCTGGAAAAATTTGCAACGCACTAACCTTGTCGTTGTAATGCAATTATAATATAAAATTAATAATTTATTGACCGAAGCAACAAGAAGCAGCAGTTCAATGCCAATGCATGCAAAGAGGCATATAAAAGAGAGACAGAAAATGTATTTTTACTACGTCTAAAGGTCATTAGTTCTTGGCTAGTGTTGTTGGCGTTGTTGTTGTAGTTCAAGTTTAAGGTTATCGTGTACGCTGCAACGGAATTTATACAAGAATACACACACACATACAACTGCTTATGTAATATTTAGGGAGACATGCATGTGAGACCTTCAACTTTAACCTTCGGTAGTCGTGTGTGCGAATGTAAACCGAGTAGTAACTTTTTTTTAACAATTTCGGGTAGAAAAATTTTTCTTTATCTAAAAATTACAAAAAAATGAAATAAATTAATAAAAAAATAATTTTATATTTAAGAGTAAAAAAAAATAAAAAATTATAAATAAATATTTTATTATTAAAATTTTTCATTTTTTAATGAAAATATTTTTTTAATTAATTAAAAAAAATTGAAATTTCTTTTTTATAATTTTTTATTATTTAATATCAATATTTTTTTAATTAATTAAAAAATAAAAAAAAAATTGAATAATAATAATAAAAAATTTTAATATTTTTTTTATATTTTTTATTTTTTAATAAAAATATTTTTTAATTAATTCAAAAATAAAAAAAAAATAAATATATTTTTAATGTTCTGATTTTTTTTTATTATGATAATTTAATATTTTAATTTATAATTTTGAAATAAATAATAAAAAAAAAAAATAATAAAAACCATAATAAATTAAAAAAGTTTAAATTTATGAAAGTATTATAAAAACAAAATATTTGAAATTAATTTTTTACTAAACAAGATATATTTTTTTTTATTTAAGAATTATTTTATTATTTATTATCATTTTTAGAAAATAGTAATATTATAAAATATAAATATTGAAAATTAATGCAAATTTATTTAGAATTTTTTTTTATAAAAATTAAAAAAAAATAATTGAAACCTTAATATTTTATTTCAAATAATTTATACCAAGTCTAATTTATTTTTTTCTCTTTTCCAGAAAATTTTCAATCTAAAAAATCATTTCGTAACGGACTAAAGCGGGAACTGCAACCTCCTGTATAACTAACCAAAAAAAAAAAAACAAAAACTTTATATACACACACTTCGTCTACAGCATAAGGAAAAGCGAAGAGCATTTTTTTAAAGCAACAAAATCAATCAAAAAAACAAAAACACACACAATGAACGTGCAATTAGCGCAACAATCAGCAGTACATACCACCAGAAAGCATTGCAACAGCAACAACAGTAGTAGTACTAGTATTAGTCGTATTAGCAACAACACTCACAACAACAACAACATGAACACCACCGTCAACACACAACAACAGCCAGCGCACAATCGCACAATGTCCACAGTGGCGGCGGCGGCGACGACGTCAACGCTGACACATCGTACACAACAACAAAGTGCCGCTCTAGTGCCGCCGCCCACCGCCTCGACGACGACAACAACGACAGCGCCAACGTCAGCGCCCATGCGCAGCGCGCCGCGCAGTCCCTCACCGGACGGCACACAGGATTACGATGTAACGCGCATGCGCGAGGAGGACTTCGAACGGCTGGCCGTTTATATAGTGCCCGATGTGCAATGCGAGCGCGGCATAGCGAATCGGGCGGATCGCACGCTGCCACGCAGCCTAACACTGAAACCATCGATGGTTTTCTCAACGCCAAATGTTAAGGTGAGTTCAAACTACTTCGAGTATATTTTGTGTTGTTGTTTTATTAATTTGTAAATTTTTTGTTGTTCTTCTTCGCTTTGCAGACTGAAGGAGTTTGGAGCACTGGTGTGATACCGCGCGGCACACGTTTTGGCCCCTTTGAAGGCGTTCCAACTCCGAATTATCCCAACGATAAGAATAAGGCGCGCTATTTCTGGCGGGTAAGCACACAAAAACAATAAACATTTTATATATAACAACAAACTAATGAGGAAACATAAAGCATAGTGGGAATATGGCTCAACAATCAGCACAGTTATAGGACATACAAAGCATTTCAGTGAACTCATGTTATCACAATTTTTTTATTTTATTTTTACTTTAATTTAATAAAAACAAAATTTTATTTAAATTTAAAAAGTAAAAAATAATATTATCAACATTTTTTTATAAACTTTTTTTATACATTTTTTTTTAATTTTTTTTATAATTTTTTTTTATAAATTTTTTTTTATAAATTTTTTTTTTACAATATTTTTTCTTTAATATTTTTTTCTAAAATTAAAAAAAAAAACAATTTTTTTTTACTAAAATTTATTTTTATTAAAATTTTTTTTAATAATTTTTTTTTACCAAAAATTTTACAAATTTTTTTTTTCTAAAATTAAATAATTTTCCCTAAAATCTCGATTAAATTAAAAAATAATAATAAATTAACTTTTAAAATCACATAATTATTATCATATCTAACAATATGCTGATTTTGTTGCATACCTTTATGCGCCAAGCAAATTTTTTTTTTCGAAACATAGAAATTACAAAGCCACTACTGTCTTTTTAAGCTTTTGTAAGCAAAGCATACTCAGTTTTTTTCAATATTTACTATTATTTACATAACCTAAAAGTCATTAATCCAACCACAAAATCATATCAAAATCAAGCCATGAAAACATAAATCATTTTTAACTTACTACCATGCCATTAAGCCTACAAACCATCCATTATTCCACACTATAAATTAACCTCATATTAACTAATCATTAATGCTATCATTTATTAAATGCTTTTGTGTAAGAAATTAAAAAAAAAATAATAATTTTTATAAAATTTAAAATTTTCTAACCGTTAACCAAAACCAAACTTTTTCCATTTTATTTCATGTACATAAATATATATAAATATATTCCTACCACCAAAACTACCATCACCAACTTAACAAAAAATCAAATCAAATAACAACAACTCTACCAATCATCTACAAATTCGACATAACCTCAAAAAACCAAAACTAAAAAAATAAACAAAATTCTAAAACGCATTTGAAATATGAAAACTAAAAATACAAAAATTCGTAACGAAATAATCAGGTGCAGGAAACACGCCACATAACCTACGGGAACATTAAGGTACTATTTTTATGCTTTTTAACCACTTTTTTAACGCTAACTCTTAAACGTTAAGTGCTACTACTTTACGACGTACTACACGCTCGCTCTCTCTGTCGCTCTCTCTCTCTCTCTTTAACACTCTTTTATAATTGTAAATTTTGTTTATAATATTTTGTTGCCTAAAAGTATGCTAAATTAAAATGTTTGATAAAAAAATCAGTTTAAATTACTTTTAGCATACCTTTAGGCGCATTTGAAAAAATACAAAATATTGCAACAAGTACTAATTTACTGTTATTTTATAATTTTTATTTTACTTTTTGTAAGCAACAAATATTTATTTTTAATTCTTTTTCATTTTCTGCCTGTTATTGGAATTTTTAAATAATTGGTGTTTCGCTATATATACTCTGTATTAATATTTATACTTTAATATATGTAATTCTCCAAATGTTGTTGTTGTTGTTTACACTTTTTGTATATAATATAATGAATTGACGATATTTTTATATTTCATTTTTTTTTTTCAACGAAAGCGAACTCTATCGCTACTTTGTAGACTGAACTCTGAACTCTTGTGTCAAAATTGTTTCCGAAAACCCGCCAAATGATTCACAACGCCGTATTTTATTTACCGAAAAAGTGTTTTGAATCGTTTCGCACTACATGTTTTTGTTGTTGTTGTTTTTTCTTACTCAACTAACTCAACTTATTGACATATATTTTTGGCTATATCCCATAAGCTAACCAAACTTCCCCAATTTCTTTTCGTTTTCCTCTCTTCCCCTCACATGATTGACGCATTTCGCCAACAGATCTTCAAATATGACGATTTCTACTATCTCGATGGCTCGGATCGTGCGCAAGCGAATTGGATGCGTTACGTCGCCTCCGCCTACAGTTTGTCGGTGATGAATTTGGTAGCATGCCAACATCAGGAGAATATCTATTTCTATACGACACGTGACATTATGCCCAATGAAGAGTTGATGGTGTGGTATTGTAAGGACTTCGCACGACGGCTTGGTTACGATGTCGATCCGGAGCGCACGATCTTTGGCGCTTGCAAGCAGGCTGTGTGTGACGATGATGAGGACGCCGAGGCGGATGCCGAAGATGAAGATGTGTCGAGTAATGCCACAGCGACGAGCCCATTACTGTTGAGCCATAAAGCGAAATTGCGTACGAATTCGCCGTACTGCATGCCAGCACCCGAGATACCACCCGAAGTTGCATACAATCACATCACCTACGTTATGGGACTGCCAATACCACCAATGCCAGCGGTGGCGGGTAATGCGGGCGTTAGTCGACGCTCCATTACGCCTAGTCCCTCACCACCCAGCTGCCGCGAGAGTAGTGCGAGTCACATGCCACAGCATTTGGTTGGACTGCCACACATACATCACGCACAGTCCACGCAGCGGCAGTCGAACGCACATCAACATCAACTGCCAGCCGTCACACACCTGCAACACCACCAGCACATACAACAACATCAGACGGTGTTGCATCTCAAGCAGGAGCCTGGCGCATCGTCGGTAATCGTGCGCGAACGTTCGCCGGCGAGCAGCGATTGTGGCGTGAAGGAGGCCAAGGATGTGGCGGGCTCACCGATACCACACAAAGACACGCACTATGAACATCAGTTGACGCCGAATGATGGTAGCGTACGTTCGGTGCGCTCGGATGAGGGTTACCACAGCAATGAGTATCATGAGGATGGCCTGACGCCGCCTGAAGACTCGAGCGATAGCGAAAGCGAGCACAATTATGTTTTGGACTGCTCGAAGAAAGCCATTGCGCCGAAAGAGACTGTTATCACTCATCCACAGAAGGCGGCCGTCGCTGCGGCTGTGGCGGCAGCAGCTGCTGCTGCAAACAGTAATAGCAACAATAATGCGGTGGTTAACAACAACAACACAACGTTGACTCCAGCAGTGGTGTCTTCCGCCAGCGCCTCCATGGATTGCGGCGGCGACAAGAATGAGTATCGCAAGTTCAAGGTGAAAATGCCACTGAAGTATGAGTTCAAGAATAGCAAATGCGCCATTAAGACTGAGGCCATGTGCCACATTAACAACACAACCAATAGCAATCAAAACACAAGCGACGAACTGCCCACAGTTGGTGCCACATCCAGCGAAGATGATTTGCTGGCCGCCAATGAAGCCACACCCGCCTGCACGTCCTCAACACAGTTGGATGATGACGCGATGGATGTGGACCATATGCCTGGTTCGACCACACAACAACAGCACGCTTCGAGCACCGTCATCGTAGTAGACCGTAGTCTAAGCAGCGCTAATGGACATGCGACGCGCACCATAGTGCCACTGAATAAGGCATACTACGAAGCTGAGACCACCACACCACCACCACCCACAGCCACACAATCGGCGTCAGCTGCTAGCGTCGCCTACATGCGCTTCACACCACCCTCCTCGAGCATACTTGAAACCATATTGACGGGTCAACATCGTTTGGAGGCCGCAGCTGCTGCAGCGGCCGCTTGTCGACACGCCAACGCAGCCACACCACCACCTTCTTCGCCCACAGAGATGGCTTATTCGTATAAGAAATCACATCGTTATGGCAATGCTGTCAGTCCCGACTCAAGCTCCAATTTAGCGCAGGCACCCGATATGCACGCAGCGTCGATGCACGATACCGAAATGCTCATTGCTTCGTCACGTGGCAGTCTGAAGGACGACTGTTCGCCACCACCGCCACCGGGTCATCATGTGATATTCTCGCCGGCGCATGTTGGACACAGCGCCTTCGTCTCGGATGGTCATCAGACACCACCGTACTCAGCGTATTCACCATATTCCAGCGGTAGCGTGAATGGTGGCGCGCCGGGTGGTGGACATCCACTCTCACATATGCCCACATCCACGTTCCACTCGCCGCCACATAGCTCACACTCGCCCTTCGATCGCCAGTCGAATGCGTCCAGCGGCTCTACACCCAATCTGCACCTGCTGCAGTCCAGCTCACAGATGCTCATGCAACCATTGCGCATTTCACCGCCCAGCAGTCTGAGTCCCGATGGCAATTCGTGTCCGCGCAGTGGCAGTCCACTCAGCCCGAACTCGTTGGCTGCACGCGGCTATCGCTCACTGCCATATCCGTTAAAGAAGAAAGATGGCAAGATGCATTACGAATGCAACGTCTGTTGCAAGACCTTCGGTCAGTTGAGCAATCTGAAAGTACATCTGCGCACACATTCCGGCGAGCGACCATTCAAATGCAATGTCTGCACGAAGAGCTTCACACAGCTGGCGCACTTGCAGAAGCATCATCTGGTGCATACCGGTGAGAAGCCGCATCAGTGCGACATCTGCAAGAAGCGTTTCTCCTCGACGTCGAATTTGAAGACCCACCTGCGTTTGCACAGCGGTCAAAAGCCGTACGCCTGCGATCTGTGTCCACAGAAGTTCACACAGTTCGTGCATCTGAAGCTCCACAAGCGGCTGCACACCAACGATCGTCCTTACGTGTGTCAGGGTTGCGACAAGAAGTACATCAGCGCCTCCGGACTGCGTACACACTGGAAGACGACGAGCTGCAAGCCCAACGATCTGGAGGAGGAGCTGGCCATGGCCGCAGCGGCGACCTCCGAGTGTTTGGGTAAGTTTCCGCAGCAAACTTGCACCAAAGCACAGAAAATATTAATTAATCTTTCTTTTTTACAAACAGACAAAGACCTGCCTGAGCCCGACTCGCGTGAGGCCTTCGAACATATGCAACAACAAATGCATCCACATCTGCGTCATCTGCCACCCGGCAGCGGCGCCGTCAATCATACCAATCCCGCCGGTCATCCAACATCGCCACGTCTCATTTCCATCAATCCGCTGCATCAACAACAATCGCAACAACAGCAAACACATGCGCATTTGCAACAACAACACGCCGCCATGTTGCAACAGCACGCGGCAGCCGCAGCGGCTCAACATTTGTCTGGCGCAACGCCGAACCCAACCGCCGCCAGCATGTTGCTTGGCTCATCGGCACAACAACAGCATCACCACAGCTTACAACAACAGCAACAACACTTGCAACATCAGCAACAACAACTGCTACAGCAACAACAGCAGCAGCATCCACTAAAAGCCAGCAGCAAACAACAAATGCATTTACTGCCACCAGGCGCTAACGGTAATGGCGCGAACGCGGTCAACACGCCACCCGGCAACGACGCCTACATGAGCGTCTCACACGCGCATGCCGCAGCAGCAGCAGCACACGCCGCGGCGGCAGCTGCAGCAGCAGCGGCACATGCGGCCGCCGCTCACCAGCACGCGCAGAATCAAGAGTCACGTCCATCGGTGATCGAGTCCAGTCAACCGATGATCATTGAGTGCACGTAGAGCGCCGTCGGCAGCGCAATGAAGTGGTAGCGAAAGCAAAAACAAAAAAACTGAAAATCAAACTGAAAAGTTGCGGTTGAGGTGTGCGGCGTACGCATTGGTTGCGTGCGCACAGCAGTTGAGTTGAGCGAAGCCAAGCAAGCGCTCAACTGAATTGAGTGGAAATGGAATCACTGTCACTCGTCGATTTCACTCAAAGGCGCTGTGGCAGCGCTGAGCTAGAATGTCTCACAACAGTTATAAAAGTGCAATATGAAAATGTGAAAGCTCATTGTGAAGCTTTCATTTCGTCAAATTTATCGAAATAGTGTGCTTTCACATGAAATCTACAACTGAGCTAAAAATGGAATAGAACTAAAACTAAAACATTTATGGTATTATTAATTTAATAGTCGACAACGTCATTGTATAATTAGTGAATTTATTGATTGGTCTACTACGTAGCTATAAATAATTACAAGCAATTAGTTAAAATATACATTTAATCATTAAAAAACAAAAACACAAAAACAAAATTTAACTCAAAGAAGTCACTCACTTTACACACACTTCACTTGGAGTGCGGTTTGCGTGTGATTAGTAGTGGAAATTAAAATTATTATTTTTCATTTCTTGAAAAGATCTCAAAATTGGCAACCAATTATTTTGCACAAACTATTTTTTTGTTAAAGAAAAAATTAAAATAAATGAAACAAAATTCAAAAATATGCAGAAACCCTTTAAGTAACCGCGAGTTTTATACGTGGCAAATTATGCAACTTCATTAGTTTTAGAATATAAAAAATAACAGTAAAAAATATCAGTAAAAAATAACAGTAAAAGAATAACAGAAAAAAATAACAGTAAAAAAATAACCGTAAAAAAATAACAGTAAAAAATAACCGTAAAAAAAGTAAACAAAGTCTTTAAAGTAAATCTCTAAAATAAACTTTTTGGCTAAACTCTATTGCGAATTGCATTTAAAAACAGCATTGTACTAAAATAGAATTAACTGTACAAAATTTTGTATAAGTATGCTAGCTGAAAACTGAAAATCTGTTGGAGAAAACAAGTTGCCTTATATTGATTTAGAACTGCATGTTTTGTGGTATCATGCATGCTGTACGTTGACAAACTTTGTGTTAGTAAATTCATAAGTGAGTTAAAAAATTTAGTGAAAGCTTCATGGGCTGGATGAAAGCTTCAAGGACTGGATGAAAGCTCTACTGACTTGAAATGAAAGCCTTTTGAATGCAGTTGAACTTAATTTGCTGAGGAGATAATTTTTGTGAAAGCTTTTAACACTTACGTGAAAGCTCTACAAACTTTCACAAAAGCTTTTTTTTGCAAATTTTAAAAATTTATTTTTTTTAAATATTATTGACTTATTAAGCAGTAACTTAAAAGATTTCAGCTTGAGGTAATGAAATGTTTCACTGTTTTCGTAGAAATGCTTGAGCAATTGAGCTTTTTCTAAATAAAAAATTGGAGTATTTTATATAATTTAAAGCTTTAGACGGAAATACTTCTTAAATTATGAAAGTTATAGCAAGTTTTATAGAGTTTTGGCGCAGGAAATCGGAGAAAGCTTAACTAAATTAGTGAAATTTTCCTAATTTATTAAAAAATCTAGCTAATATTTGTTAAAATTTGTAATAGTTTTGCAATGCTTCCAACGTTAAAGAAAATTTAAAGTGAAAGCTTCTGAGAATTGATGAAAGCTCTTTATAATTTAGTGAAAGCTCTCGGAAATTAAGTGAAAGCTGCATAAAAAGGTTCATTATATAACTCTTTCAAAAGCATACTGAAGCGAAAAAAATTTCTATTGAGCTTTCTTAAGCTTCGATGAAAGCTCTTTGCATTTTAGTGAAAGCTCTCAAAAATTAAGTGAAAACTGCATAAAAAAGTTCATTACAAAAATCTTGCAAAAGTATTACAGATGTGACAAAAGTTTTTATTAAGCTTTCTTAAGCTTACAGCTATTGAGTACAGGCTTTTCTTGCAACATCACTCAGACACAAATATGTAGTCAACCCAGCTGATGTAGCACAATGCTAGTTGAATGAAGAACCATTTCAAGTAAAATATCACTACATAATTCACTTCAAAATTTTAATTTATAATTTTTTGTAGTAAATTTTTTCCAAAGTTTGTCATTTCTAAAGCTCGTGAGCATGTAAAAAAGTTTAGTTAATTAGTAAGCGCATTGCATAAACTAAGACTTTACTTTATAATAATTAAATATGCATAAGTAAATATGTAAAATATGTTATAACAGTATAGCTAAATACCACACATACATATGTACATAGAACATTATAATATACCAAGTAATAGAGTGTAGTAAGTTTATAAGCAAAACTTTATAAGAAATATTTAGAATTAAGCAATTAGTTATAGCAAACACAGATACACTAGAACACACATATACACACAAAAATACACACACACATGTATATATATAAAAACCATATGCCACGTGCGACGCGTACAGACGCGAACACGTTAGCAAAACTTAGCTGAAGATCGGTGCTTTTTGAACTGTTTCTATTTGTAAAATTCTATTATATTATATTATTATAAAGAGAAAAAAAAAACAAAAAGAAAACGATAAAAATTAAACAAAGTAAATTGTGAAAAATATGTGAAAACTTTAATTGAATATTTTTTCAAAAAACAAAAAAACTGAGCCCAAGTGTTTATAGCTGTAATGAGTATGTGTAAGCGATATATTTAATATTATTACTGTTAAAACTTACATACATACACACATACATATATGTAATGCTATCGATTAATTAATATTGAAATATGTACTGATACATTTAATTATCTTGTAGTGGAAACGTTTTAAATTTAAGCTTAAAGTGTGCGTGTATATTAGTGTAACACTGTATGTAATGTTTGGCTTATGAGCATATACATACATACATACATACATACATCTACATACATACTTATATACATAAAAACCTTCTACTTATACCAAAACTTTTGAAAACATACTATGAAATACAAAAGAAAGTATCAAAAATACTATTTTCCAAATTCTAAAAAAAAATTGTTTGTTTTTCTGTTTCTTTGCTGGTGCGCATTTTTTCGGTTGAATTGTAGGTGAAATTTTATATTTAGCAGATTTCAAGAGTTGGACAATTTTTGGACAAAGTAAAATTTTGAAATTTTTTACACCATTGACGAATCTATTATATAATCAATATATGTATATCCCTATGATAATCGATAACATAAAATCGATTGTTTTAGAAATTTACGAGGCTTCTCTTAACATACATTTCTTTAAAATTGTGAAAATTATTGGAAAAGTCGATAAAGAATAACCGTAATTAAATATCGATAACATTATCTAATAATATAATTATAGATAACATTATTTATCGATGATTTTTAAAATTTGTCTACAGTGCACACATAAGATTTTCCAATGTATTACAATTAAATAAAAAATCGATAACAAAAATTATCAAAAATTTAAAAAGCGATTATTTCTAAAGTATCGAAAAAAATCGATAATTAAACAAACACATAGTTTTATTTTTTCAATTTACTACAGTTAAATTAAAAATCGATAACAAAAAATATCGAAATAATAAAAACATCGTTAACTAAAAAATCGATTATTTCTAGGGTATCGATCACCAAAAATCGATAATTTAAAAAAATATATGCATAAAATTCTACAATTTATTACAGTTAAATTTAAAGAAAAAATATCGATATCTCTAAAATCGATAATTTATGAACAGGATATACATATATGGCATTTTTTCAACCATACTATATTACTACTCTATTTCACTATTTTATAATGATTAACAAATTTTCAATATATTTTAAATTCTGCGTTTTTACATTGCGTTTTTACAAGGCATTTCTTAACATACGTTTGTTTTTTATTTTGAGAATTAATGCAAAATTCGATCAAGAAAAATCGTAATTAAATATCGATAACACTTTTTATCGATAATTTGTAGAAATTTGTCTACAGTGCACACATGATTTTCCAATGTATTACAATTAAATTAAAAATCGGTAACATAAATTATCAAAAAAGAATCGATAATTTCTTAAGTATCGATAAAAAATTGATAATTAAAAAGCATTTTTTTTCAAATGTACTACAATTGAATTAAAAATCATTAAAAAAATATCGAAATAATAAAAAGTCTTTAACTTAAAAATCGATTATTTCTAAAGTATCGATAACAAAAAATTGATAATATAGAAACATTTATTTTTTCAATTTACTACAGTTAAGTTAAAAATCGATAACAAAAAATATCGATATCTTCAAAATCGATAACTTTTAAACAGAATATATATAGTATTTTTTCAACCATAATATAGTATACTCTATTTCACTACATTTCTATGATGAATTGGTTTTCAATATTTCTTAAATTCAACGTTTTTACTTTGTAAACATAACCTCCGATATAACTTTTTTAAATTGTTCTCAGATCTACAGCCAGATTTTCAGTTAAAGAAAATAAAATAAAATTCTTTCGAAAACATGTTTAGGCTCCGGTTAGATATTTCAGATTTATAAGAAGAAGAATATTATTCTGCAAAATTTCTTAAACTCGGCTCTAATTCTTTTGAAACTAAAATCAAGTCAAGATCCAATTTATGATGTTATTAAATGTGTCCTTCTTCTTATTCTAGACAACATTATATTTGAATACCTTGCCTTCCAAAATAAAGTCCATGAAATAAAAATCCCGAAATGAATTGCCGTTAATTAAGTTGAAATTTTTTTTATTATTTTTTATAATTAAATTTTTTTAAATTTTTTTTTCAAAATTTTTATATTATTTTTTGATTAAAATAAAAAATATTTCCAATTTTAAAATTATTCCATAAATATTTCTAAACTTCAAAATATTTCATAAATATTTTTTCATTTCTTAAATGCACCAATTTCAATATTTACCGTTATATTTTTACTAATAAATATATAAAATTCTAAATTTCGTGTTGAAAACAAATTAAATAAAAATTAAATTAAATTTTCAACATAAAAAATATTTTCAATCTAAATTTGTCATAAAAATAAAATAATAAAAAAAAATATTTTTTTTTATCTAAAATACCATAAATTAATGAAGAAAAATTTGATGCTTTAAAGTAAAAAATAAATAATAATATATAAATAACAGAAATTTTCTAAAATTTATTATTTAAAAATAAATAAATTTAAAAAATATAAATTTAAGCTTACACTATGAGGCTGATTAGTTGTAAGTATTTAAGCGCTAAGCAATATATATTGGATACACCTATAAAGCTTCCAATAATGCATACACATACATACATTTATATGAATATATATACACAAAGTAAAGTAAGCAAATTTATTGTGAAATTTTTAGTGAAATCAAAAATTAAATTAAACGCATGAGTGTTTGTGTGCGTGTATGTGTAATAGTAGACTGTAAGCGCAAAAATATCTAAATAACTGTACTAAATAGTTGATAAAAGTCGTCACTGTAAGAGCAAAAACACCAATTCGCATTAAAAACGGAGACATTTGCTAATATATTGCAAACTAACTGTACAACTTTGATATATAGCATATATACATATATAATATATAATATATTTAATTTATATCCACACTAGTTTAATAATTTATTTTTAATATTTTATTGAGACTAAATTTCAAGATTTACAAATCAATTTTTGTGCGTCTGTGAGTGCGATGATTATGGCATGTGAAATGAGTTGGAACTATGATTTTTACAAATAAAAATACATGATTTTGCTCAATATGAAAATTTATTGGTTTTTTATTTTGTATTTTATTTTATAGTTGTTGATTGTGTTCTATTTTGATAAGTTTTTAGTTAGATTTAATTTGTATTTTTTTCTTTCTTTCTTTTCTTTTCATTTCGTGGCCGAAAATTTATAAAAAATGCTCCAAAAAATCATATTTTTGAGATATCATCAAATAGCGATGTTTTAAAGAAATTAACTCATTCTCAAAAATTTTCTATATCTGAGCTATATTTTCAATATTTAGAATGACAACAAGTCCACATAAAGTTCTGTTGACATTTATTAAGTTTATGAAAAATTACTAAGAACAGCTTAACTTCATTTTTATAAATTTTGAGAGAAGTACATTTTCTGATTATTGTAATGCATGAAATCAAATTTCAGATCTAAAATTCTTTAAATTTGTTATATTTAACAACTAATCAGTTGAAAATGTCATCACAGAAGATACTGTCTTATTATTTTTAATAAAGTTTTCGCTTTAACTCTCAATAGTTACCAAAATGAAGTTATGTTGTTACTTTTTCCGTCCTACTATAAATAGACTTGTTTGCATGTGGGTTGGAACTTTTTTGGCCTTATCGATTGTAAATATTATAAAAATATGTCGAGTAAGGTATTTTAAAGATTTTAATTGCCTTAATTGGTTAGTTGGTGGAAAATATAATTCAAAATAGGGTATAGGCCGTGCTTAAGTCATTACTAAAACTTCTTAGTTTGCTCTTAGTTGGAAAAAAGGTGGATAGTTATATAGGCAAGTATGTCGAGGAAACTAAATATCTTTATTTTATTACATCCTTTGGATAGTGTTTCATATATCAGATATTTGTATGGATCAAAAATACAATAGAACTTCCATAAATCGAACTTTTATAACTCGAAATTCTCCATAACTTTTGAATTGACAATAGCATTTAGAAATCAAATTTCATAATAATTTCGTTCCATAACTGGAACTCTTGAATAGGCAATAGAAGTCAAATTCTAAACACATTTTTTTCCAAAACTCGAAGTCTCTCTAACTCGAAGTTTTTTTTGTGGATTATGGTGATTCGAGTTAGAGAAGTTTTGTATGTTTTTTCATAATTTATCTTATTGTTATACTGTTTTCAGTATTTATTGGATATTTTATTTTATAATATATTTATAAAAATATTATTAAATCTTTTTTAATTTTTTTAAATTTTTTTTATTTTGCATTAACCATTTTTATTATTATATTATTATTATTAATTTTTATTTTTCATTATTTTCATTTTTCTAAATTTGTATATAGAAAATAATGTAATTTGTAAATTTACAATATCATACGAATTATAACATTTAAGGAGAAACAATGACTGCTTTTAGTGACATAAGTAAAAAAAAAAGAATTATATAAATAAAGACAAATAATTAATAGTAAATAATACAACATAAATTTAAGTAAATACGCTTCTAATTTTAAAATCTATTAACTAAAAATCTTTATTAAATTGTATATACTTAAATATATATTTATATACATAATATAAATATATTTATTTGTAAATAAGCTTCATTGAGATTCACTTGATTTTATAGTATTAGAGAAATAGTTGTAATATTATCGTTATTTTGAACTAAACTTCACACATTTTTTATTTAAACTCCACTAAAATATTAACAAAAAATTAAATTCTATAAAAAAATTTCCTCAAATAAAGCTACTGTATTGCGCTAGGCTATTTTTTAAGCAAAAATTATAAAATTCATTAACAATTGCTAACAACTTTTGAAAACTCAAACTTCTTCGATCTCAAATTCTTACTAAAATTACAATTTTCTAAAAAAAATTCTATGCAAAATTGCTGGCAACATGTTGCTAAACATTAGTCTGTATATACACAAGTCACAAAAATGATGCGCAACATGTTGCTTAACATACACATGTATATTATACTCGCTAAAATTAAACATTTCTAATAAATTGTATGCAAAATTGCTTGCAACATGTTGCTAAACCTGAGTATGTATATACACAAGTCACGAAAATGTTGCGCAACATGTTGACAAACATACTTATGTATATTATTCTGGCTAAAATTAAAAATTTCTAATAAATTTTATGCAAAATTTTTTGCCACAGATCACAAAAATGTTGCGCAACATGTTGCTAAACATAATTATGTATATTAAGCAAAAATAATTCCTATAAAATTACAATATGCATGTAGTGTTATATAAAATATTAGTATTTACATATACATAAAGATATATACAAAATTATATATAAATAGTTTGTAAGCATTTAAGGGTTAAGGCAGTAAACAGCAACAAACATAAAAGGCAGCTAAACGGTAATGAAATGCTTACAGTAATGAAATAAAGACACAAATGGGAAATAAAGTGTTTTTGTAAAATTAAAAAAAAAATAAAATTATTAAATTAGAATTAAAAAACGCAAGCTCCTAAAAACTACATTTATTAATAAAAAATAAAAAAATTTAAATAAAAAAAATTCAAAAAATTAAATTAATAACAAATTTAGACTTAAACGAGAGTATAAAAAATATACTCAAAGTCAAAAACACAAGACTCAACTTACTCAAAAATACAGCTATACAAAATGAAAATATCAAAAGGGAAATAGTGTAGTCATTACAAAAACAAAATTAAAAAAAACACCGCAGCAAGCAATTAAGGCTAATGTACGATTTTGATATTTTTATAAAGACAAAGCAAAAGCATTGCAAGTAAAATTACAATAACGGTAGCTATACATACATACATAGGCATATACATAATCACTAATATACATATATAAAAAAAATACAAAAACAAAAGGCAAGTACTTATTGGTTTCCATAACCGAGCTCATTTACATATAATAAGCATAACACAATATTGGCTAAAATTTTTTTGTTAAAAGATTTATTAAAAAAACATTTTTTTTTGTAAAAAAATAAAATAAATTATTAGAGCAAACTAAACTAGTAGTAATATATATATAAAATATTATACTTATATACATATATATTGTAGCAGTAAGCATAATTTACTTTATTTGTTGTTGGTGCTGATACATTTTTCTCAAAATACAAAAACAAAAATGTTTCAAAATTTATTTGTTGTAATTTGTACATACATACATACATATATACCCGATCTATTAATAATTTTGAGACTTTTAATCCCGTTAATTAAAATTTATATAGTTAAACTATAACTCTTTTATATAAATTTATATAAAATATGGGAAATAATACACTTAAACAATTATTTTTAAATTCAAAATTTCATTGAAAATACTTTTTACGGAATTTAATATGTTTAATTTTATATGCTTGCATACAAAAATGTTTAATCTATTTAATACATTTAAGTTAGTTAAATATTATGCGTAAAGAAACGGTAAATTATACATTATGTGAACGCATAGAAAATAAAGATACACACTTTAATACTCTTATATAAATATCAAAATTTTGTGTTTAATTGAGAGGGATCTCTTTTACTACAACTTATTCAAGGACCTCACTGGATCAAAGAACGTATAATTATGGAACGTATAATTATATTATAACGTATTATTATATTATTATTATACATTCTTTGACAGGATGTCTTCAATTTTTATACGAAAAGTACATCAAATATATTTCAGGCAGCACACAAAATTGTTGCATACATTTCGGCATTAGTTGGCAATTTTTACACGGTAGCGCCATCTTTTGTCAACATTACGTAGCTTGACACCTAATGGCAGTCTGACCAGGTAGTCATTGTACTATTCGCCGGCAGATGTAGCAACGGTTCATAATTTCATATATATACGTTTGTTTTAAATTTAAAACTTTTAGGCCATAACGAGGCATGTTAGAAGAATATAATAAGTATATAGGAAATGTATATAAAATATAATAAGTATTCGTTTTAATTCAGTTATATTCAAAAGCGAACTTAACGGTTCTTTGTAAGTCCTGAGTAAGTGATCAGAGTGACGACTAGAGTTGAAATCCGAATGTTTGGCCGTCCGTCTGTAAATGCAACCTTGCAAGCGATAACTTGAGTAAAACTTAAGATACCTTGATGAAAATTGGTACACGTGATCATTTGCTACATGCCACAAAATGGCGATAACTGAGAAGCTACAAAGTGCAATAACTAATAAAGTTATGAAAGCAACATTTGGTACAGAGGATCAAATTGGAGAGGGGAACATTTGGGAAAATGGCCGGGCCCCTATTAAGTTTTTTAAATATATCTCAAAAAGCTGCATGAACACTTACTAAGGTTACATATGTTGAAAAGTACTACAAGCGCTTTAATTCAGTAAGGAAAAACACCAAAAACCTTAAATTTCATGGTAAAGATGGTATAGAAGGGTTGCACTCATATTGATATAAAAAAATGGAAAATGGGCGTGGCGCCGTCCACTTATGGGTCAAACACGATATCTCTCGAACTACTCGACCAATTTCAACGAAATTCGGTCTATAACATTATTTTGTAATCTTTATGCCACAGTTTGAAAATGAATGAATAACGAAATCGGTTCACAATTACGCCTACTTTCTATATGTATACCACAATTTTGAAGTCCATCTGATTTTTTATTTTACAATATATATATTGAGCATCGGTGAAGATATCAGAACAGAACTATGATGCACACATACGGACCCATAAAACAACATATAAAAACCGCCGAATTCTGAATATAAATTTTCAAGGTCCCAGATTACGACCATGAGGACCTCAGTTTTTATGACCATTTTTTTAACGAAGTTATAGGAGTATCTCTCAGATATTCTAAAGAAATTTTGTCTCTGTCTCAAAAAAAATGGCAAAATCGGGTCAATACTTCCTCTGGCCCCCATATGTATACGGCTCATCAAACTTGGACTTTCTATCGTATATATCGGTTAATATGTGATATACCTTAATTTAGTGAACGTAAAATCTTTGATTTGATGTAGCTTGGTGGCGAAAATAGCTGAAAACGGTTCAGAAATTTGCTCATCTTCCATACACATACAGGACGAAGAAAAAATTAAATAAACATATAAATAATACAAGAGTATAAAATGTTCGGTTATGCCCAAACAAAGCTCTTCCTTACTTGTTTTTAGATATATGAAGGTACTGGAACAAAACTTTAAACGAACACTGCATTAAGTGAGGTGTGGCATCACTAATTTAAAAATTGTTGAAATCGGACTAAAGCATTTCAAGGCCCTAGATACCGAAAGTGGGAACTCGATGTCAATGGATAATTTTCATCTTTATTTTTATTGCGAAATCTTTCAGATGTTATATAAAAATTCAGGGGGAATTTTTTTCTTCGTATAATGCCGAAAATTTGTACAATCTTATACTAAAGGGGGTTATCCCATGTAACGCCCCGTTTTTTAGTGATTTTTTGAATTCTTTTCTACGACCAATAAATATAAAGAGCATTAAGTTTATTATCATTTATTAACATATATTTCAGCAGTATAAATATAAATTTTAAACTAAAAACAGAACATGAGTTACAGCGTTCTGAAAACCCCCGCCTCGAAAAAATGGGCTCGCACTTCCTCCACAATTCCGGCAGAGAGGTATATCGGAAACAAACAAAATTAGCGGCGTTTTAATCTGTAAGCTACCACTACCAGCAAGTCAATAAACTTTAAGACTTTTGGTAGATATTTAAAAAACGTTGCGAATTTTCCGTTTTTTTTTTAGTTTTTTGCTATAAACACATCGAAGTTTTTGAAAATTTTGATTAATAATAGAGCGGTCATTAGAATTTCTAAAAATCCCTTTACTTCCGTATCCTAGACACGAGAAATTAATTTATGAAAAAACAAGTAAGGAAAGGCTAAGTTCGGGTGCAACCGAACATTTTATACTCTCTCAATTTATTTACAGATTTACCTATATTTTCGGTGAAAAACTAACCTTAGGCACTGAGTTCTTCATGTTCGATATCAGGGGCCTTGAAAAGTCATGGTCCGATTTTGACAATTTTTCCACAAGTGATGTCACAGCTCAAATACAGTATTTGTGTAAAGTTTTATTCCGCTAGGTTCATTGGTTCCTTATGAATACATTATAAAGTGAACGAATCAGATGAAATTCAAAATTGAGTTATATGGGAAGTAGGCGTAGTTGTGAACCGATTTCGCCCATATTCCACCAGTGTCATCAGGGTGTCAAGAAAATATTATATACCGAATTTCATTGAAATCTGTCGAGTTCTTGAGATATGGTTTTTGACCCATTAGTGGGCGACGCCCATTGTCCATTTTGTAAAAAATCTCAGTGCAGCTTCCTTCTGCCATTTCTTATGTAAAATTTGGTGTTTCTGACGTTTCTCGTTAGTGAGTTAACGCACTTTTAGTCATTTTCAACCTAACCTTTGTATGGGGGTGGGCGTGGTTATTATCCGATTTCTTTCATTTTTGCACTGTATAAGGAAACGGCTAAAAGAAACGAATTCAGAAAGTTTGGTTTATATAGCTTTATTGGTTTGCAAGATATATACAAAAAACCTATTTGGGGGCGGGGTCACGCCCACTTTTAAAAAAATTACATCCAAATGTGCCCCTTCCTAATGCGATCCTATGTTCCAAATTTTATTATCATAACTTTATTCATGGCTTAGTTATAGCTCTTTATGTGTTTTTGGTTATCGCCATTTTGTGGGCGTGGCAGTGGTCCGATTCCGCCCATTTTCGAACTTAACCTTCTTATGGTGCCAAGGAATACGTGTACCAAGTTCATTAAGATATCTCAATTTTTACTCAAGTTACAGCTTGCACGGACGGACAGACAGACATCCGGATTTGAACTTTACTCGTCACCCTGATCACTTTGGTATATATAACCCTATATCTAACTCGTTTAGTTTCAGGACTTATAAACAACCGTTATGTGGACAAAACTATAATACTCTCTTTAGCAACTTTTGTTGCGAGAGTATAAAAATGCGTTATTTAAATGTATTCAAAAAGTACCGTTAATTGACAAACCTCATGTGTTTTTCTTAAATAAGCTTAAATTGCAGTCGGTTTCGTAATTAGCGGAGTGTTTTAACACTTTTTCATCCACATTTACAAATAATTTAGGTACGTTTCTTTAACTTATGCATAATACAATACATTCGAAAAGTAGAGAGCATAATTAGCTTGGTGTAAAAGGGACAGAAACAAATTCTGTGACAAAAGTACGATAGCCATTAATATGAACAACGATACGTAAATTACTGTTTGGGAGGAATTCTCAGAAGAAGCCACTGCGACCAGAGCGAAATCGTAAGCAAGGACTTGAATTCACCAAGAAATAACGTCATTGGACTATAAAGCAGTGGAAAATAGTCCTATTTTCGGATGAAACTAAAAAATACACTTTCACCAGATGAAAAACAGCAGTTGTGAAGTTGTGTAATGAAGGGATGTCATAAAGATCAGTACAAGTATACAGTGGAACTTCTCTAACTCGAATCACCTTAATCCACAAAGAAAACTTCGAGTTAGAGAGACTTCGTGTTATAGAATTTTTCATTAAAACGTAATATTTTTAAAAAAGCTATAAAATTCAGATTTTTAGACAGTTTTAGTTATTAACTTCGCATAAAAATTTATTTAAATATTATAGTTATGGAGAACTTCGAGTTAAGGAAGTTTGAGTTATGGAAGTTCCACTGTATTTCTATACTGAGAGGTGTAATGCTTCCATATTCCGACGACAATGCGCCTGTTACTTGTCTATTTCTGAAAGATAACGATCCCAAACATACCGCGGGGTCAACTAAACGATGGATGGACGAAAATATAATTTCTTTATTAGACTGGTTTTTGAACTCTATTACATGATTCAAACAGCAACGTTGCTAATTAGTTAACCGTAGCTGTATATTCTTGAAGAGAGGCCCAATTACGACCACCTTTTGCAGAAATTGGAGCCGAATGTCAGCGATAAACGTTGTTCCGCAGTAAGTCACTATAAGGCTATACTAATTTTTTTTCTGGGTATTGGACTAAAATATTTTTTCCAGGAGAATGGGTACTAAGTAAAAAAGTGTATTCTTCGATTTTCGAAATTAGCCTCCAGAATCGAAATATTTGATTCGAAGTTCGAATAATCGACTTTTTAAATAATGAAGCAAAAAAGTGTAGGATATAGTTACTAAAAATCCAAAATATTGAAATAATATAAATTTTCTCATTTTCACCTCAGTATTCGCATCTAAAAAGGAACTACTTTTTATAGTAATATTCACACATAAAAATTCGATGGATTTGTATACAAATAGCATATGCTTACCAAAATGCAAGCATTTTTTAACAGCATGCGAACAGCAAGTATCGGCACACTTCGCGAAAGGTTATCGCTGGGGTCAGCGCATGTTGGCCAACAAAAGATGCAAACAAAGCCAAACAAAGCAAGAACCAGAGCCCGTGCCGTGCGCACTGATCACTTTTTTATGGATCGCATTTGTTTGCCACCTTTTTTATCGTGATTTATTGAAAACGATGTAGGGCATTAAATCTAGAGCATATCAAATACTATTTTGCGATAAACATCGATGAAGTGCACTATCCCAGACTTTAATTGCAATATTTTGGGGCGCATGCGCCAGCAGCGATAATTGCGCACGGATTACGAATTCCAACAATGGACGAAGGCACGGACGGACCTATGCAAAAACAGCCGACGCGGCAATATGCATACGAAGGGATAGCGGCTGTGTGCGAATGCATTGTCCAGCGGAGGGATCGCAGGAGCACCATATGACAGCGACACGGCCGGGCGAACAGGCGGCGACGCGACAGAGCGATCGACTTAATCCGCTTTGAATGCAAAAAAAAGAGAAAAGAATCGGGAAAGTAAAGCGGAAATAGGCAACATGATAATTTGTGTGTGAGGGGATAGAGTGGACAATGCTTACTCTAGTTGTTGTTGTTGTTACTAGCTGAGTTGAGGGTAAACGTGTGCCCAGATGCATTTCGGACTTGTGCCTATGACTTGTTTGGTGGCTGCTGGCTTGCTGGCTGGCTGTGACCCCAGCAAATATGCAGTGTTGTTGTTGTTGTTATTAGCACTTCATAAAGAAACGGTATTTTCGGCATTTCAATTAGCAGCAGCAGCAGCATGCGGCGCACTTCCACACAATCTATGTTGCACTAATCGCGTATTTATGCAACAAAGCGCAAATGCAACAAAGTCCATGATTGTCAACCAGCAATCGAAAAAAAGTGATTATTTTGCTGTGATTTGCAAAGAATCTAATAAAAAATCTGGGGTAAAAAGCTGGAAAATTTGCATGTAGACACATCGGTGTCGGCGCCCACCAGCGGTCCTTGGCAATCGCCATAGTAAATCTGGTGACACATTTCCCTGGTGGGTTGTAGACACATTGGTTTATATGTATATGTATTTTGTAAGTGTCCTTAAGGCTGTCCAGTCGTTTTGATTGACATTTGATTGACGCTGGCATTGTGGCAGCGCATTGAAGTGGCAATTAATGCGTATCGACAGGAGGGACAAACAAATCGTAACAAATGCATTGACGCGCTTCATTTAAATATGAAAATGCTGTACGCCTTAACATACATATGCAAATATAATATATACATATATATAAAGTTAGATCAAGCGTTTCATGAAGAACATATGGAGCTGAGCGTATTAGCGTGTCAGAACGTTGACAAAGTTGCATAGAACCTTTTCCACTTTCCCCCGCCAATTTAGTTTAACGAATCTCTGATTGAGCAATTCAGAAACATGTATTTAGAGGTATTATGAGATCTGGAGAATTTGAAAAAAAAAACACTCTGCAATATGGTGCGCTATCTTGTATAACTTTTGAAAAATTAAGCGTCTTTAAAAATTTGCATTTTCTTATATAATTAGGACCTTTAAAATTTCTATAGAATATTCTTCGAATACAATATCAATGAAGTAGCCACAGCTCTTTTGGTGTAATGTTCACTACTTTTTCAAGCAACTCAGGCGGAAAAGCGTATTGAAAGGTTTAAATATTTGCCTTGAGCTTTTCATTGGTCCAAATATTTCTTCGATTATTTGTATATTCTCGCAACAAAAGTTGCTAAGAGAGTATTTTAGTTTTGTTCACATAACGGTTCTTTGTAAGTCATAAATCTAAACGAGTTAGATATAGGGTTATATATACCAAAGTGATCAGGGTGAAGAGTGGAGTTCAAATCCAGATGTCTTTCTGTCCGTTTGTCCGTCCGTCCGTCCGTCTGTGTGAAACTTGGTACTCGTGTTTCTTGGCACTATAGGAAGGCTGCTTTCGCTGATGGGCAATGGGCTCACAAAATGTCGAAGTCTGAAAACATATAAAGTGCCATAACTAAGCCATACAGCTATGAAGTATTTTTTTTTGAGAAGTGGGCGTGGCCCCGCCCCTACTAAGTTTTTGGTATATATCTCGTAAGCTACTAAACCTATATCTACCAAACTTTCTTGAGTCGTTTCATACAGACAGTAATAAAATCGGATTATAACCACGCCTACCTCCCATACAAAGGTTATGTTGAAAACTACTAAAAATGTTTTAATTCAGTAAGGGAAAACACCAGATACATACCTAAATTTCATTATAAAGAAGGTGGGGAAGAGCAACACTCAAATTGGTATACAAAATTTTGAATGGTTGTAGCTCCGCCCACTTATGGGTCAAAAACCATATTTCCGAAACTACCCGACCAATTTCAATTAAATTCGGTTGTAATATTTTCCTTGCATCCATCTATATATACCAGAACTTTGAAGTCGATCTGAAGGAATATCTTTCTTCTAATAATAGCTCCCATATTAGGGTTTCCAATTTTCAATGCACCTTATACCATATACATATATGCCGAATAAATGGGTCATATTGTTTGTTATACTAATAAGATTAAATAAATAAATTGCGAGAGTATAAAGGTACGGTTACACCCGAACTTAGCTCTTCCTTACTTATTTTAATTAGTTTCGAGTGTTTACATTAGGGTATTTTCTTTACCAGACGTCAATCATTTTTATCTGGAAACTGAAATATTTAATTTGAAGTTTGATAAAGCGTATAGTTTTTTTGAAACCAATATTGAAATATCTGTTAAGACCTTTCTCACGCATTTGTAAGCAGATCCACGATGGGCCAAGAAATCGATTTCCCTCGACAGTGCCATTTTATTTGTAATGTGTTTTAACGATGATTTAGGTACAACCTTCGACCCAACATAATTTGTTTATAATATTAAACATGATTTTCAATGTAAAATGCGAGAAATGTAATAAAATTTGGGAATAAAGATGGGAATGTCGCAACTGAGAGTTATTACGAAGACCGCACACAACACGGATGCAATACTATAGGTATTCGAAGAAGATCTTAAAGAAGATGGAGAACAAAGGGTATGTGAAACTATTTTATCAACTGATAAAACAAATGGTTATCAGGCCTAACGAAGCCAAACGTTACCAATTACATTGAATAATTTATTTTTGAATCTGTAATCAGAAGTCTGAACCAATTGTTCTGAAACTTATAAGTTCTATAACTCAAATGTTTGCTATTGCATACGGGATCCGTATACATTTAAAAATGATTATTTTTATGTTGGTCGAAAACCAAAATCGAACCCAGATGTTGCAGAGTTTTAATCAAAAAATGAGTTTTTTTGGTTTAAATTCTGTCAAAAAATCAAATGTCAATATTTTCTTTTTTTCGTTCGTTCTTTAACTAGATTTATCCATGTACTATCAAAATAGTTAGGTTCCCTTTTTTAGATGAACCAATCATGAGTTCTGATGTCCACCGCAAGATCTTTTTTTGGACACGTTATGGGAGATAAGGTGAGAACGGCTGAGTTTTTGGAATTTTTTAAATAAAAATTCCACAAATTACTGATTAAATATGTAACTTTGATGAGCTGAATTGTATATATGAAATATATGATAAAAAATTGTAATAATGCCATTGTTTTTAGCCTCTGAAACACACAACACACCTAACCCCTTAAGTATCCCATTAACTTTCTATTTTGAGGATCATCTGAAATATTCTTCTGAAACTAATGAGTTAAGTAATTGTTCAGGAATTCGAAAAAGAGGTAATGATGTTAAGAAAAGAGTCTTGCTTCGAACTGCGAGGGTTCCTTGTAAAAGTGATAAATGTAATATTATAGATTCTGTCAAATAAGTACCCGGAAATTTGAAATAAAACACAAACAACTTATCAATCATCTAAATTTATTATATCCCCTTCAAATAGACCCCTCTGAGGCAATACTCTACTTCCAACGCATAATCCAATTATCGAAACACATTTTAAAGCTATATTCCAGGATGGCCTTCAGTTCTCGTTGCGAATTAGTTTTGATGTCTTCAATGCTCTCAATACGGGTTCCACGAAGGGTAATTTGAGTTTTGGAAACAGGAAAAGTCTGGAGAGTACGGTGGTTGTTTGATAATATTTGTTGAATTTTTTTTCAAAAACTCGTTCACAATGATCACTTTGTGCGCTGGTGCAAAATCCAACTGTTGTTCCGCCACAAATCTGGTCTTTTGCGACTAACATTCTCTCTCAAAATCTTCATAACGCCAAGATAATATTCTTTATTGACGGTTTTGCCCTCCGATAAGAATTCCGAATGAACCACACTACGAATATCGAAGAAAACGGTCAGCATGACCTTGATGTTCGCATGTTCGATGAACGTTGGATCGGAATTTACGCGTTCAAGCATGTCTTCAGTCACCTTACTGCGATTCACTTTTTGAAGAAAATTCAGATCTTTTGGCACCAATCGCGCTGCGAATTTTCGCACACCCAAAACATCAACCTCTTATTTTGGTTTGGGGCTATCTCTCGCAAACTATAATGACGATTTTTGAGCACCACCTTTATTTTGTCGACGGTTTTTTTTCAGTTGAAGAGGTCGAAGGCCGTTCTGAACGTGGCAAATCATTCACTTCTTCTCGCCATTCTTTGAACGATTTATACCAATCGTAAACTTTAATTATCAACATGGTTGAATTACCAAAGGTTTTTTTCAACAACGCCGTAAAGAAACTAAATGACACATAGCAATAAAAATTTATAGAATAGTAGCTGACAGTTGTGCCAACCTGGGGAAAAAAATTGAAATATTCTCAGCGGGAAATTTTAAAATGAGAATTTCCGGGTACTTATTTGATATTAATAAATAATTATATTGTGTCATTTTGTTATATGGAAAAAGTGTTAACGTAAAGTATTAATCGCATTTAATGCACTAAAGTCGACGCAGTTTTGAAGAAATGAAATTTTTTGTAACGAAATACATAAATTTAATAATATTTAACCCATATCACTAATATACAAAAAAATCTAAATTGTCAGTTATACTAAAATCTTCTCTTCCATAAATATATCTAGATATAATATATAAAATGTGCGAACTATTTTACACATAATAAATGAACCAAATACAATTTTTGGTTTGCCATTATAAATAATTGACAGCCCATCGATAACGGCTGAGAAGCGTACAACGGAAAGTACACCTTCGCCCCACCCCAACTGGTTATTTGTTGACGCGTGGCGTGCGACGCTCATTCATCTTGCAACAAAAATTATAAACAATATAAATACATAGCACCCATATGCATATGTACATATATATGTATAGTAAACCAGCGTAGTTTCTAGTTCCGGTCAAATTGCAGCTCAGGCAGCAGGAAATGCTGTGTGTGAAAGCCAAAATTTGCTTGCAATAGTCGAAATTTCATACACGGGGCCACGCGATGCAAAAACTATGTGACTGTGTGTGTGAAAGATGACGGTGAACCCGTGTGTGTCATGTCACGAAGCATTGCAACGCCTATGCACACACCGCACGGTGACGATTAGCGAACGAGGGCTGTTTCTGCACCAGGTCTCCGTAGCGAACCGTCGAGGGGTGTTCGTTTGGGGTGAGCATCAGTTGCATTTTGCATATGATCAAGGGTGGGTATGATTTTTTTTTTATTTGAGTACGAACCTTTTTAGTTTGTATAGTGGATTGGTCGTTTTTTATGGGTTCAATAGAGGTAGACCCCTGTGTTTGCGAATTATGATTTTTTTACTGCACAAGCTTGGAACAGCGAATCGGAGCTGAGTGTGGGGTCACAAATCTACCAATCACAAGTTCACATAACAAGAATAAAAACGAAGATCATTGGCGAGTAAAAAAAAATGTTGGATAGATTTTTTACTAAGCGTGAGTGCCACGTGCTTCATTAGTGACTGGACTTTGCAGGGCTTCTTTTGCAAATTTTCTGAGCAGTTTTTCTTATTCCTAATTTTAATAACCGTACAGCATTTAATTCCTATTAGAAACCATAAATGTATTTATATATTTCAGTATTCTCAAGTATTGTTCTGAGATAATGAGTCTCTCCAAAAAAGGCCTAATTTTTGGTTCATCCCGCAGAGTTTATATGTGGATTTTGACAAGAAGAAAACGCTAATTGTCATATCTGACAACTAAGAAGACTCTTCCATGGATTTCGCTTTGTATCTCATTGGCAGTTGTTTCTGAAAATTCAGAGATATATTATTGAAACCTACAAGTACCACTAGCTCAGAAGCTTATGGATCTTTAGAAAGAAAGTGATTGCTTTTGACTAGTAAGCCTTTATGGAGTTGTCAAATGGTCTCCTGATAATGGCCTGCCATTGTTAGGGTCAGACTTCCCCAATTATTACTCTTCGTGATAAAATTGTTTAGACAAATGCGGGATCATCGGAACAGAAATGTTGATGAGTTTATAAGGAAAGATAGACTCGTCGCATTATTGTTCAACGAGAAAATAAAAAAGGAGATGGACCTCAAATGTCCTCTTACGTTTTACAGTTGTATGGCTAAGATGGATAGATCGGTCTCGGTTACAATGTCTTTATAAGTTGATTGCGGGTCTATAAGATTCTTGTCTTCAAAAAAGGTTGTATTTTTCTAGTTTCAAAAGTTTATTGAGGGATTTTTATTCCGAAGAAGAGAGTACATCCTTTGAGACTGCCGTGTCTATTATAGCTCGGCATTCGGTACTAATCAGGTTCCATATTAGAGGCTGCAGTGTGTGTTAAATATGAAGATTTTGTTTTTCTGAAGTCTCCTGATTCTGAATGTCTCTTCATTTACATACTGTCTAAGCCTCATTTCGTGAGACTTTGCTAGTTTCACCAAGATCACGGTGAAGGTCAGCAGATCTAACATACTAAAGAGCATTAATTATACTTCTTAGTACCTTATTTTGGAAGCGCTGAATGCAGGTAATACAGCTTTGACTTGAGCAACCCCATAGTTGAGCTTCATAGGCCCAAATTGGCTTAAGTACTTGATTGACTTGAAATATGAATAATTTAATGGATGCGATATAAATTCAGTCATCGTTGATATCTCAATGAAATATAGGTAAAATCTGATTAATCTAGGAGAACTTTCTACATCAGTTTGTACTGATATTGAACTTGTTTATGTGCTTTCTCTTTTTCTTTGATCACTTAGCATGGGTGGCCCTTTGAAAGTAATTCAGTTTGGGTTTGTAGCACAAACCACAATCTAATTAAAGTTTCCACTATCAAGTTTGAGATCCAATCGAAGATTAAACGCAGCGCCACAATAAAATTAAATGTCACAATAAAATAACAACTCCTGAGTAATATTATTAATTTAGCATAATTAATTTTATATGTCTTCATACACGTAGAATGGTTGGACCATATCCAAATATATGTTTGTACTTATACATACACACACTGAAAAGCTTTGTCGGTTATATGCCTTTGGGACGAGTATACGTAACATACATATATACTTCGGAGCACTTAAGAATGCATAAAAAAGTGCCATTAAATTGTTAATAAAAAGCGTAACAACATTTTTATTTTATGTCTAAACATTTTGAATGTGTGTTGTTTGTTGTATGTTGAGCCGCTAAGCAGCCTTAACTACTCTGCATGCTTAAGAAGTCTAACCAATATTTGACGAGCATACAATTAATGCCTCAAGTTTCGGGAGTGTAATGCTTTTGAGTTGATAATCCCGTTGATATGATTAAACATGTGTTTTCGGGATTTTTTGACAATGTTATCGACCTAGACTTTAACAGTGTATTTCTTTACTGATTTTTACTTTTGAATGATATCCATTACTTATATTGTCCAACAAATCATCTAATAAAATCAGCTCCTTCACAATTGACCCGTTTCAATTTCTCCTGAATCCTGGCAGTAATCAACAAAATAGCTATCCGTAGAACTACGCAAGAGAGAAGGGGTCGCAGCTGACCAAAAATTATTTGAAGAAGATCGATATTGTACGAGCGAGTTTACGTCAATTTGGACTTGGTTGAGGTCTTATACCCCGAAAGTAGTAAATAAGAGAAATTCAGAAGTAAATTCGGTATTCGCTATTGACGAATAAGAAGAGAGATAAGGTAAAGTAAGTAAAGAAAGTTTGAGTTCTGGCAGAGACGATGATACGGTCTTCTCGCGATTTGCATCAACCATGTTAAAAATGTCGATATACCTGATAAACTTTTTATGAACTAGTGGAAAGGAAGTATTGCGTATATAGGTGCTAAAAGTATTAGTCTCTAGGTTTTACTATGATATCTATATTTTATACTTCTCGATATATAAGGTTGTCATATCAAATCATGGAAAACATCGAGTTAGACCGGCATGTGGCATCTCGTGACATCGCCCAGGAGATGGGAGTTAGTCACCAAACCGTTTTAAACCATCTGCAGAAGGCTAGATATTTGGGTGCCGCATGATTTGACGCAAAAAAACCTTCTGGACCGAATCAACGCCTGCGATATGCTGCTGAAACGGAACGAACTCGACCCATTTTTGAAGCCGTCCCACATGTCCAGACGCTTAATTCTACCATCTACTGCGAACAACTGGACGGCTTGAAGCAGGTGATCGACCAGAAGCGTCCAGGATTGGCCAACAGGAAGGGTGTAGTGTTCCCCCAGGACAACGACAGACCACACACTTCGTTGATGACTTGTCAGAAGCTACGGGAGCTCGGTTGGGAGGTTTTATCGGATCTACCATATAGCACGGACATAGCGCCAAGTGATTACCACCTGTTCCTGTCCATGACGAACGCCCTTGGAGGTATAAAGTTGAACTCAAAAGAGGCTTGTGAAAAGTGGCGGCCCGAGCTCACCACAAATAAGGAGGGGGACTTCTACGAGGGGGGTATTATGAAGTTTGCCGTCTAGATGGAAACAGATTATCGAACGAAACGGCGCATATTTGAATAAAGAGCAAAAAAGCAGAAGGGAGACAACCTAATATATTTTTTATAATTTTCGGGATTTACAGCATTTTGGACTCAAGTTCACATATATACATATGTATATATGTAAATAATTTTCGACATTTAAATATACATATTGTATATATGTACACATATACATATTTATATACATATGTATGTACATATCTATGCCTGAAGGAATGTGCGTTACAGCTGCACGCACGCTTATTGTAATTCGACATACTTAAATGTTTTATAATAAAAAAATTCAAAGAATTCAGCTACACAACATCCGTAAATGATTCACAACGCATTGTATTTATTAACTGTTTACCAGCGCGCATTCTTAAGTAAATAAAAACACTTACATACATACACACATATGCACATATATATCTGTGTCTATGTATAAGCTCCATATCGCGCTATTTGTCAACTTTTAGCTTCCTCCAACAATTTAAAGCACAACCACCAACCAACAACAATAACAACAACAACAAGTAGTGTAGTTTCTTAAACGTTTCTGACCTTATTTGTTGTTGTACTCGCGTTTGTGCCTTTAAACTTTTCATGCTTATTCATTGACAACCGAAACACAGCAACAACAACAACACAAGCACAAAGCACAAATAATTTAATCTCCACAACTAACCCGCTGCCCTCCACTCCACCAGATTTTGGAGCACCCGCTCGTGCACGCTGCCTCACCACAACAACAATTGCGCGCTACGTTTCACCGTCATTCATGGTGTTGGCGCTTATCGTCGACGACGTAAACAAACAAAATGAATTTGAACAAAAAAATGAAAAAAATAAAAACGAAAAACCGAAAAAACAATAAAAACAACAACAAGCAACAATATTATATACATATGTACATAGCAATGTTGTTGTTTTTGTATACAAAAATACAAGAAAAAAACAAATTTTTCCACGCATTCCATTTTGTGCATCGGTTTGTTTAGAATATGCATAGAATGAGCGATTGTGTAAAATATCTGAATGGAAAGTCAGTCTCATACACACACACACTCAAGAAATACTCGAAAAATGCTTTAAATACTTGAGAGCGTCCCCTGCCAGCCAGGCCTAACCACTTTCCCCTCATGTTTCTTCAATTACTAACACCAATGCACACGTTTGGGTTGTTTTGTTTTTGTATTCGTACGTGTGAGGGGAATAGTGGTTAAAAAACTCACAAGCAGCTATGCTGGCCTATGGCAAACTCACCACTTTTTTTACCACTTTTGTGGGTTTAAAAAACTTCGGTTTAACCAGCTTTTTCACCACCTTTGGCTGGCAGGGTCGTTTTGGCTTCAGCGCCACGCCACGGCACACCAACACAGACACACACACGCCTGCAACAGTTGGTGGGAATGACATAGTTTTAAATTTTTTTGTTGTTTTTTATTTTTTTTTTAATTTTTTCTGTTTCTCTCTCTCTCACTAATTGCACAATTTATGGTTTTCTAAAAGAATTTGTGTGTGTGTGTGAGTCTCTTTAGACATGGGTGTGTGTGTTGTAATGTCTTTGTTTTTAATTTGCCCCTCATGTTGAAGATTCTTTTGAGATTTTTTAACACTGTTATTATTGTTGTCATTGATAATTTACAACTAAGCGACGTGTAAAAATGACGCTGGTGACATTCTTCTGCGCATCAATTCACCTGAAATAAATTGTTTGGAATTTCGGTGTGTTGCAACTTGCATGCATATTACAAAAACAAAAAAAAAAATATTAAAAAAACGAAGCGTGTAGTAAGTGGCAGACATGATTAGGCTACAAATATATATAACAATATATATACATACACACATATATATATATATGTTTGTATGATGTGTATGTCGGCCTTTTCTTATTAGATTAACTGACTTAATTAAATGGTTTCCTAGAAATTTTTGTTTGTAAGTGTGCTACTTAAGTTATTTATATGTAAGCGCGTGTGTGCGTAAGTATGTTTATAAGTGGCTATGTCTGTATGTATGTAAGTATGTATAAATTATGCATTATCTTAATTCGGTTTCCATGAGGAAACATATAGAAATCTACAATGAAGCATGTGCTTGAAAAAAATACCACCAAAGTAGAGCTATAAATAAGAATTTGTGGTTCTTTTATGACTTTTCAGCTCCCATAGACATTTCTACGTTCGTCAACTTGAGCAATTTACAAGCGTCAAAGTATTTCTGTGCCAACGGTACACTCTATTTTCTAAATATGTATTACATTATTGTATACTAGAATTATATATGAAAATTATGTAAATTTAATCAGAAGAAAATTTGCTTCCAATGAGCTGAAAGATAATCTAAAAAAAAATTCTCCGAATAATTTACTTTTCACTTTCTTTTGGAACAAATTTCATGTATGACATTAGTTTTTTTAGTTTAGTTAGCTGACAGAGTTAAACTCTCCTTTAGACTAACAGTTCTTAAAATAATTTAAATTAAATCTATTCAAAGTTTCTTATAGCCTTTTCACACAGGAGCTAATTGATCAAGTAACCGGTCTCTGCTCGATTAAAACGGTGTTTATGATCGATTTACCATGCAAGTTAAATTAAACCGACTTGAAAATGAAATGCGTATATACGTTCTTTGTCTCCGAGTTGTTGTTCACGCTACAGAACGGTAGATTTCGCTGCTAAAAATAACAATCACCTGATGAAACTTCTTATGAAAAGCAAAAACATAAATGTATAACAGCTTATCGGTTATCGAGTAGCCGGCAGTGTGAAGGGCAAAAACTGGTTTTTCAATCAAAATTTTAATTGATCAATTAATTTGGCTGTGCGAAAAGGCTATATCTGATTTGTGCTTAATTTAGACAAGTTAGGAAGCCTTTATATGTCTATTTATTAGTAATAAAATCGTACTCTAAAGTGGCCTATAGTCACATCTTCATAATATTTATTTGTCTGACAAACCCATCCACACTCTGTTACTCCTATACATACATATACATATATTTACTATATTTCTGAAACTCTCTAGTTTGTAAATTTTTTAAGTGAGAAATAAGTTTCGAATACTTTTTCAACTCCATAAGTAATGGGAATCCAAAAAACGATTTTTTTTTATTTTGCTTATTCGATAGTTTATACTTTCAAAAAGTTTTCTCGAAATGACAATTTTCAAAATTGCTGACATCATGCATGACCAACGATCTCTTTGATTGGTTGAAAATTGTCAATTAGGCATCAAAAAAACGAAAATTTTACGCCATTTTGTTAATTTTCGATATTTTTCAAAAATCGTAGGTCATTGTATAGAAAATATCTTCAACTTTAGTAACCTTTCGAACTCTAATTTCTTTGTTTCAGCTACTCATTCGGCCGGAATCTTGTCAGTAGTTGGGGAACTTTTTTTTGCACCTTCGAAGACAGCACATAACTCCGTTATTTTTTCCAAAATCCTTAAAATAGAGCTGAAAATATACCTTATTATGTCTAAAAAACTTCGAAACATTCGATCGAGTACTTTCTTTTAAAAAAATTCACGAAAATCGCCAAATTTTTCATGGGTTACATGTTGGCTTTGGCTAACTCAAAAATATTTTCTGGCCTCCGTTGATATTTAGTGGTCCGATCTCTGTACCGACCGAGAAAAACAAGCTCAAAAAACCTATGAGCTGACAGGTGTCTTTGAAACTTTATGGCAGATCTATTTGTATTGAGAGAAGTTCTTGTAAGTATTATAGGAAACGATAATTTGATAATAAAATAAGAAATATACCGAACAAAAGTCTATAATACAATTTTGAATGGCTTTGTAAAAATTAACTTTCTGAGGAAGGTGTTAAACGTAAAATTAGTATCATAGAATGTCAGTGTGTGGAACCACAAACCAAGTTACTAGAAATCCCTATTACACTGAAATAATTGGAACCATGGCGAAGAGTATATTCGCTATAAGTTGGGAAGCAATAGTAGTTAATACAAATGGCAGTTCACTGTTTTCTCCTATGTAGTCTGATCTCAACTTTGGTTAATGAAAATAATATGCTTGACAATATAATTCCCCAAACCCACTGTACAATTAAACTACACGCACGAGTACTCTCAACTCAATGCCACAAACTAGTGTTGAATTTTAACTTTTCACTTATTGACAAATGTCCACCTTTCAATTGAACGCAAGAAAGGTGTAACTTTCCATTTCACTACAATTAGAAACCCCCCAAAGGCACGCACCGTGAAAATGGAAAATTACACCTTGATGCTTAGTCAGCACAAATGTGTTACAAGACGATGATGGCACACACCAAATTCGCTTCCACACTCTCTCACACACCCACTCTCTCTCGCTCTCAGCTAGTTGCGCTGAGCGCATAGACAAATTAACGTCTAGCCAAAAGATAAATCATAACAGCGAACAAGGCATAGGGGTTGACTTCAAGCGGCGTGCATAACATTCCGAGCACGTTCGCAATGAAAATCTATTACAATAGCAACAAACACACATACATATAGAAACAAAGAGGCATGTTGAATTCGCTTCGCTTCGTTGACTGCGACGTAGATAAATGCACGCACAGCGAATTCGTGGCAAATGCGTATGAGTGATCGCTCCATAGGCGAGTGAGTGTGTGTGTGTGTGTCTGTGATAATGTGTAGGCAATGTTGAGCGTTGGGCGAGTATCTAGCGGATAGATAACGAAAATGTTTGTATGTATGCTTTGGTGTATATTTTGTGAGGCTTTAGCAGAGCTGCGTAGTTGGGCTCATACACATACACATACAGACATAGATACATATCTGTATATATGTTGTAGGCTCACCGTGCTCACCTTCATACCTACTATGTGGCATGGCCACATGCATATTGCACAGGCACACACACATATACAAAAACAACAATTTATGCTCTGCGAAGCCTAGGACTATAACGAGTACTTGGCACCGCATAGCTGAATGTTGATTTGGAATTCTATTTGTTAGGGTTTGTTGTTGTTGTTGTTGCTTTTCGAATTTCGGGTACTCAGCGACTACAGGCATACATACATATATGTATGTAAGTGACTACGCGACAGCAGCGACGTCAGCTACGACAAACGACGCATTTGAGGGCAGCAAGCAACATCAACAACAACACTACTACACACACACACACACACACCAACAAATTTGTAGAAGGCATTTCTATTATTTGGGATTTTCTAGTTTGGCATTTTTCTAGTCAATCGTCAGCCGTGGAGGAAGCGTCATCATCATAGTTCGTCATTATTGCGTTTCGACATTGTTGTTGTTGTTATTATTATTATTGCTGCGCTCTTTCGTTTTGTATTATTTTTCGGTATTTTGTTTTTTTTTGTTATTGTAGTGACGTTTTCGCTTGGCTTAGATTAAATATAATTTTGAGTTATTTGAAAGTGTTGTTGTTGCTGTTGTTAGAGTAGTTTCAGGTGTTCTTGTTCTACCACTTGCGTGGAGAGCGCATGAAAACGGCGAGATATTTGTGTAAAACATTTTTTTGGGCTTCCTGGAAATCATTCGTAGAGACCGTGCGTCAGTTTTGAAGTGTTTGTCCGTCGTGTCGGTGTGTCGTTGAAATTAGGCGGAAACCGGATTTGTTAGTCATTGATAAAAAAAATTAGAAATAACAACAACAAGAAAACTATTTAATAGATATAGAGTCAGCGTAGTGGTGGAGTGTAGATTGTGGAGAAGATCATTGATTGATGAATAAAGTACATAAATGTGTCGAACGCAAATATCTAAAATAAATGAGTTTTGAATTTGAAAAATAATAATATTTTTGAGTTCGAAAATTAATAAAAAACTAAAATTTATGTGAAAAAAGAACTAAAAATAAATAAAATAATTTCAATAATTTTTGAAAACCATCGGAACATAAAAATCTAAAAAAGGTATTTAAATAAAAGCAAAATATAAAAATTTTGATATAAATAATCAATTTTTTTTTTAAATTACAACAAAAAAAATTAATAAAATTTCCATCGAAAAAATAAAAATAATTTAAATATTCTATTAATAAAAATAATCATACAAACTGATTTTTTCTAAAAAATTATAAAAAAAAAATAAAATTATTTTTTTAATATCTAAAAAATTAAAAAAAAGAATAATAATAAATTAAATATTATTTTATATTGATAGATATTAATAAATTTATTTTAAATAAAATTTAATTGTTTAATATAAAAAAAATTAAATATATTCAAACAGATTCAAAACAAATATAATAACATTAATTAATTAATATTAAAAAAAAAAATTGTATAACCCAAATAAAAATAAAATAAAATTTTAAAATAATTTTTTTTTGATATTTATTTATTTATAAAAAAAAATTTATAAAAAAAAGTAAGTATCTTCAATTAAGACTAAAAACTCACTGTGATGCCAATCTAGTCCGAAATGCGTTTGATTATGAGAATTACAAATGAATCCAGTACAAAAACAAAAACAAACACATAAAAATTAATAAAGCAACTCAGTATGCAACAAACAACCAGCGCTAATAGCCAAACTACAAACGACAACAACACGAACGCCAACTCCAGCACCACAGCCAACAACACCAAAACAGCAGTTAGCATAACTGCAGCTGCAACAACACAATCAAATAATAATCGTAATAGAAGACGAAAGCCACAAGGCAAAATGGCACAACAACAACAACAGCAAGAGCAACAACAACAACATGTAGAGCACAACGATACGTCGTCGCCTGATGTCAACAAAAACAAAGGTGAATAACATTTTTATATACAAAACAATAACACTTTTTGTCTTTACACACACTTAGTTTGAGAAAAGAAACAACAACAAAAACCAAAAATGGTTAATAGTCTCCCAATTGCGCTTTATTTTTATTGGCTTACCCATTAACTGTGTTGGTGATTGGCCAATCAGCCGTAAGCAAATTCGATTTTCGCAAATCGTTTTTTATTGGCACGAAATTGATGGGAGGGAGTGTGAATGTGTTTGTATGTATGTATGTATAAAAAATGAAGTTAAAACACTCGCAATATTATTTATAAAAAAAATTGGCGAGGTTCAACCCTCTGCGGCTTTAGTTTGCTGATTTGGCGATACACACAGCGACAGTTATGCATTTAAATGTCTGTATATACATATGTATGTCGGGTGGTTTTCCCCAGCCAAACTGCATTTGTGGTGTGAGGGTTGAAGCTGCAGTTAGCAACACATGCAGCTCATAGCACCACCCCCATTTTGGAAAGCAGATATGTGCTAAGTAAATGCATGTGTTGCACTTAGAGAGCTATTTTTCTGATCAACCGCCCTATTTGCAATCATATAAGCGCTAGACTGCAGTGGTTTTGAATGTTCTTGTACTACAGAAGACCAGTAAAACATTTTAAATGAAGACATATAAAATTTTATTCGTGATTTGAGCACTGGCAGTATTATTTCAACTAAAAATAATATTAATATACGGGAACCAACAACTGAAAATAATAGAAGAACTTCAATATTGGAACGTTATTTTCTGAAATAAATATTGCTATGACGGAAAGAATATCGTTTATTGAAAATAAATATCGATTCCAATTGGCAAGTAAGTACTTAAAGTAAAATTTTCATGAAGATAATGGGCATATAAATACTAGACTAAAGAGTTTATAAGATCTACGACGATTGAAATAGAAATGTTCTTGTATAGACAGTTCGAAACCACACAGTAACTATTACAATAATTGATTTGAAAAATTTCGGAGATCGACGAATCGAACAAGCAACTGGTATAAATCAAAGAAACTGGTATATTCTAGTATAGATAGAAAAGTGTTATCAATGTTAGAGACATACAAACATATCGTCCCCTCAATATAACAATAGCGTATTTGCTCATACGCCATTATTTTTTTATTGCATATTTAGAATTTCCATCATTGATTCTATGTCTGGTCAAAATTTCGTCAAATTCTACTTCCACAAAGTGGGTCAAAATGTCATTGGAAAAAATGGTGTATAATTTCATGTTCAAAAATTTAATAGACATCTGATTTGACAAAAACTTTAAACTCGATTTTCTCAAAACCCAACAAAAATTATACGCTATTGTTATATTGAGGGGAGGATATTCTCTTGTATTGAATTCAGCCCTACTGTTTATTTGAATCATTTAAATTGGAAAATTCCAGTTTCCAGATTACACATATATAAACGTCCTTTAGTACATATTAAATTTACAAAGTAAAAATGATTTCAAAATGATTTAAGCTAAAACCATCTATTTATTTTTAGCAGCGACATTGGCATTCGCATCGGCCATATTTGGCCGATTATTTTTACATCTTTCCAATGTCACTTGAATCAATGTTTTTTTTTCTTTTTTTAAAACTTAAGATATGCATTTTTCTGTTCACATTATAAAACTCAGTTTGATTTACGAAGTCTAGTATAAATAAATCCATTATTTTTGCATTAAATTGAAGGTTTCATTTAGAATGATCTGATTTATGGAAATATGCACAGTTTTGTTAAAAAATGTTTTGAAATTTTGAAGATAATTTTCAAATTTTCCAAAAAACTGGGATAGTAAGTTTTTAAAAGTTTCTCTTGAGGCGAATTTTTCACAATCAACATCATTCGTCATAGACAGGAACAGCTAATAATCACTTGGTGCCTAGTCTGGAATGGATGCAAAAGAATACCAAATCTATCAATATGTGTGGCCTGTTGGAACACAACTCTTCTTTTATTGGCTGACCGCTTCTAAGCAATTGGGTCCTTCAGACGTAGTAGGGTACCTCAACATAAAGTATCCTCTGCCAAATCCACCAAACACATAGCTAAACCTTCCTGACCGTCCATCATTTCTTGGCCACCGTTTGCGCCGTCTCAATGCGATTCCACTACGACCGTTTTCGTTTGATTACTGAATCACTTTCTATCAACAGTAACCCCTAAGAAATGTATCGATCCAGCAGCAATCGCAGATGGTCATTCGGTCGATGGAAGTTTATCGTAAACTCGTGTAACAGCCAAATTTCAAGCTTCATCTTCAAAAATACCGATCGTTATACCACGTGAGATACTAATTGCTAAAGAGATATTTTTGAAAAAATAACGGATTTTTTTACCAGACCTACTATTTTCGAACATTTTCCTCAAAGCTCCCATTTGTCGTTAAAGGAAAAAGCTATGCAACTTATTTTTTCTACCTATATATTATAATAATAAGTTTTTTAATTTAGAATATTAATTGTTTCTTAGCCAAAAACAATACTGTAACGATGCCCCAGCCTCTAAATTCCCCAGACATGACTCCGTGTGACCTTTTCCTATTTCCAAAAATAAATAGAACCTTAGAGGGTAATCGTTTTACAAGCATAAGAGAATCGCTGATAGAGCTTAAAGGCTATTCCAAAAATTTACTTTGAGAAGTGTTGGAAGAAGTGCTGATTTATTTAAAAGCGTCTGTTATAATTTTTCGTAAAATGTTCACACATTTCATACAGGCGAATCTAAAAAATTATCCTTAGACTTTTAGAAAAATGAAAATCACAAATTAAAAATGAGATTAAAAGATTTAGTACTACTTACTTGCGCAGGATTAGTTATCACGACAACCCTTTGGCAATTATGTTGCTTGATGAAAGCAATGAAACAATTAGACTCAAAAGACATCATGTTCTAGATCTCCCATTTAGGAATTAAGTATAAAAATATGTTTATATATTTTGCTAAGATATTACACACAACGAATTAGAGCATTTGTATATTGTATATTATTATTGACCTCATTGGAGATCACTAATATAAGTTAAATTTAAGATTTTGTTAAACAATTTGCTTATTATATGTTTTATATAGATTGCAAATAAAATAAATCAAAAAAAAAAAAAAAAAAAAAAAAAAAAACAAAAGGAAGCTTCCAAAAAATCGGTTCACAACCCACTCCTACAAATCCATCTGATTCCTTCACTTTATGATATATACAATAGGAATAAAACTTTACACAAATACTGTATTTGAGTTGTGACATCACTTGTGGAAAAATTGTCGAGATAGGACTATAATTTTTCAAGGTCCCTGATATCGAACATGAAGAACTCACTGATTAAGGGTAATTTTTCATCGAAAATATCGGTAAATCTCTCAAATATTTTAATGTAATTCAAAGGAAATTAGTTTCTTCTAATAATGTGTCTCTGTACCAAAAATGGTTAAAGTCGGGTCATAACTTCCCCTAGTTCCCATATATCAAATTATAGGTTTTTCAAAAATACGGTGAACTTTATTCCGCATATATCGGTTAATATGTGAGATATCTTTCCAGTGAGCATATAGTATTGGATGTAATGTATCTTAGTGGTGAAAATGAGTGAAATCGGTTCAGCGATTACCTCAGTCTTCATACACTAGATATTATGATTTTCGTTTTTCTATTGGACTTTATGCCGAATATATTTGACCCATATATTATGTGTTCTCTTAATAAAAATATAGCAATAAATTGCGAGAGTATAAAATGTTCGGTTGCACCCGAACTTTCCCTTTCCTTACTTGTTTTAATTTATTGTATGGTGTAAAGTGAATGATAGGAGCGGTCGTCATTATATAGAGCTAAGTGAAGTTATGGACCAATTTCGTACATTTTTAACAACAAATAATAATAATTATTTACATAATTTTATTAAGGGTCAGTGGTTCATAAATCATTATATTTTCATATTCCACCAATTTTGGCAAGAACGCATATCCTTGAATAACTCGTTCACAATAGGTATTATTTATTAGGCAACTAGAGAATTTCTTCAAAATTTCGTGCTAGTTGGAAGATACATCAATTTAATGGACATCGAAATGCAAAATTTGTCAGTTGATTACTTGATAAAATAGAGCATGAAAGCAACACATTGGTAACGAAGCTTAGTGCACTAGCTTTGTAACAGTTAAAATAAAATTCGTATATATTATAGTGACACTACTTCCTCACCAGTAGTAATGACGTTAATGTAAAATAATTTTCACTCGCATTCAACGGCAACTCAACTCAAGTAATGTAGAAATTACCAAAAAATTTTACGCTTCCATAATTAAAGCGCTTGCATACATAATGAGAGCGAATTCATGCAAATGAGGTCCTAGAAACGCGTAACTGCATAGTTACCCCACCAAGAAAATGAAAAAAAAAGAAAACAATTAAAACTTATATTTATGTAAATTTACATGACGCAAGGACTTACAGCAGATGCACTGCAAGCAGCAAACCGGTTTTATGCGCTCAAGGATATATAGAAGGATATATGGACGGATAGACAAGAATATGAAGTTGGCAGGCAATACAGGTTTCTTGTAAGATTTCATGTTGTATGTGTGAAAGGAAAGTGAGTTGGAAGTTTTGCTAGACAAATTTGTATATGTGTACATATGTATGTTTGTATGTATGTGGGAAAATATTAAAGAATCTGGTGAGGATATAGCAATGGAATTTTTAAGTAATGTAAAGTGATATCTTCCGTAGATAATTCACCATAAATTCAGCTATGACTCGCTTATAATTAACCGCTGAGCAATTAAAATCTATATAAACGTTGCCATGACGAACATAAATGCAAAGCAAAGCAAATGAAATTAAAACCGAAATAAAGTAAAATATATGCAACACGCGCTGAGAAATTCGTTATCCTTTAAATATACATATAAATATATATATATACTGATACTCAAAGGACATGTGCTATACATACAAACATCCTCTGAAAAGTGCTTGGCTGCGAGTCTATTAAACGACTGCTGACAATTATGATATTGACGCTGAGCGTAGGAGTGGGAAATTTTCAGAGCAGCGATAGGCAGAACCAACAACAACAAAAAGGCAGAAATATATCGAAGAATACAGCATCCAATAAGCATTTATGAGAACTGTATGCAAAGAGCGTGTGAATACTTTACTTTACAATTGAATTGTACGCCAAACAAAAACAACAAGTACAACAAAAATAAAAATCACATATTTGAATGACCCTTTTAAAGTATGAGTACTTACTGTGTGAGTATTTTTAAGTCAGAGCGATTGAAAGAATGTAGGCGCCCAAATTGTAGAGTCGTTCACCCGCCCTTTATGTGGGTTAGTAGATAAGATAGTGGAGGAGGAGTATGTGCACATACATACACATATAAATTTATACAAACACAGAAACATACACACATATATACTCATGTAGTCATATACATACATATATATAAATATATTTAGAATTTTTCCTTTCAATGAATGATATATAAAAATCTGTCTGTATGTATGTGTGAGCACACATATTTTTTTCATACTTCAACTTTGAAATCTGATATTTACTGTATAAAGCAAACAAAGATTGGTATGTCTGTGGCTTGTTCAAAGTTTTCATTCATAAAAATTAGTATTTATTGTGCATGCATTTGTTTGTATGTATATATGTACAGTATATACTTAAAGAAATATGTAAAGCATTAATAGATAACAGTTTGATTGTGCTGATATGAGCAAATGTGTGTGGACTCTTGGCTTTGTCACTAGCAGTAAAATATTAGATTACCCATAATTTTCGAAAATTTTAATGTAGAGATTTCGAAATTTATTTTACATATTAAAAAAATGATTTGAGTTTATATTTCTCAAATTTTTTTATCTTCAAATAAGTAATATACTCTTCCGGCATTAGTTTGGGATTTAGTCCTTTAGTAAGTTATAACATAACTTAATCATTTTATGAAGAGACAATATTAGTACTAAGCCAGAAAACCCTAGTTAATAACTTGTATTGCCATATTTAACTAATAAAGTATATTAAGAATTTCGACACCGAAAGACAAATGTATAAATAAATTGGAAATTGGGGATTATCGAGTATTTTGTCCACTTTATCCATTATCATGTATGTTATGTACTCATCCATACAAATTATGGATTTCCATTCACATACATATATTAGGTTGGCAAATCCGCTTTTTTGCTCATTATTCAATGCTTTATAAATTGTGTTACAGTGATAGTATTTAGTTCAAATATGCGCCGTTTGGTTCTATAATCTGTTTCCATCTAGACGGCAACTTCATAATACCCCCCTCGAAGTCCCCCTCCTTATTTGGGAAGAACTTGGACAGCCTCTTTTCACAAGCCTCTTTTGTATTCAACTTTACACCAAGGGCGTTCGCCATAGACAGGAATAGGTGGTATTCACTTGGCGATATGTCCGGGCTATATGGTGGATGCGAGATAACCTCCCATTCGAGCTCCCGTAGCTTCTAATGAGTCATCAGCGAAGTGTGTGGTCTTGCGTTGTCCTAGGTGGCACTCTACACCCTTCCTGTTGTCCAATTCTGGACGCTTCTGGTTGATCGCCAGCTTCAAGCGGTCCAGTTGTTCGCAGTAGCTGGTAGAATTAAGCGTCTGGCCATATGGGAGCAGCTCATAGTGGATGATTCCCTTTCAATCTTACCAAACACACAGCAACTTCCTTCCAACCTTCCTGGCCGTCAATTCCGGCTTGGCCTCTCTTTGGGACGATTCACCGGCCTTCGACCACGACCTTTTCAGCTTTACACCACCAAGGGCGTTCGCCATGGACAGGAACAGGTGGTAATCACTTGGCGATAGGTCCAGGCTATATGATAGATGCGATAAAACCTCCCATCCGAGCTCCCGTAGCTTCCGAGTTATCAACAATGTGTGTGGTCTGACGTTGTCCTAGGTGGCACTCTACACCCTTCCTGTTGTCCAATTCTGGTCGATCGCCAGCTTCAAGCGGTCTAGTTGTTCGCAGCAGGTGGTAGAATTAAGCGTCTGGCCACATTGGAGCAGCTCATTGTTGATGATTCCCTTTCAATCCCACCAAACGCACAGCAAAACCTTCCTGGCCGTCAATTCCGGCTTGGCCTCTCTTTGGGATGATTCATGATGAGCCTTCGACCACGACCGTTTTCGCTTGATATTGTCGTATGTGATCCATTTTTCGTCGCCAGTCACCATCCGCTTCAAAAATGGGTCGAGTTCGTTCCGTTACAGCAGCATATCGCAGGCGTTGATTCGGTCCAGAAGGTTTTTTTTGCGTCAAATTATGTGGCTTTTTTGTGTATCCAGCCTTCTGCAGTTGGTTTAAAATGTTTTGGTGACTAACTCCAACCTCCTGGGCGATGTCACGAGATGCCACATGCCGGTCTAATTCGATGTTTTCCATAAATTGATCGGTATTCGTCGTCACAAGTCTTCCGCCGGCTGGCTTATCCATGGTGTCGTTTTCACCCGTTCTGAAACGTCGAAACTATTCCTCCGCAGTTCGAAGTGTTAGAGTACCATCTCCCACCATTAATCACACGGAATGTTTCTCTGGCGGATTTGCCTCTAACGAAGGGAAACTTTAAAATAGCGAGAATTTCGGCGTTAGTGAACTCCATGTTTACATGTCTATAACTGTTGAACGCAATATCCAACTATTCATGCATAGCGTCTTTTTGTAGGTTATGTCAAGTCCTTTCAAAGATGTATAGTATTGCCAGATACGAGCTCTGCAGCGCTTTATACATAGCCCGAAATTCAAAAGACAAAAAAGGCGGGAGGGAGATATTTGACAAGCTAATATTTTTTTGGAAATATTCTAAATACACTTTGAGGCTTGATTCTATCATTCGAGAGTTGGTTTGAGTTCTTATAATAACCACCACAAGTTTTCTTAATAGCTCAGGTCTTCTAAAATAGTACTAGTATAGAATACCTCACTATTTGATTTTCAGTTTTAAACAGTGAAACCACCCAAGACTGTTTGGTAAACTTTTATACGATAACTTTTCGTTAGACAAAATATAAAATTCTACATATTCACTTTAAATCAATCCACCACTGGACAATTTAATCAATTGTTTTCATCATAAGCAAACTATTCTAGGCCAAAGTGCAAACGTTTCAAAAACCTTCTTAGAGAAACTCATCTTCACCGTTCTCTAATGCTTACTCGATCACATTATTGCCATATGCCTACTATTTATTCCAATGTACATGATGAGAGTTCATATCTTTCATTAATAATCTTGAAAAACTAGACCAACAACTCTTTAAAACCTTAAAAAAATATATATAAGCAACAGCTTTAATTCATTTAAATAGAGCAATTCAACTGCTTGACTATCTATTTGCCCTATTTCCACCCTTTCGATACAACATTTGCTGCCCGCAAACCGGTTGGCAGCTGAAAAACTTGCTTGATATGTACAAATCAAAGCTTAAGATTGCAAAGCATTTCCCTAAACAAAATCCAAAGAAACTAAAATACCAAAGATTCTCTGCTATTTATGTGTATATGTTGCAGGACGAAGCAGAAGCAGCAGCAGGATTCTTTCTCCTTGCTAAACGTGTTCTATACAAACGAGTAATGTCAGTTAGATCAATGCTGAGATGTCAGGTAGCCGACAGTGGAATAACAAAGGTGAAAAATGTGCAAGGATAACACTGTACAGCGACGCACACACGAACCGTCTTTGGTGTTTTTCATTTCACATTATTGTTGTTATTGTTTTCATTTACTTATACATAATAGGGTACTCAGCTACCTGTATTGCTTCTCATTTGAGGAATATAATTACAAATTTCTTCTATTGTATTGTTAATTATTCGATAGTTTTGTTTTGCTAATGGCTTTGAGATACCTATCCATATATTTATATATGCACTCATGAGTTGTAACAAATCGGGATTTTTTTAGAAGAAATCCTCTCCGAAGATTTTGTATTATATTTAGATGAGAGAAATCGATTAATTGTTAAAAACTTGGAGAGTGGCGAATCGAACATGAAACTGGTATAAGTTGAATGTACTGGCATAATCCAATAGAGATTATTGTAGAGAGATTACACACATTAATTATATGCTCTCTTGGCTGTATTCAAGGATATTGCTTCTTTGTTGATTTTTGAAGTACATGTCTCCAGAAGAGTGTTCATATAAAGCGAGTAGAGTAGTGGCGAATCAAAGACGTTAAGACTTGCTAAGTACATACATATACCACATTTATGAGGAACGTCTTCTGGTTTCATAGTGAACAATTTACTAAAGTTAAATTAAAAAACTATTTTGATCGGAAGTGAGATTTAACGATTTAAAATTATACCAGATTTCAAAAAGTTCCGAGAAAATGGTTACATTTGATTTCAAATTGCCCAGAAAACGGGGCCTACCCAATGTATCTTTATAGGATCTGAATCCGGTTTCGGTTTTTCAAAATTCAAAATGGCGGATTCAATATGGCGGAGGCTTTTTTGAAAAATTCATCGAAATCGCTCGAAAATCGTTATCCGGGGTTTTCGGGGTCGCTTATTACGAATCCGGTGTCGCTTTTTCAAAATTCAAAATAGAGGATACAATATGGCGAATTTTTAAAATGTGCCCATCATACTGGTTCATTTTGAATTTTTAGAAAGTAACTTCAAATTCGTAATCAGAGTACCCGAGAACCCACGAATAACGAGTATCAAGCGATTATGATTTGTAGTGTTATGTCAAAACTCTGATCTGATGGCGTTAAATGGACCTCATATTCGGATTCAGACAAAAATTATTTTTTGTGTAGCTGTGCAATTATTGGTAAGGCCGGATAAAATCGAATGACAATACTTTTTGAAGTTAATGAAATTTAATTTGACATTTAACATCTTCATCCATGATATTTATGGATGTTAAGAAGAGTTGAGGTATAGTTTATAAGGAGACCTCTAAAAGCAGAAAAAAATTTGCTTTAAGAATTATGAGGTTCACAGCTTTAATAAAAAGTCTCTAAAACTCTACGTTCCTTTACTGAATATACACTAAAAAATTTTTAAAACTTTATCTTCCAGATTCGAATCTAATGGAAACGGGTTGTGTGCGTTATGGCAAGTGCAAGTGGTTTAATGTGGCCAAAGGTTGGGGCTTCATAACACCATACGATGGCGGACAGGAGGTGTTTGTGCATCAGGTAAATTATCTCAACAGCTTACTCTACTTCGCTATTCTCTTTCAATACTGTACTCTACTTAACTTTTCCCATCACTACATCCATTTCTCCAACTGCCCACAGAGTGTCATACAAATGTCCGGCTTTCGTTCGCTGGGCGAGCAAGAGGATGTGGAATTCGAATGCCAACTAACTGAACGCGGACTGGAGGCTACACGTGTGAGCGGCAGCAAAGGACACGACTGCACGGGCAGCACCTTCCGACCGCGCACGAAGAAGCGACGACGTGTACGTTGCTATAATTGCGGTAAATTTGCTAATCACATAGCGTCCATGTGCCCGCAGGAACCGCAACCCAAACGCTGTCATATATGCAAATCCGAGGCGCATTTCTTTGCCGATTGTCCGATGCGGCAGGTGAGTAGTAGTACAGTGGTAATGACAGCCATTCATTTAAGACAACAACAAAAACGTATTTTAATTAAATTTCTTTCCACTCTCTCTCGCTCATTTGTATAGGAATCAACTGCGAGTGCTGATTCGGCGGCAATATCTAATGACGATAAGAGCCAGTGCGAGGATGCAGCCACGTGAGAGTGACAAATGGGCAGTGGCCGTGGGAATGCAATAGAAGAAAGGCAAAGAATTACCTCAACATTTCATCGATTAAGTCTCTAGCCCCGTTGCAGTGCGCTTTAATTTACCTCGTTTCGCCGCCATTTTGTAGTATTTGCTTTGGACCGTTCAAAGGCTCCACAGCTGAAGAATGCTTAGTACAAACTTGAAGAACTATCAACACATTTTTTCATTTACATATATATTTACTATATATTAAGGAGAAATTTTTAATTTAAGAAGTAATTTTTGACAGTGAACATTAATGCTTAGTTCAAAAGACATTTTTTATGCAAAAATTGTAAAATGATTATTTATTTTAAGTATCCTTCAGGTATCATATACTATAACATACTATCATACTAGATTATATATATATATATTTACTTAAGCAAGCATTTGCATGCAATTTAATGTACAATTACAATGCCATTTTTAAGAGTACTTAGATCTTAAAGAAAAACTGAACAACATATTACCTCGTAAATATGTGCTCAACCACATTTGTAGTTGTATGTTGTTGTAAGTACATATTTACAAAAAAAACATATTTTTAAATAAATTTTATAATACAAAGAATACTTGAAAATCGTTTTACTTCATTTGAGATATACTCTTTACTGGGCGATAGAGGTAATGGTATTGCTAAACGATTGTCATTAACTGACTGAGATCTCAGATGGCAACATTCAATTAGACGTCAGAAGTCAAATGTCAGATGACGTCGTATGAGAAATGTCAGATGGCAACTATCAAATAGACGTCAGATGAGAAATGCCAGATGGCAACTGTAAAATAGACGTCAGATGCCAAATAGACGCCAGATGTCAAAAGTCAGATAGACGACAGTTGAGAAATGTCAGATGGCAACAGTTAAACAGACGTCAGAGCGCCAAATGTCAAATAGACATCAGATGTTAAATGTCAAATAGATGTCAGATGGCAACTGTAAAATAGACGTCAGATGCCAAATAAACGCCAGATGTCAAAAGTCAGATAGACTTCAGGTGAGAAATGTCAAATGGCAACGTCAAACAGACGTCAGATGTCAGATGCCAAATGTCATATAGACGTCAGATGTTAAATGTCAGATGGCAACTGTCAAATAGACGTCAGATGTCAAATAGACGCCAGATGTCAAATGTCAGATAGACGTCAGTTGAGAAATGTCAAATGGCAACAGTCAAACAGACGTCAGATGTTAGATGCCAAATGTCATATAGACGTCAGATGTTAAATGTCAGATGCCAAATAGACGCCAGATGTCAAATGTCAGATAGACGTCAGATGAGAAATGTCAGATGGCAACAGTCAAACAGACGTCAGATGTCAGATGCCAAATGTCATATAGACGTCAGATGAGAAATGTCAGATGGCAACTGTCAAATAGAGGTCAGATGCCAAATAGACGCCAGATGTCAAATGTCAGATGTTAAATGTCAGATGGCAACTGTAAAATAGACGTCAGATGCCAAAAAAACGCCAGATGTCAAAAGTCAGATAGACGTCAGTTGAGAAATGTCAGATGGCAACTGTCAAATAGACGTCAGATGCCAAATACACGCCAGATGTCAAATGTCAGATAGACTTCAGGTGAGAAATGTCAAATGGCAACGTCAAACAGACGTCAGATGTCAGATGCCAAATGTCATATAGACGTCAGATGTTAAATGTCATATGGCAACTGTCAAATAGACGTCAGATGCCAATTAGACGCCAGATGTCAAATGTCAGATAGACGTCAGTTGAGAAATGTCAAATGGCAACAGTCAAACAGACGTCAGATGTTAAATGTCAGATGGCAACTGTCAAATAGACGTCAGATGCCAAATAGACGCCAGATGTCATATGTCAGATAGACGTCAGATGAGAAATGTCAGATGGCAACAGTCAAACAGACGTCAGATGTTAAATGTCAGATGAGAAATGTCAGATGGCAACTGTCAAATAGACGTCAGATGCCAAATAGACGCCAGATGTCAAATGTCAGATGTTAAATGTCAGATGGCAACTGTCAAATAGACGTCATATGCCAAATAGACGCCAGATGTCAAATGTCAGATAGACGTCAGTTGAGAAATGTCAAATGGCAACAGTCAAACAGACGTCAGATGTCAGATGCCAAATGTCATATAGACGTTAGATGTTAAATGTCAGATGGCAACTGTCAAATAGACGTCATATGTCAAATGTCAGATAGACGTCAGTTGAGAAATGTCAAATGGCAACAGTCAAACAGACGTCAGATGTCAGATGCCAAATGTCATATAGACGTCAGATGTTAAATGTCAGATGGCAACTGTCAAATAGACGTCAGATGCCAAAAAGACGCCAGATGTCAAATGTCAGATAGATGTCAGTTGAAAATTGTCAGATGGCAACAGTCAAACAGACGTCAGAGCGCCAAATGTCAAATAGACATCAGATGTTAAATGTCAAATAGATGTCAGATGAGAAATGTCAGATGGCAACTGTCAAACAGACGTCAGATGAGAAATGTCAAATGGCAACTGTCAAATAGACGTCAGATGCCAAATAGACGCCAGATGTCAAATGTCAGATAGACTTCAGGTGAGAAATGTCAAATGGCAACGTCAAACAGACGTCTGATGTCAGATGCCAAATGTCATATAGACGTCAGATGAGAAATGTCAGATGGCAACTGTCAAATAGGCGTAAGATGCCAAATAGACGCCAGATGTCAAATGTCAGATAGACTTCAGGTGAGAAATGTCAAATGGCAACGTCAAACAGACGTCTGATGTCAAATGGCAAATGTCATATAGACGTCAGATGAGAAATGTCAGATGGCAACTGTCAAATAGACGTCAGATGCCAAATAGACGCCAGATGTCAAATGTGAGATAGACTTCAGGTGAGAAATGTCAAATGGCAACAGTCAAACAGACGTCAGATGTCAGATGCCAAATGTCATATAGACGTCAGATGAGAAATGTTAGATGGCAACTGTCAAATAGACGTCAGATGCCAAATAGACGCCAGATGTCAAAAGTCAGATAGACGTCAGTTGAGAAATGTCAGATGGCAACAGTCAAACAGACGTCAGATGTCAGATGCCAAATGTCATATAGACGTCAGATGAGAAATGTCAGATGGCAACTGTCAAATAGACGTCAGATGCCAAATAGACGTCAGATGTCAAATGTCAGATAGACTTCAGGTGAGAAATGTCAAATGGCAACAGTCAAACAGACGTCAGATGTCAGATGCCAAATGTCATATAGACGTCAGATGAGAAATGTCAGATGACAACTGTCAAATAGACGTCAGATGTCAAATAGACGTCAGATGTCAAAAGTCAGATAGACGTCAGTTGAGAAATGTCAGATGGCAACAGTCAAACAGACGTCAGATGTCAGATGCCAAATGTCATATAGACGTCAGATGTTAAATGTCAGATGGCAACTGTCAAATAGACGTCAGATGCCAAATAGACGCCAGATGTCAAATGTCAGATAGACGTCAGTTGAGAAATGTCAAATGGCAACAGTCAAACAGACGTCAGATGTTAGATGCCAAATGTCATATAGACGTCAGATGTTAAATGTCAGATGGCAACTGTCAAATAGACGTCAGATGCCAAATAGACGCCAGATGTCAAATGTCAGATAGACTTCAGGTGAGAAATGTCAAATGGCAACGTCAAGCAGACGTCAGATGTCAGATGCCAAATGTCATATAGACATCAGATGTTAAATGTCAGATGGTAACTGTCAAATAGACGTCACATGCCAAATAGACGCCAGATGTCAAATGTCAGATAGACTTCAGGTGAGAAATGTCAAATGGCAACGTCAAACAGACGTCAGATGTCAGATGCCAAATGTCATATAGACGTCAGATGTTAATGTCAGATGGCAACTGTCAAATAGACGCCAGATGCCAAATAGACGCCAGGTGTCAAATGTCAGATAGACGTCAGTTGAGAAATGTCAAATGGCAACAGTCAAACAGACGTCAGATGTTAGATGCCAAATGTCATATAGACGTCAGATGTTAAATGTCAGATGGCAACTGTCAAATTGACGTCAGATGCCAAATAGACGCCAGATGTCAAATGTCAGATAGACTTCAGGTGAGAAATGTCAAATGGCAACGTCAAACAGACGTCAGATGTCAGATGCCAAATGTCATATAGACGTCAGATGTTAAATGTCAGATGGCAACTGTCAAATAGACGTCAGATGCCAAATAGACGCCAGATGTCAAATGTCAGATAGACGTCAGATGAGAGATGTCAGATGGCAACAGTCAAACAGACGTCAGATGTTAAATGTCAGATGAGAAATGTCGGATGGCAACTGTCAAATAGACGTCAGATGCCAAATAGACGCCAGATGTCAAATGTGAGATAGACTTCAGGTGAGAAATGTCAAATGGCAACAGTCAAACAGACGTCAGATGTCAGATGCCAAATGTCATATAGACATCAGATGTTAAATGTCAGATGCGAAATGTCAGATAGACGTCAGGTGAGAAATGTCGAATGGCAACAGTCAAATAGACGTCAGATGTTAAATGTCAGATGAGAAATGTCAGATGGCAACTGTCAAATAGACGTCAGAAGCCAAATAGACGCCAGATGTCAAATGTCAGATAGACGTCAGATGAGAAATGCCAGATGTCAAAAGTTAGATAGACGTCAGATGAGAAATGCCAGATGGCAACAGTCAAACAGACGTCAGATGCCAAATGTCAAATAAACGTCAAATGTTAAATGTCAGATAGACGTCAGATGAGAAATGTCAGATGGCAAATGTCAAATAAACGTCAGATATCAAATGACAGATAGACGTCAGTTGATAAAAGTCAAATCGACGTCAGTTGAGAAATGTCAGATAAAAGTCAGATGACAAATGTCAGATAGAAAATGGTGAGAATGATCTTAGATGATAAATAACAAATAGAGGCCAAATGCGAAATATTTAACTCATTTCAGCATATTGCCTGCAATAGCGTTTAACTTTTTCTTTAAAAAATCTTCTAAAATATACCCTTACGGTTATCCCAGCGAAAAATCTTTTACCAAATAAACACTTTTACTGCAGTTATAGGCTATGAATAAACAAACTAAACATGTGGACCATTTTGTGGCGAGGAGAAGTGTTTGTCAACATGTACTTAAACTTTTATGAAATACTTAAAAGCTCGAATGAACATTTTTATGTCTGAATAGAAGTAAGTGCGGCACAAGGATTTGTAGAAATACATACACTCAACTTCATACACAGCCGCATCCAGGCAAACATATTTATGTTGGACTTTCAGTGAACCTACAAACATATATATGTGTGTAAAGCTTGAAAAATATACGTGTGGAAAATTGCAACTATTTAAAAAAAAACTTTTTGTGAGACTCTTGACAATGGAGTTGCTACACTTTACCACACTTTTGAAATACTTGCAATTGTTGACAGCATTGTACAGTTATTTATGGAAGTGAAATTACAAAAAAAAAAATACTATTAGTCAGTGGTAAAAAGTCTGGTATTGAGCAACATTTTTTGGAAAAAGCAGGCAAAAACCGGAAATATTTTTGGTCTGAAACTTGGGTTCGTTATCTGTGGATCTGTTATCTTCAAAAATAATAAGCCTCGCCGGGGAGATTAATTGAAGAAAATACACTTTTTGGTCAAAAATAATGGAAGGTCCTTTTGTAATCTATTATCATTTTTATAATCAAAGGGTCACAAAATTGAACTACTCGTTAAAAAAACAGAAAAACTATATTTTTTTTAAATACATAAAATCGAAGTACATAATTTAAAATTAGGTTTATGATCACAAATATATTTAGTAAAAAATTATATACATATATCATATAAGAAAAAATCATAAAATTGTCTACATAATAAAAAAATATAAAATTTTTCGAATTTTCGGAAATGATTTCGACTCTATAATAATACATTATTTATTTGATTAAAAAATTTTATTTCGTGCTAAAATGTGGAATGAAACGAAAAAACAAGTACAATATATAGAAATACTTAAAAAAATATGAGAACATGAGTTCTTTTTTACGGAATTCATCACTTTCTGACCAGTGATATTCAAACTGTGAAAAGAGAGAGAGTGAGAGTAAAAGCGTTCTCACTGATTACGAGAGCACCTTTTTAAACTTTCGCTTCCAATTAGCACTTCCTTCACTCAGTGCACTATCATTTTTCTCCATTGGCATTCAAAATAATTATGACACTCTCTCTTTAAATTTATACTCTCCAATATACGGGTATACGTTGCCAAATTTGGTATTGTAGTAGTAGTAGCAACATGTTAACAGTTAAGAGCGGTTGAATTTGCAATTTTCAATAAGTTTGTATACATATGTATAAATATTTATATATAATCAGTATATTAAATACTATATAATCAGTATATTGGCTAAGAATTATATACCCTTATTAAATTGAAGTAACCGCTTTCATCAGATTTTATCTGTAATTAATAATTTATTTATTTAAATTAATTATTTACTTTTTTAAATTAATCAAAAAACCCTTTCAGCGGAAATGTGGTGATTCAATGTTCAAGTAACATGTGTATTATGCATGTATGTAAGTATATTCCCACATAGATTCAACTATATTCTCTCATTTCATCAATTAACTTTCCTAAAAATACATTGCTTCTAAAATTGTTAATGTTCTTTCTTTCGCAAAAATTTAAGGCAAATTTTTATTATCACCTTCAACAGATTTCCGCTTCCCCTGAAATCTCTCTCAACTTTATTGAAAACAAGAGAGCCTCGTTTAAGAAGAATATACCTTCATCTCTCTCTTACTTCTCTCGGATCGTTACGTTCGCCAATTTCCGAAGATTTTAAAACTATCACTACATCGCTAAGGTTAATGTGCTTCTCTTATCAGTATATTTTCCCCTACTATTTTAAGTACAAAACTGTGCGCAGGTATGCATATACAGCATTTATAGGTATTTATAGTTATTATTTCCTTAAACTTTTTTTTTACTATACTTTCTTTCTTATTATGCTATTTTTACATTTATTTTACATACATAATTTATACTAGCACTTTAATAATTTCAGATGACTATCTTCGGCGGACACCGCAAACTATCATTTCAACGTTTATAATCGTTTGAACTACGAATTTCCAGTGACGTTGGAAATACTCCCCTTTACTCATTCCAATGCTGCCCTGATACATTTAACTCATTTCCGCTTCCTACATACTCTGCTCTCATTCAGCACTCTTTATTTGATTTTAGTACCCAAAAGAGAATTTCCTCTTAAGGAGAGTACACATAGCGGAAAATCCCTGATCTCACCATTCTCATTAAGAGCGAGCATGTCACTCTTCCATTTATTGTCGCTACATATGCAAAGCATCTTTATCCAGTGATACTAAAACTACACATTCACTCACTGTTACACAGATTCACTTAAACATACATATATCCTCTTCAAATGAACTCTTCCATTGCTCTTAAATATTATTTCCTTCAATTGAAAATATCAGCGGTCCACAAGCATCACAAGAGTAGAGAAGAGAACATAGATACTTATAAAATGCCATAGATAATTTTATTTCAAATAAAATCACATACAATTTTGAGGGAAAGGAGTATATTAATTTGTTTATAATTATTATATGTTCTTAACAAATATTATTCGAAGAACTTTAGATTTTAGAATGAAAGAAAATTATGTTAAAAAACTTACCTTCCATAATCAGCTCTTTCTGTTACAACTCCTTAAATGAAATCGGCGACCATTGTCCACTTACTGCTCCGAAATCTGTTAGCATTATGTTAATGCTCTCTCATAAAACATAATATTTCACATATTTTTAAAGTCTTAACTCACATGAGTCTTAAAATATATACACTGATACATATATGTTCGTTTTTCTCTTTCTCTCTCTCCGTATTTTAGATTCTCTGTCCACTTTTGCTGAGTCTTTTCTACTATTTCTCTTTTCGCAAAATCACAAATCAACACATTTTCTTTTTTTATACATTCAACGTTTCGTACCAGATGGGAAGTAATAATTTTGTCTCTTCTTTTATTATAAAATTAAAAAAGTAACACCCGACCGCGACACATTTTCGACCGACACCGACACTGCACCCGAATTATTAAACATTTATAAACGTTCGAACGCACGAAATTGCACTTCTTTCTACTCGTTCCACAATTACAAAGTGGAGCTTTAATTTATTTTCGCTTTCCATAAGCTGCTCTCACTACCGCACAGCGCTCTTTCCATGAGTATATTTCCAAATAAGAGAGTCAGCACATAAGAAGAAAGCTCATGCGCTTTAAAAGTTTTGCAACTTTTTCGTTTTTGCCACAAAACTACAATTTACAATATGAAGTGGACAATGTGGACAATGTATGAATTTATTTAGTATTTTATAGTCTTTTAAAAAGTTTTTAGAACACTTCGAAGTAGTATATTTACAGTTAATATTGTTACTCAATAATTATTTATAATTAATTATATTTTATTATAACTTTTTGTTAAACGAAATCGACCGACGCAAATTTCCAACCGCTTGTATTCACCGACAATCTCAGACTAACTGCAAGAACTTCAAACATGTTCAGCCTATAGCAACGTAATTTCCAGTGTCATCTAAGCCCTTCTATTTATTTTAGAGCTTTGCTGAATTCCTTAAACTTATTGTAGCTTACATTTAATTCTCCTTCGCTCAGATCGCTTTCCCCTTATTCCCTAGGGATATTGTAACAACGAATCGATAGCTGTTCCAGGCGCTCGCATTTATATTGGTCGGTTCACGCATTCGTATATGTTTACTTGCTCTTTCGTTCTCTTATATTAATTTTAAAGTTCCGAGAGAGAGATGCATCTCAAGTCATTTCCGTTTCCTATAACCCTGCTATAAATAGCAAGATCGTTGAATAGCAAATGGGTATATGTTCAATCACCCTTAAATAGTTTTAGTACCACTGTATTTTAAGAGATCATAAGCTTTATACAATTATAGTTTTGTAGTCGCGCAGTAAGGAGAGAATATTAGGAGAGTGCTGAGGAAACGGAAGGAAATAAAAACATTTGAAAGAGCGTTTTCTCAATTTAAGTGTGAGTGTATAGAACTAGTGTGTATGCTGAAAATATTATGTTTTGCGAATGTTGCATGAATAGCAACAGCTCAGGTGTTCTCTACTTAAGTGTAGACTCGCTTAATTGGGAGCAAGATAATGAGAGAGCTCAGCACAATGAAAGTAATTTGGAAACACCTAATTATCTTAAGGAATGTAGATTAGCGCTGGGATATTTTGAGCGGTACTAGAAATTATTCGCTCAACGATTATTTGTGCAGTTATGGCATTCAGTTAGTTCGTCATGTTCATCGGAACGCGTCGGTATAAGAAGTTTGGTATTGACCAACATTTTTTGGAAAAAGCAGGCAAAAACCAGAAATATTTTTGGTCTGAAACTTGGGTTCGTTATCTGTGGATCTGTTATCTTCAAAAATAACAAGCCTCGCCGGGGATTAATATGTAATCTATTATCATTTTTACAATCAAAGGGTCACGAAATTGGACTACTCGTTAAAAAAAAACAGAAAAACTATATTTTTTTAAATACATAAAATCGAAGCAAATCATTTAAAGATTATGTTTATGATCACAAATATATTTAGTAAAAAAATATATACATATCAGAATATTTATATATATATCATATAAGAAAAAATCATAAAATTGCCAATATATTATAAAATATATATAATATTTTTTTGAATTTTCAAAAATGATTTCGAAACTCCATAATAATACATTATTTATTTGATTTAAAGAATTTATTTCGTTCTAAAATGTGGAATGAAGCGGAAAAAATAGTACAATATATAAATACTTAAAAAATATGAGGCATGAGTTCTTTTTTACCGAATTCGTCACTTTCTGACCAGTGATATTCAAACTGTGAAGAGAGAGAGAGAGTAAAAGCGTTCTCACTGATTACGAGATTTCTAAGAGCACCTTTTCCATACTTCCCCTTCTAATTAGCACTTCCTTCACTCAGTGCACTATTATTTTTCTCCATTGGCATTCAAAATTTATTACCTCACTCTCTCTTTAAATTTGGCATTGGAGTAGTAGTAACAACATGTTTAAAGGAAATAACGGTAGATTTTGCAAATTTCAACTCAAAAAAGTTTATATACACACATATAAATATTTACATAGAATCAGTATATTGGCTAAGAAAAATGATATAAGGCACTTACCCACATGAATTATTAGCAACCACATTATCTGTAATTAATAGTTTAATTATTATAATTTAACGAACGAGTCGCGAATTATTTAACTTAAAATATTTTTTTATTAAAGGATAAATAAATTAAATTGGTCAAATAACACTTTCGGCGGAAATGTGACTAAAGGTTCGAGTAATATATATGTATGTATGAAAGTATACTCTCTGAGTAGCTCTCACTACATCAATAAATTTCATTAAAATACACTGTCTCTAAAACTATTTCACCCTTTCCCAAACTTTAAAGTCAAATGGATTACCTTGAGCAGATTTCCGCTTCCTCAGAACATTCTCCTCACTGTCCATGAGCTCACTATTTTTTTATTGAAAACAGGAGAGCGTCGATTATGAAGAGGCTAAAGCTCCAGTTACCCATACTTGACTTGACTCAGCTTCGAAAAATTTCGCTTGGAAAACTTAGATGCAGTTATACTTCACACAACTTCAACTTCAGCTGTTTTTATTATAGTTTCTGGGTAGAGTTGCCAGATGTGCAGATTTAGCTTTAAAATTAAGTTTTTTAAATTAAAATATCACCAAGATCGAAGATTTCAAAACTAGTATACAAAAAAATCTTCACTATTAGGAAATCTGTGAAGCTCAGTTTTTCGATATTTAGAATTGTTAGAAGATGTAATAAATTGGAGCCAGCCAAGCGTATAAATGATAGGTGAAAAAATAATTTATTCAAATTGTTTTTGAACATTTACAATCAATTTTTTATTACATAAATTCGCAAAATATTTTTTTTCTGAGCAGATCACCACAAATTCATGCAGAGATTCGCAATAGTAATGTTTCTGTTGCAAAATTTACCCTCATATCGTACCTATTTGATTTGATTTGTTTATTGCACTTAAAGTATTTGCGTTATAAATACAATAAAATATTTTTTATTAAACACATTAAAAAATAATTGTTGTGAAAAAGGTATTTTCCTCTGAATTATCTTATTTTTTCTTTATTTGAAGATTTATAAATATTAAAGACTAGAATTTTAACATATTTAATTTTAACCGAAAACATTCAGGCAACACTGGAATAGTGTCATAATGAGAATGAAAAGAGAAGCAGTGAGAGAGGGAGAGCAGCTCAAATGTCAACGTAACGTAGAATTCTAAATTCAACAGACTTTCAAGTCAAGTCATGCGTTCGGTAATCAAATACATGCAAGGCCCATTAAACGGATCTTTTATGTGACAGTTATCAAGTCTCTCTAGGTCAAGTCAAGTATGGGTAACTGGAGCTTAAATTATGCAAACCTTGTCTCTTCATGGAATTACCTAAGTCTTTTGCTGCTCTTTTATTACTCTCTGATCGTTTCATTCAGTGGTTATAAAACTATTAGTGCTTTTTCGTTGACTCACATAATCACTGTACCGCAAATGTTAATTTGCTTCCGCTTCCTATGAACTCTGCTACTATTTCCGAATAGGTGACCTTTCACGTTAGAAGAGAACATCTACGCTCTTACTATTAACAGCATTATGTTAATGCGGTCTTAATGTCAGTTAAATATACTTTTACAATTTTTCTCTCATTGATTTGTACTCTTTTTTTTTAGAAATTCAACAAATATATTTTATTATATTATTTAACTCAATATACTACCATACTTAATAATTTTCGACTACTCTTTTCAACAGACACCACAAGCTAACTTTAAATCATTTCAATCACGATCCAGTGCCATTGGAAATACTCCCTTTCACTCCTTCCATTGCTGCCCATTATACCTTTAAAGAATTTCACCTTAAGTAGAATACACCTGCGTATACAAAGCACAAATTCTTAATCTCACCATTCTCATTAAGAGTGAGCGTGACTCTCTTCCATTTATTGTCGTTACATATACAAAGCAAAAAAAGATAATTTTTCTCTCTTTAACCAGCGATACTGAAACTACTCACTCACTCTATGTTAGATAGAATCACTTAGGCATATTTCTCACTTTAAATGAACACTTCTATTGCTCTTAAACATTATTTCCTTTAATTTAAAATTTCAGCGGCCCACACAGGTGTCACAAGTGTTGAAAAGAGTACATACATATACAATGCTATAGCTGTATCAAAGCCTTTTTAAATTTTGTATTATAAAATAAATTATGAAAAAAACTTACCTTCCTGTTAATTGCTTCAAATCTTCCTCTTGCTTCAAATCTTTAAATAAATCCCGATACCATTGTCCAATGTTGAGAAATCTGTTAGCATTATGTTAATGCTCTCTCATAAAACATAATATTTCACATATTTTTTAAGTCTTAACTCCAATGAGTCTTAAAATATATACACGGCAATATGTTCATTCTTTTCTCTCTATCAGTAGTTCTCTGTCCACTTTTGCTCTGTCTTTTCTACCACATTTTCTTTATATACTTTCAATGTTTCGTACCAGATGAGAACTAATAATTTTGTCTCTTCTTTTATTATAAACTTAAAAAAAATTACTCCGCGACCGCGACCGCGACACATTTTCGACCGACATCGACACCGCACCCGAATTATTCAACATGTTCGAACGAACGAAATTCCACTTGTTTCTACTCGTTCCACAATTACAAAAAGGAGCTGTAATTTATTTTCGCTCACTACCGCACACCGCTCTTTCTATGAGTATATTTCCAAATAAGAGAGTCAGCACATAAGAAGAAAGCTCATGCGCTTTAAAAGTTTCGCAATTTTTTCGTTTTTGCCACAAAACTGCAAAATATATATGTATATAGGACAATGTATTAATTTATTTAGTATTTTATGGTCTTTTAAAAAGTTTTTAGAACACTTCGAAGTAGTATATTTACAGTTAGTATTGTTGCTCAATAATTATTTATAATTAATTATATTTTATTATAGCTTTTTGTCAAACGAAACCGACCGACGCGAATTTCCAACCGCTTATATTCACCGACAATCTCAGACTAACTGCAAGAACTTCAAAAATGTTCAGCCACGTAATTTCCAGTGTCATCTAATCCTCTTCATTCTAAAGCTTTGCTGAATTGCTTAAACCTATTGCAGCTTCCTTTTATTTCCCCTTCGCTTAGATCGTTTTCCCCCTTAATCCCTAGGGGTATTTTAACAACGAATCGGTAGCTTTCACATTGTTTCAGCCACTCACGCATTTATATTAGCCGGCTCACGCATTTGTACTCCTTTACTTACTCTTTCGCTCTCTATACTTACATTAATTTTAAAGTTCCGAGAGAGAGAGGCATCTCAAGTCATTTCCGTTTCCTATAAACCTACTAAAAAAGCAAAAGCGCTGAATAGCAATAGGGAATATATTCAATCACATTTAATTAGTTTTAGTACCACTGTAGTTTAAGAGATCACCAGCTTTATACAATTGTAGTGTTGTAGTCGTAGTAGAGAGTGGAGGAAACGGAAGGAAATAAGAACAGTGAAAGAGCGTTTTACTCAATTTAAGTGTGAGTGTATAGAATTAGAATAACAACAGCGCAGGTGTTCTCTACTTCAGTGTATACAAGCTTACTTGAAAGCAAAATAAGGGGAGAGCGCAGTGCTATGAAAATAGGAAACTAAAATTATCTTGAGAAATGTAGACTAGCGCTGGATTGAGTAAAAGTGGATATATTCAGCGGTACTAGAAATTAGTCGCTCAACGATATGCAGTTATGACATACAGTTAGTTCGTCATGTTCATCGGTACGTGTCGGTACGCGGAATTTTTAAGTGCGAGTATAAACCGAAAAATATTAGTTTTTGGCCAACAATATTGTGAGTAAATAAGCCTGAAAGTACAGAAAAGTATTAAAACATAATCAATAGGTTTTGTGGGAACAGGAAAGATACAATGAAGAGGAAATGTATTGCATACGGACATACGTTCAAATCAGTGTGAGAGAGTACATATAAGAATACATATATATTTGTATGCATATTAATCGTACACTATTATATTTTTTTGAAAGTGGACTAACTTCAACTCTTAACAGACTTCGTGGCATGCAGGAAAAATCGCCGACAATGGTTGCAGATCTTCATTTAAAGGAGTAAATTAGAGAAGTGTGAAAGGTGAGTTAACTTATGTACATTTACATATATATACTAAAATATGAGAGACCACTAACATATACATATATGCTAAAAGATTACTGTGAAGTCAAAAATATATTTACACTCTCCTTCACTCATTCCAAAGCTTTGCTGAATTCCATTAAACTAACCAATAATTTTTCCCTTCTCTGAGATCGTCTCATCAACTAATCAACAATCATATTTTTATTCTCCTATTTACTCCACCATTATATAAAACTAAATAAATAGTGAAAGCTCTCTGCTTCTCCATTTCCTATACATCTGCTATCAATAGTGAGAGAACTGAGTGGTAAAATGGGTTTAAGGAAGCGGAAATATGCTAACGATTTCCCGTATAATGTTGAGTGAGTGAGAGTGATTGAGTAGTTTTAGTATCACTGGATTTTAGTAGTCTTTTTGAGTACATATGTGAAAGTTGCCGGTTGAAGTGCGGATAAACTGTGCACTATATAATTTATATACATTGTTGCTTATATGTAGCTTTGGGGTCAGATGAAAAAACGATATAGCGACTGTTTCTATGCAAGAGAAAAACACTCTCATTTAAAGAAAATAATCGTAAGATCAACCAGCACAAAATATTCATGTGCTTAAAAAGTAAAACAAATAATAAGAGCATAAGAGTATTCATATAAATGATGGTTCTCTTATTTAAATAAAAAGTCATAGCAGAGAGCACTGAGCAGTAGAAGATTTCGTGAGAAGCGGAAACAACGGTAAACGATACACTGATGGAATGAGTGAAACGATGAAGATCAGGTAAAGTGGTCGGGTAATATAAAGAGTACTCGTGGTTATAGTTAGAGAGAGGAGAAAATAATTGGAAAAGCTTTAGAAAGAGTAAAAGGTGGTATTTTTCTAAAACAGAAAGTCACTTATTTGGAAGAATATAAAAAAAAAAATTTAATTGAATTGGAAGAATATTCACGGAAAGAGCGAACAGACGAGTGTTCAGGGGAAACGGAAATAAATTAAAGGAAATAAGTTAAAGTGCAGCGCTGGAATGAGTGAAGGGAAATATTTCCAAAGGAACTGGAAATTCGTAGTGAAAATGATTATAAACGTTGCATAGTTAGTTTGCACGCCGGGTCAAAGCGTGCGGTATTAATTTTTTAAGTGAAAGTGTTTGTTGATTAAAAAAAATAAAACAATTTAATAAATATACAGCTAGTTATATAAGTTGTTAAAAACAAAATATTTAAAAATATATGTATACGTGAACATATAAAATATGAAATTAGAGGTATGTTTCCAATAAACTATTTTGAATTTTAAATTTAAAAGTCGTAAACTGCAAAAAAAAAAATGTATTAAAATTATAATAAATTATACCAAGAATTATAGACATTTCGACGTTGATTTGATATTTTTATATTCATTTGTATGTATATGTATATATGTATATGTATGTATACCCGAAACTCGGAGAAGAGTTGCACCTGCTCTTTACCGCAACAGAGACAGAGAGTCAGTGAGAGTGGAGATATACGCAATTTAATAGACACTATATGAGAAAATATATTACACGCTTAAGTAAATGCGCCGTGGTATTAAGGATTTTCGTGGATTATTTTTTTTAAGAAAGTACTCGATCGAATGGTCCGAAGATTTTTAGACATAATAAGGTATATTTTTCAAGATTTTTTCTTCTTACAAACATAACGGAGTTATATGCTGTCTTCGGAGGTGCCAAAAAAAGAAAGTTCCCCAACTGATGACATGATTCCGGCAGAATGAGTAGCTTAAGCAAAAAAATTCAAAAAGTTGAAGGTATTTGCTATACAATGATGTACTGTTTTTGAAAAATATGTAAAATTAACAAAATGGCGTAGTTCTAAAAAAATGCTGTTTTTTATATCAAATTGTTGACAATTTTCATCAAATCAAAAAAATGTCATTGTATAGTAAACATATTTTAAGAACATTCGGTTTTAATTTGAAAGCGATCAATCAATTTCTCGTTGGTGTATGCAGCAATTTTGAAAAATATCGTTTCGTTTAAAGTTTGGACTATAGCGGCCTATACCTACGAGCGGTGGCTCTTTAGAACGCAGCCATTTAAAAAAAATATTTAAGATACGATCTAAAACTAAACAATCAAATAAACAAAAAATAAAAAAATTTTTTTGCAAAAGCCTTTATTGTTTTCTCGTACGCTTGTAAAACGACAACCCTTTATGGTTGTCTTTATATTTGGAAAGTCACAAGTACTCTTGTCTAGCGAATATTAAGACTGAGACATCCTTACATTATTGTTTTTGGCCAAGAATTCTCGAACAATCAACGAAGTGTGAGCATGTAACAAACGAAAATCACAAGCTCATAAAAACCCGTCTAACCTTAGCGAATGCTACAGACAAAGTAAGCAACGAATACGTATATTTACAAAATTCGAGTTGACAGTTGGACTGTCCACACCTGCGAAATCTTTAATTTTAAAATTCCCGTTATTTTTGCACACACCTTGTATACAGATATAAAAAAAAAACAAGTAAGGAAGGGCTAAGTTCGGGTGTAACCGAACATTTTATACTCTCTTAATTTATTTATTTAACTTTATTAATATTATATAATACACAATTTGATCCACATATTCGTCATATATATTGTATAAAATCCATTGAAAGTTTAAAACCCTAAATTAAGTTAGAAGCACCGAGGTCCTCGTGTTCGATATATGGGGCCTTAAAAACCTATGGTCCGATTTCGGCGATTTTTAGAATGGGGCTGCCACACTATAAACATAGTATTTGTGCAAAGTTCTGCACCGATATCTTCACTAGTACTTACTTTATATATTGTAAACGTAAACGTGTAACGATTCAGATTGTCTTCAAAGTTCTGATATATAGGAAGTAGGCGTGGTTGTCAAGCGATTTGGCCTATTTTCACAACATATCATTGGGATGTAAGGAAACTGTTACAAACCAAGTTTCATTGAAATCGGTCGAGTAGTTCCTGAGATATGGTTTTTGACCCATAAGTGGGCGATGCCACGCCCATTTTCATTTTGTAAAAAACTCTGAGTGCAGCTAACATCTGCCATTTCATATGTGAAATTTAATGTTTCTGACGTTTTTCGTTAGTGAGTTAACCCACTTTTAGTAATTTTCAACCTAACCTTTGTATGGGAGGTGAGCGTGGTTATTATCCGATTTCTTTTATTTTTGGACTGTGTTAAGAAGTGGCTAAAAAAAAACTGCAGAAAGTTTGGTTTATATATCTCTATTGGTTTGCGAGATATGTCCAAAAAACCAATTTGGGGACGGGGCCACGCCCACTTCCCCAAAAAAATTACATCCACATATGCCCCTTCATAGTGCTATCCTTTTTACCAAATTTTATTTCCATAGCTTTATTTATGGCTTAGTTATGAAGCTTTATGTGTTTTCGGTTTTCGCCATTTTGTAGGCGTGGTAGTAGTCCGAATAGGCCCATTTTCGAATTTAACCTTCTTATGGTGCCAAGGAATATTTGTGCCAAGTTTCATCAGGATATCTCAATTTTTAGTCAAGTTACAGCTTGCAAAAACGGTCAGACGGACAGACAGACAGAAGGACAGACGGACGGATGGACAGACATCCGCATTTGAAATCTACTCGTCACCCTGATCACTTTGGTATATATGACTCTATATCTAACTCTTTTAGTTTTAGGTGTTACAAACAACCGTTATGTGAACAAAACTATAATACTCTCGTAGCAACTTTGTTGCGAGAGTATAAAAATAAATAAAAGTGATAGATAAAGTAAACATTTATTGACCTCAAAAGTCCTTTAAAGCTCAGTTATTATTTATCACTTCTAATTGTTCGAATAGTATTTTTGTGAGACAATAGACACTCGATTTTTTTATAAAGCAATTTAAAATATACAATTTTCTGATAAAAGTTGAAAATTCTGGAAAAATGCTGAATAACCGATTTCTCAAATTGCTCATAATACGCTTTTTATTAAAAAAAAACTGCACACCCTAATGCTTAAATGCATTCTTTCTGTCCTCCACATTCTTAAACATTCTTAAAATGTTTTCACTCAAAACTTCATTTACAACAACTTACATAGTACAAAAACTACTCACCGAAAGTTATACGGCGCAAGCGAAGTGGCAAAGTGCATTCGCACTGCTTTCTATTTACAACAAACAGGCGAACATACTGATAAGCATTCATCAAAACTAAGTGTTTTCTTGCTTTTAAAGCCCAACGCGGGCGTTTTTACGTTTCTTCAAAGCAAACACTCAACACTCTTCCGCCATTTTATGTGAGTAGTTTTCACTTTTGCGACCACTCATCTCGGTTTTAGTGGTGTTGCAGTGCAACACTGAGCGCCGCGCGCAACTTCCTTTTACGCCACTTTAAAGAATTGCCAGACTGCATGGTTGACTTCTTGTTTTTGCTATTTTTGGTGTTTTTGTTGTTTGCATTGCATAACTTCGCTGCTATGTCGGCCTGCTGCTTCGTGCAGCCTATAAATATGCTGGGAATGCCAGTAACCCCATCCACTCTCTATGTGAAAACCTGTTTGTATGTATATTTGGGTATAACTGTATGTAAGATTGCAGTTGTGTGCGTGTGTAACTGTGCTGTGCTCATGACGTGCAGTATCCGTTGACGGATGCATCTGTGACTGCTGCAGCAGTTAAGGCGAGGCTTTAAGTAAATTTTATTTTATTCCATTTCATCTCTACTTATCATTCTACAGCCTTTTCCTTATCCGTTAGCCGCCGCCGTTTCGTAAAGCTCGGCGCTTTGTAATTTATTTAAGCTTACAGTTGCTTTAGGAAATTTCCACGGAATCTAATTTGTTACAATGCTGTGTTTGGCATTACTTTTGATGTGGCAGTTGACTTATAAAGTGTATAGTTGAGGTTGAGAAGGCTCGAAGTTGTATGTTCGATTAAGATTGGCTTTCAATAGTTCGAGGAAATAAAGATTGGTATGAAGCTCTCTGCTATGGTCAGTCCAAATTTTATATTTGCTTATAAAGCCATACAAAGGAATGTTGTTATCAAATTGATTCTTCTCAAAATAATGCTTTGATAAAATAGCTCAGCTTTGAAGTAGTTCTTGAGAATGGTTAAATCTTAATTCTTGAAAATTTTATATTTCATACACAATATATATTTCATATACAAAGCTTCTATCTTTGGAACAATGTAAGCTCTTGGTTCAGATATCAAGCTTGTCCGAGCTTTTGGTCTAATTTTTTTAGGTAATCTTAGCGTTGATGGAATACAAAATATCTATATTTTTGACAGCTTCGACATATGTATGTCTTTTTTGACAACTAGAAAAAAACTTTACATTCCTTTTATTGGGTTCAGAAGAGATTGCTTAGAACTCTTCTTCGAATAGGAATAATTGAGTCCCTTGGCAGTTCTCTTTTGTGAGTTGGAAACCGTTTTTGCAATGCTTGAGATTCTTACCTCAAATACAATTCTTGATTTAATGGCATCTCTTCTTTCTCAATGGAATGAATAATTTAAGGGACCGAGGTTTCGAAATATCGACCTATCACAATTAAAGAAAAGCCAAGACTCGATATACACAAAAGTTGTATCGTTATGCGGATGAGATTGCCTTTAATAAACCAAAACTGAAACTGGAGGCTAAGTAAATGTTGGTTCAAAATTTTTGATTCAAACAGTCTTTAAAGATTCATTCACTTCGGTTACCATGGAAAGGAGTTATAGCTTCGCTATTAATTAAAAAGACAATGTATTTGCGGAACCTCTGAGTCTAAAGTTTGTCATATATAGGAATATAACTGACGGTGGGCAAGTAGGAACCGCTGCTGGCTAAATTTGCAGGGCCACTTCACTCCAAACTGTTTCTCGGAGGATACAATCTGAAAAATTCAAACAATTAATTGCACTCCCTAGCAATAAGCTGACACAACTAGTGGCAATCTATACTGGCCACTGTAGACTAAGGTGTCACCTGCACAAACTGGAAATCGACTCGTCGGATCATTGCCGATTTTGGGATCAAGTAGCAGAGACACCTGAAAACTTACTCCTTGACTGTCCAGTGATTGCGTAGAAAAGGGGTCAGATAATTGGGATTCTGTATCCTGTATCAGGCCTGGAACACTGTTAAGGTTTCTTAACGTGGCAGGGTTAGATGGCCAACTGTGACAATTGGGGAGGACACAAGAGACCTAAGGTAGTAGTGCAGTGCTCAATCTGTAATATAATGTGATCTAATCTAATACTATATAACTGACCGAACACCGAAGTTGGCTAATTTTATGGAGGTTCGAATAAAGAAAAGTTCTAGTCAAAGTATGCAGACGCTTGTTTTTAGACGGTAGACATTTCAACTGTGTCAGTACATCTTACTTCCAATAAATACCCATGGATTCAACTGATCGAGTTGCGGAATTTGAACTTCAATTTATTGAATTCTCGTCTTAGTGGTTCTTTAGCTGGATGACAACAACATTTTGCGCTTCTAATTCAGTCTATATTTACGGCTATTACGTATTTTAGGACAACAGAATAAATCTAAAGCTAAGCATCGAATTTATATGCAGAAGACTTCTCCAAATATGACTAAATTGAGGTATATGGATACAAGGACTTTGGTGAAAGCATATTTGTTCGCATGTAGATTGCTCCACATTGTTTATGTTGTGATTTTCTTTCAAAAAATTGAGAATAAAAAAAAAATCAGGGTTCCGAAATTAACACTCTTCCAAAAAATTTCGTAGCTTTTACCCAATTCAACTATTTTCTGTTTTTAAACATAAAGAAGTGTACTTGTTGAGGATTATGGGTCAAATGAAATGATTATCAATTAATTTTACCAAATTCTACCTTAATTTACAATAGCTGTAGTCTGCTTTTAGGCGCTATTCCACTTTTTATTTAATTGTCAACTATCTTATTTTTAAAGTCTCTTTGAATAATATGCATACTTTTCGCACACACTGTTTAACACTGTACTTAATTTCCTGCCATCACAGCCACAACTGTGTGCAACCGCAGTCCTTATCCGTCCAGTTACTCCAAATGGTAATTAAGTCCCCTTTAGCGAATTATTCAGCAACAAACTGAGGACACATGTAAAGAGCACCACCACTCCAAGCGCTACGAAGCAACTAATTTTCAATTTGCATTTTAAAATTTAAAATATTCCACACACACACACACTCATACATCTAGTACTGGGTAGTAGACTGCATCTTTGCATACAACACTGCACATTTGCTCCTTGCGAAGCGCTTTAATGTTGCTGGTCGGAGCCATAATCTCTTGCACTGCTGCGCCATCTTAGTGACATGCCGGTATGAACTTAATATACAACTGGTGAGCATTTTTCCATACAAGCTTAAATATGTGTGTGTGAGAGTGTGAGCAAAACAAAATGAAAATACAAATAAATGGAATCGCAAAGCGAGAAATCAGGTCACATAGTTGGCAACGGGCATACTTGGCAAAAATTGCTAAAAAATAATAAAATACGAGTAAATATCTTGCACGTTTTCGCGTAAAGCACAACAACACACACGCACACAACAAAGTTGCAGGCATATGTGAAGTTGCATGCAACCGCTGTTGGGTGCGCTCAGGCAAAAACAAAAATAAGAACCAATAAAAAATTCGCCCGAATAAACATAAGAAAACATATATTAAGCAGTATCTATGATTTAAATTGAGTATGCATTCGAAACCAGTGTTGGAAAATGCAGTTTTTGATTATAAATTGCCAATGGAGTGTAGCAAGGAGTGTAGACCAATAGGAATACAATCAAGTGGAAATTTGCAAGATCGCTGGAAATTCGGTTAAATGTAGTGTTGAGCGGAGATTATAGTAAGAGTTTATCGTATTTAATATTGAATGGTTAATCGAGGAGGTAAAAAACATGACTTCAGGTGAGTAGATCTCTCTAACAGGAACAATAAATTAGTAGAAATCTACATGTACCAAAGAATTTGTGAGAGACCTTTGAATCGTAGATTTTATCTGGATCTTAGATTTTTCTTTCTTTATATTTAAAAATGTCGATACTCAAATTCAATCATTCCAACGTAACTTCATAAATATTTTTTGTTGGTCTCCTCATAACCTCAAAATTAACACTGGTTGATTAGGCTAAGTCATATACGATAAAGATTTCAAGGAAGGTATAATTTTATCTAGCGATATTAAATTCTTTGAAGCTAAGTTACTCAAATCATTACTTACGAATTATGTTTCTTTGATTAAATAGCTTTGATTTGAAGTAGTTGTTGGATATCATGAGGTTTTAATCCTTCCAACTGTAGTTTGATTTTTTCATATCATCTCCATTCAAATCAATGTTGATCAGGTTAAGCCTTATGTCATGTAATTGATTTCAAGCAGAAGCATCTACAGAGTTAAAAAGATCTTTAATGGTCTTTCGACACCGATATTGTTAACTCAGATCTGGAAAGTGAAAAAAAAGATTATCTCTCATTCGCTGTAAGGATCTTAAATGTTCTCTGAAGATTATTAGTCATGAGAGCGTAGACCATAAATCTTTTTTTTCGACTACCACTGTATTAAAAATCAATTAAAGCGGATCCAATATGGCGGACGCTTTTTTGAAAAATTCATCGGAATCGCTTCGAACTCGTTACTCGGGGGTTCTCCACATTTCATTCACATTTTGATTTTTGAATAACATTGGATTCGTAATCAGCGACCCTGAAAACCTCCAAATAACGAGTTTCAAGCGAATCTGATGAGTTTCAAAAATCTCTGTACGCCGTATTGGTTTTAGACATAGTAGGCACCCCAGGTCATGACACATTTTTATACCCTGAACAGGGTATATTAAGTTTGTCACGAAGTTTGTAACACCCAGAAGGAAGCGTCGGAGACCCTATAAAGTATATATATATAAATGATCAGTATGTTGAACTGAGTCGATTTAGCCATGTTCGTCTGTCTGTATATATACGAACTAGTCCTTCAGTTTTTAAGATATCGTTTTGAAATTTTGCAGATGTTATTTTATCTTCAAGAAGCTGCTCATTTGTCGGAACTGCCGATATCGGACCACTATATCATATAGCTGCCATACAAACTGAACGATCGGAATCAATGGCTTGTATGGAAAACTTCCGCATTTTACTACATATCTTCACGAAATTTGGTGTGAGTTATTGCTCATAGAAATAATTTAATCTTCGAAAAAATTGTTCAGATCAGTTAGTAAAATGTTTTCTTTTTTTACTTACTTTTTCTTACGTCTTTAGATTTAAGCAAATCAAATAGTTACTAAAAGAAATGTACCTGTGAAGGGTATATTAGCTTTTGTTATTTTTGTTTTTGTGTTTTGTTTAAAAACTTGTAGAACAGCTCATTCTCTAATAACATTTAGATAGATACCCATATTATTGTTAAAAGGAAAGCTAGGTGAAACATTTAGTCGAGATCTAGTTAGTAGTAACTTGAAGAACCTTTCATAATCCAAAACCGAGGATTTCTTCAAAGTGTTACTTAGTGTCTTACGCAACTCTCCATGGCATTAATTAAGTTCATACTTATTACTTCGAGGTCATTTTCAAAGTCAGCTTTGGAAGATTTAGAATATTCATTCGTTAGTTAGGAATGCTCAAGTAACGTAACTCTCTCAGTCTCACACATAACTATAGATAGATCAATTAACACCACGGTCTCCCCTGATATTTTCGATAGCTTCCCCGTATATAAGAAAATATTGAAGAAATACCTTTCTCTACTTGATTCCCCATCACTAACAGTCAAGCCTGTATTTGCATATGCTTAAACAACCTTCGCATATATAGTTAACCTACTGCATTATGCCTTCAATGCAACTAAACAAGCCTTGCATGCGCACCCAACAATGTTCAATGTACATAAATTTATGCATGCGCGCTTATAAACATTCCTACCTTGGCAACTGCATAGCATACAGATGCTTAGAAATACGTAGCATACTTCAATTGGGGTACGTTCATGTGTCGAACGCGCTGGAAATGTAATAATGCAACTGTCATGGCGATATTAAAAAAGCAATAACTTTGGCGGCAACAACAACAGCGGGTGCAATAACAATAAGTAGGATTATTCTAACGCAAATACATATATACAAACAAATAAATATTTATTTGTATTATATGTGTAATAAGGTTGTGAAAGGCGAATGAGCTTATGGGAAATAATTTCTGCTACTGCTTGGGAGAGTATGAAGAGTATTCTAGATGAGTTAGTAGTGGTGACTTGCTTTGAATTTGATGTAGTAGTAAATTCTAGATTTAATCTGAGATTTAAAAGGGCAGGATAAAGAATCAGGCAGGAGAAACTTTAAGTTCTATGTGAGTTTCGAGTACCATCGTAAAACTGAACTATAGATGTTTTGTTCTTCTATAATGTCTTCAGAAACCAAGGCCTTTGATAACATATTTCCGCGAATTAGGATAAATGAGGAAGGAGATGTAGTTTTTTTGACTTTTTGAGAGATTTCAACTGAACATAACTTTGAACAAACTTTCGAAGATCGAACAAGGGACTGATTAAGAATTATATGTAGGTGAGTTTTCGAATGATCATTGGTCATTTCATAGGAATATAGTAACTTTCAAGTTGATCCATTAGATTATTTGAAAATATAATATGTAGCATATTGTACTTGCTTTCTAGGAGTTTAATTTTTGGTCTTAACACAGACTCCCAGTGATGAAAATAAAGTAGACATGTTCAACGCTGATTTTAATCTGTAAGTCGCATATAGTACCATTTTAATTGTCTGATATTAGAAAATTGTTCTCTACCATTTTTGGTTTCATTAGACAAACGTAGTGACTTTTTACTCAGACTCATAAGGTATTGTAAGGTTTGTTCGATATTAAAGTGTTGTTCGAAATGTGTAGACCTTCAACAGTATTGTTATACTATTTATATGAGCCAAAACGTTCTCAGTCTAGCTTCGACCTTGAGGTCCAATTGATCAAATAACTCGCATCATGATTGTTTATATAAGGGTCGGTCGAACGATTATATTCAGCTTACTGAACTCTGAATTGCGATCTAATTGCTAGGCCTTAGGACTTTCCAGCCAATTTAGTATAGCATATCAGTGAAGTAAAAATGTTCGCTTTTTGTAGTACAGGTTACTTCAAAACATGTCGTTGGGCAGTTACTTTGCACTTACACTAAAAAATTTTGAGCTCTTTAACTAGAAATAAACTATACCGAATGAAATACGAAGTGGGAATCCTTGAACGCAGAACATCTTGCAAATTGGCTTGGCTCGGACAACCACTTTTTACATGCCTCTTTTGAGTTCAACTTTACACAACGAAGGGCGTTCCCCATGGGCAGGAACAGGTGGTAATCACTTGGCGCTATGTCCGGGCTATATGGTGGATGCGAGAAAACCTCCCATCCGAGCTCCCGTAGCTTCTGACGAGTTATCAACGAAGTGTGTGTTCTGGCGTTGTCCTGGTGAAACACTACACTCTTCCTATTGGCCAATACTGGACGCTTTTGGTCGATCGCCTGCTTCAAGCGGTCCAGTTGTTCAGTGGAATTAAGCGTCTGGTCTTATGGGAGCAGCTCATAGTGGATGATTCCCTTCCAATCCACCAAACACACAGTCAAACCTTACTGGCCGTCAATCCCGACTTGGCCACTGTTTGGGACAATTCACCGGGCTTCGACCACGACCATTTTCGCTTGATATTGTCATATCTGATCCATTTTTCGTCGCCAGTCACCATCCGCTTCAAAAATGGGTCGAGTTCGTTCCGTTTCAGCAGAATATCGCAGGCGTCGATTTGGTTCAGAAGGTTTTTTGTGCGTCAAATCATGCGTCACCCAAACATCAAGCTTTTTTGTGTATCCAGCCTTCTGCAGATGAGTTAAAATGATTTGGCGACTAACTCCCATCTCCTGGGCGATGTCACGAGGTGCCACATGCCGGTCTAACTCGATGTTTTCCATGATTTGATCGGTATTCGTCGTCACAGGTCTTTCGCCGGCTGGCTTATCTATGGTGTAGTTTTCACCCGCTCTGAATCGTCGAAACCATTCCTCCGCAATTCGAAGTGATAGGGTACCATCCTCCAAAACACCATTAATCTCACGGAACGTTTCTCTAGCGGATTTGCCTTTAACAAAGGAAAACTTAAAAATAGCGCGAATTTCGGCGTTAGTGAACTTCATGTTTACTTGTCTATAACTGTTGAACGCAATATCCAATATAATCATGCATAGCGTCGTTTTGTAGGATATGTCGAGACCTTTCAAAGATGTGTAGTATTGCCACATACGAGCACGGTAGCGCTTTATACATAGCCGCGAAATTTAAAAGACAAAAAGGCGGAAGGGAGACATTTGTGTCAGAATGAGTATCGAGCTATGACTAAGATTTGGACTCCCTCTAAATGGAATTAAAATTTCAAGCTACCAATTATTATGCTTCACAATATCTTGCTCTTATCACAGGCTAATAAGATGTACAGAAGACCAAGACGGTATTGAAGGAATAAGGAACACTACTCGTTTTAATTGTCATCGAAATGTGCAACAAAGTTCCGTGTAGGTCAGGCTGTAACAAAGTGCACCCTGTTCTTCTCTGCATTCTCCACGTAATAATTCGAAACATTCAACCGACTAACTTAGAGATACAACTGACATTGTTCACATGAGTCATAAATATTTGGTGAACAAAACAATTTATGAATAACAAATATCTGCGTCTCTAAATAAATAAAATAAATACAGAAAGTAAAGCAGAGTAATTCGATATGAATTTAAAGAAATGTCATAAATAAAAGAGAGAACCAAGAAAGTATGATTCTTCGCGTAGCAGTGATAAAACTTTACAGAAAATTTCCTCGGCACTCCGGGGCGTATGCGTATTGTTTGTAAATAAACGAAAGCGGAAAAGTAAAATGGCATGACATATATTGTAGCGAACAAATGCCAAAGTAGAGCTCATAAGCGAACTGAATAAAGTTATGTCACCCACGTAGATGTAGGTGTGTGTGTGTGTGTGCGAACTGCCATTCGTTTGTCGTTCGTCGGAAAAATAGGGCAACAACTCAAATGTCAGTCATGTAGGGCATACCATACAAGATGCTAGGGATCCACACATGTCACTGACTGTGTGTGTGTACTCCTTATAGTGTAATAGTAGGTGTGCCAACTTGCATGAATTTATATGGATGTGTGTGTGTGTATTACAATGCAAACAACAAGTTGAATCAGTGCAACACAAAAGTGACAAAGATGACAGTTGTCGTTGCATTCATAGCTGTTGGCAATGAATGTGCAAGTGTAAGTGAGTATGACATGTCCGGAAATTAATGCGAATGCTAACTTTTAGAATGTGTGAAAATCAGAAAAAAAAACAGAAAAAGTGAAACACAAAATCCATAAGCCATAACTGACTTAATATAATATGTTTTAGGTTTTTGTGGCTTTGAGTAGGATACTTTGTCAAATGTGTTGAGTAAATAAACTTATTGGGTGTGAAAATTTTGATAGCAATAATTTGTCTTTATTTTTGGTAAAGTAATAATTCATTTTAATGAATTATTAGAAGAGCCGAATATTTATGTAGGAATAATGAGATGGAAAACAATTCAATTATATTCAATTATTTATTATTTTCTCTTATTTAAATTAAAATTTATTAAAAGGAACATTTTCGAAAAAAATATGAACAAGTAAAGAAGGGCTTAGTTCGGGTGTAACCAAACATTCTATACTCTCGCAATTTATTTATTTAATTTTATTAATATAACACACAATTTGACTCACATATTCGGCATGTATATGGTATAAAGTCCATTGAAAGTTGGAAACCCTAATATTAAATATATGGGTGATAGGGGAAGTTATGACCCGATTTCACTCATTTTTTGAACGGAGGCATATTATTAGAAGAAACATATTCCCTTTTTATTTCTTCAAAATATCTGAGAGACTTAACTATATTTTCAGTAAAAAAATTTGTTAGAAGCACCGAGGTCCTCGAGCTCGATATATGGGGCCTTAAAAACCTATGGTCCGATTTCGGCGATTTTTAGAAAGGGGCTGCCACATTATAAATGCAATATTTATGCACAGTTCTGTTTCGATATCTTCACTAGTGCTTACTTTATATATTGTAAAGTAAACGATTCAGATCGACTTCAAAGTTCTGGAAAATAGGAAGTAGGCGTGGTTGTGAACCGATTTGGCCCATATTCACAACATATCATTGATATGTAAGGAAAATATTACAAACAAAGTTTCATTGATATTGGTCGAGTAGTTTCGGAGATATGGTTTTTGACCCATAAGTGGGCGGAACCACGCCCATTAAAATTTTGTATACCACCTCTTCTGTACCATATTTATAACAAAATTTAAGGTTTCTGGTCGTTTTCCATACTGAATTAAAGCATTTTTAGCAGTTTTCAACATAACCTTTGTATGGGAGGTGGGCAAGGTTATAATCCGATTTCCTCCATTTTTAGTTTTGTTGTATGTCTTATGTCATATTTTAATATTCTTAAAAAGTACGACACTTGTGAGCACCCTTAACTGTTGTATGTCATATTTTGTCATATTTCTACACTTAATCAGCTGATAGTGAAAAATTAAGAAGACAGAAATGCTATATATCCGCGATCCGCGATAAAAAATCATCAATATATATATGCGATCATCCGATTTCGGCCTTAGTAAAAAAAAAGAAACAGCGATTTTTGCTGAGGCCAAAACCAGATATATGTTTGTATTTTCCAGATATATACATTGTGCGGTATAAATCGGTTGAGAAGTGTTGGGGCAGGAGGGCACGAGCAAAACCGACCACTGACCGACCCAAAAAAACCGGTTCTTCACAGAAAACCGAATACCATTCGTCGAAGTTTTGACCCAAAACGCCCCAAAGCCCCACCCACCGAGCGTCCACACTACCAAGAGTGTGTCCCAAAAAAAAACGGTTCCAAAAAGTAACCGGTTACCGCAGTACTAGGCATATGCCGCAAAAAAACAAAAAAATTCGGCAGCAAGTGGGTAGGGGTATAGAATAGCGAACTCAAGTCAGTCATATTTTAATTTTGCATGTGAAACAACAACAGTGTTGGTATGACAGTCATAAAAAATATGACAATATATATGACACACTATGACACCTTGTGAATACCCTATATATAAGAAAGTGCCTGAAGAAAACGACTCCTAAGAGTTTCGCTGATATAGCTTTAGTAGTTTACGAAATATGTACAAAAAACTTAGTAGGGTGCGGGGTCACGCCGACTTTCCAAAGAAATTACTTCCTAATATACCCCTTCCTTGCATCAAATTTCATAGTATAATGTATGGCTTAGTGGCTTAGTTATAGTCCTTTATAGATTTTCGGTTATCGCTATTTTGTGGGCGAGGCAGTGTCCGATTCCGATTACTTTTCAGATCCTTTCCCTTAACATATGAATCTGAGTGAGCAACGACAAACCAAACGAAATAGACATACATATATACATAGATAAAAGAGGCTAACGGATCGACTGGACACATTTTAATTGAACATTTGGCTATAAAGAGCGTCTCCCATTAACTTATTTATTAAGGTTTAAGTCTTGGTGAAGCCAGTTTAAATTGGGTTAGCTTAATCCATTTTATTCTAGGTGAAATAAAGGTTTGCGATTCAATCTAGCGGAATGGGGAGAATTTTCAGAATTTCTGAGGAAACAATAGTACAAATTTCAATGAATAAGGTAAAATAAAACTCTTTATGGATATCTTAAAACTACCCTTAGGCACTGAGTTATTCATGTTCAATATCCAGGGCCTTGATTGGTTATAGCCCGATTTCAACAATTCTTCCACAAGTGATACCACAGCTCAAATACAGTATTTGTGTACAGTTTTATTCCGTTATCTTTATTATTTCCTAACGTATATATTATAAAGTGAAGAAATCTGGTGGAATTCAAAATGGAGTTATGTATAAGGAAAGTAGTCGTAGTTGTGAACCGATTTCATCCATTTTCCATCCGTTACATCAGGGTGTCAAGAAAGTGTTATGTACCGAATTTCATTGAAATCGGTCGAATAGTTCCTGAGATATGATTTTTGACCCATAAGTGGGCGACGCCACGCCCATATTCCATTTTTTAAAAAGTGTAAGTTCAGCTTCTTTTTAGCATTTCTTCTGTCAAATTTAGTGATTCTGACGTTTTCCGTTAGTGAGTGAACGCACTTTTAGTATTTTAAACCTAACCTTTGTATGGGAGGTAGGCGGGGTTATTGTCCGATTATATCAATTTTAATCGTGTGTTATGGGATACGTTAGGGAAACGCCTCCGGATTTCAACTCTCGTCTTGTCATCCTGATCATTATGTTACCGGAACCGGATATGGGGTAACCGGAACCGGAACTGATGTTACCAGAACCGTAAATGGGATAACCGGATACGCCGTGTCATCAGTGTGTCTACAAAGTATGAATTTCATTGAAATCGGTCGAGTAGTTTTTGAAGCTGTATTGGTTTCCGAGATATTCACAAAAAACTTAATTAGGAGCGGGGTCACGCTCACTTTTCATAAATAAACACATCCAAATATTTCTCTTCCTAGTGCGATCCCTTATATCAAATTTTGCTTGTTAGCTTTATTTATGGCACTTTATAAGTTTTCGGTATCTATAATACTATTTTAGCAACTTCTGTTGCGAGAGTATGAAAATATATATTTTTTCCATAAGATTTCTCCATAATATATATTTATACGAACAAAACTATTTACTAACTCTACTGTTCACCTTTATATATATTAACTATTCTAATTATATCTTGCCTTTTGTTCATTAGAGAGATTCCATTTAATGATTTCGCTGGCAACTTTTTAACTGTCGTTAATCCAGCTACGTTGTCATGGACATCCTTATGCGAACATACACTTACACCCAGACACTCAAACGCTAAAGATGTAAAAATATGAAAATTCTTCATTTTCTACAATCTTCTTTATGAAAAATAATCGAGAAAAGTAGCACAAGTTTAGTGAAATGCTTGTCATCAACGCTGCTTGGAAAGTTTGTGGATTTTTTCCACGAACAAGAAACTATTCGCTCATTGCTTGAAGTCATGAATTTCATTAAAAGTTCATTTTCAAATGCACAGTTACTCAGAGTTACTCATAAAGTGGCCAGTCAACAGAGCTTAAGCTGCTGAGCAAGTATGACAGGGCAAAGACAGCGCTAAAAGAATTTATAGAAGACTTAAGCCGCATAGAAGTGCGTTTATAAATTGCTTGAGTTGTTGTTGTTGTAATCCAATTTAATTAATTAAATTAGTGATTAGTTATTTTGTAGTTCTTAAATTAATTTTGAATGCCACAAAAATTAAGTTTGGAAAGTTTGGCGAATTTGTGGCGTCAAAAGTGTGCGTGAAATGGACTTTGATTGAATGAAGAAGTGGTTAAAATGGGGAGATTTTAAGTTTAATTAATATTTTTTAAATTCTTTAATGAAATTTTGCGTAATTTGGAAAATACTTGTAATAAAAAACAACAACTAAACATTTTTTAGCATTTCTACGCTTTATCAACATGTTGCTTGGCTTCGCAACATTTTACAAATTTTTGAAAATTGTCAAAACAAAAATTATTTTTTGGATGTGTCCAAAAAATATTACCAATCATTCCTAAACTTTAGCAACATGTTGCTGAAACATCGCTCTTTGCAACATGTGTCCAAACAAAATGTCAAAAAATTTTACAATTTAAAAAAGAAATTAAAAAAAATATTTTTTGTGTCCCATTAACTGATATTTTTACGCTTCAGCAACATGTTGCTGCAACTTTTTGCTTCGCAACATGTGTCTAAGCAAAATGTTTCTGCAATTAAAACTAAACAGAAACTAAATAAACTAATTTTATGAGTCATAAAAGCTTTTACTTAATTTTACAGTTTCAATTTGTAGCCGAGGTGAGACTGGACATGGCAGAAGATATTGTAAAAGTAATCAGCAGCGAGTTTAGACAGCCAAGGGGATTTTTCAGTAAAACGTTTACATACTTTTTCATAGGTGTTAGTTCAACATTTAAATCCTCATAGATAGCCACTAGGAAAAATTTAGCAATAATAAAATCCGAAATGTTAGGTTATGGTGAATTATGTTAGGTTGGGTTCCAAGAATCTGATTTTGAGTACCCTTGTATCGTAAACTCGATAAATTGTGACAACATTAGACACAATAACGGCGATTATAGGCTAAGAGACCAATTCGAAGATAGACAGAAAATATACTTTAGAGTCTTCCAAAGACTCGAAAACTCGCTTTATAAAACAACAACTTAATTCAGGTCCAGCCTTCTCAGTTCTTCATAAATTCTCTTTAGTGACAGTTGTCCTACAAACCCTAACCTACTGACATGTCCTTAAACACAACCCATCTGAATGTTGTGAACATTTTTAAAGTGAACACGTGTCTGTACATAACTGCCACTTAAGGTTAACCTGCTTGCACAACTTGAGTACATGTGAAATGACAACAACGTGAGAGGTGAGTGGACAATGTCAATACAAGAATAGACATGAGCGTTCTACAAGCAAGTAAGACAAAGCAAAAACAAGAAATGAACACGACGAGCACTTGGAGCCAGTCACAGCGCCAAAGCGAATTTGTAAATAAATGCAGAAGTGAAAATGTAATATGCTCTAGCAATCAGGCAATCAAGCATTCAGGCATTCAAGCATACGGAATGTGAGCAAACGTAACAAAGTTTATTTAAATAGGCATTGATAGCACCAATTGTAAAAAAATAAAAAACAACAACATACAATTGCAGGGAAATAAAATTGATGACATGACAATACGAGTATAGAGGGTAATGTTAGAAAGCATAAAAAAAGAAAAGGTGAGATTGGAGAGAAATGTATTTCAAATCTTTGAAGAATTTATATATGTTACATGTAGACTAAGAAAACAAGTAAAGAATAAATAGCAGTCTTAGTAGTGTAAGGTTACAGATTTAAAATATATTGCGGTTTGAAATATGCTTTCTATATCTTATTTTTAATAAATCAGTTCCTTTGAATCATATTTTGAATTCAGCGTCATCTTACGCTCAACGTTTTTTTAACCAGAGATCGAGTTTGAAAATATTTTGATACTAGCGACATCTGTGGCATTAAACGGGGCATCTCGAATAGGTTGATTTAATTAACATAACTTTTCTACTGTCTAGAGTATTTTTATAAAAGTGCTGCAAAAAGCTTTTTCGAAATCAAAATTATAAGATTTCTAAATCTAATATTTTGATCGATCCTAATATTAAAGGGTTTATCCATAGCACGCATTTTTTGAATGAAATAGTAAGATCAATTTCTGAAAGAGCTGGAGAGAATAAATTTGAGTTTTTCAAAGCTATGCTTCAAGAATAAGTTAGTTTAAATTGTAAGGCTGATTCATCAGTTTGTTAAGGGTCACGAAGGTTCTAAGAACATCCGTTCTCTGTTATACCAAGACGTCCTAATTATAATTCATAAATACCCTAATATATCGAGGAAGCGCCTTGAGCCTGTCACAATTATATTGAGGCGGCTAATGTCGATTCCAGTCAATTCATCTGATTCGTCGAAGCTTTGACTATCGAGATAGTTCACTTTCAGTCTAATGAAGACTGGAAAGTATCGGAGAAAGCAACAAAATAGCTAATAAACTCGAGATGAACATCAGAACAACAGATAAACTCGAGAGGACATCTGTATTAATAAAATCGCAGTTCCGACAAATGAGCAGCTTCTTGAAGAGAAAATAACATCTGCAAAATTTCAAAACGATATCTTAAAAACTGAAGAACTAGTTCGTATTTATACAGACAGACGGACGGACAGACAGACAGACGGACATGGCTAAATCGACTCAGCTCAACATACTGATCATTTATATATATACTTTATAGCGCCTCCGACGCTTCCTTCTGGGTGTTACAAACTTCGTGACAAACTTAATATAACCTGTTCAGGGTATAAATATTCAAAAAGGTTAAGGTAAGTAGAATGTATTTCCAGTACAATGACCAACGATTGTTGAAAAATTAACAAAATGGGGTAGTTCTGAAAAAGTGTTTTTTAAGTAAAAAAATTTCGTTTTTTAATGCCAAATTAACAATTTTCAACCAATCAGAAAGATCGTAGGTCATTGCATAGTAAATATATGTATTCAATAATACTCAGAAGAATACAATTTGATCGGTCGATGGGTCAATTTCTCGTTGAGTTATGAGGTCAGCAATTTTGTAAAATTTTGTTTCGAGAAAAACTTTTTTAAAGTTTCGACTATAGCGGCTTATACCTGTTCTTTAGAACGCTGCCATTCAAAAAATATTCAAGAGATTATCGCTTTCAGAGGATATTTTTTTAAGTATAAACTATCGAACAATAAATAAAAATAAACAAAAAATAAAAAAAATCGATTTTTATCACAATTTTTTTTTGTTAAATTTTTAGACAAAGCTCCTCATAAGTTAGAGTAATATTGAAAATATAAGACTACTTTAAATATAAAACTACTTTGTATAATTATACATATATTCGAGAGTAATGCTTGAAACAATTTTATAGAGATCTTTACAATGAGGAACGTGGATGATTTTGAAGTATAGAAGAAGAATTATACTTTTCCATCTCGATTCATTAAGATCCTAATAGTAATTTTTTGAGTGGTTGAGAGACTTTGAAGTCTATGTGTGGAGATGGTCGTATAGACATTCTGAAGACTATATAATCGTATACTTCTATATTCTTCTATTAGTAGCTGAGGTATCCATAATTTCAAATAAAAGCGTTCCCCCTTCCAATTTTAATGTATTTAGGATAGCTCTACAACTCTACTTTTTGACAGCTAACGGTACTATCTGTTAAATAATTTCTCCACATTTATGTCCAAATATTATTTATTAACATTTAAGGGTCACATAAATTATTGAAGCTCACTTAAAGCAAAATAAATACAAAACCTGCGTATTTTATGGAAATCCACAATCATACTTTCTTTCTGCTAAATTGCGACAAGATAAGCAAAAGTTGCATTTTATTATTACTTGGTTAGAACTTGAAACAGAATGATTTAAGACGACCAAACAAAAAAATCAAAGAGAAGAAAAGTGCAAAAATAGATAAATAAAACGCAATGAAAAGCAGGTCAACCAGCAAAGTAGGCAGTAAAAAAATCGTGTAATCCTTGATACTGGCGGTCATAAAGCATAATGTACACGTGCAACAACAACAACCATAACAACAATAACATAAATTGCAACAAAAGTAGCGACACTAAAAAGAAGCAACAACAAGCAAGTGGAATAGAAAAGGGGGATAGACAACTACAACAACAACAACAAAAATATAAAAAGAACAACAACAAGATAAAGAAAAAATTCACAACAACAACAAGAGAAACAAGTAAGGAAGGGCTAAGTTCGGGTGTAACCGAACATTTTATACTCTCGCAATTTATTAATTTAACTTTTTTAATATTATATAATACACAATTTGACCCACATAATCGTCATATACATTGTATAAAGTCCATTAAAAGTTGTGTTCCGATTTCGGTGATTTTTAGAACGGGGCTGCCACACTATAAACATAGTATTTGTGCAAAGTTCTGCATCGATATCTTCACTAGTGCTTGCTTTATATATTGTAATGTAAACGATTCAGATCGTCTTCAAAGTTCTGGTATATAGGAAGTAGGGGTGGTTGTAAAGCGATTTGGCCTATTTTCGCAACATATTATTGGGATGTAAAGAAACTATTACAAACCAAGTTTCATTGAAATCGGTCGAGTAGTTCCTGAGAAATGGTTTTTGACCCATAAGTGGGCGACACCACGCCCATTTTCCATTTTGTAAAAAGATCTGAGTGCAACTTCCATCTGCCATTTCTTATGTGAAATTTAGTGTTTCTGACGTTTTTCGTTAGTGAGTTAACCCACTTTTAGTAATTTTCAACCTAACCTTTGTATGGGAGGTGGGCGTGGTTATTATCCGATTTCTTTCATTTTTGGACTTTATTAAGAAGTGGCTGAAAAAAACGACTGCAGACAGTTTGGTTTATATAGCTTTATTGGTTTGCGAGATATGTACACAAAACTTAGTAGGGGGCGGGGCCACGCCCACTTCCCCAAACAAATTACATCCACATATGCCCCTTGATAGTGCGATCCTTCATACCAAATTTTATATTTATATATATTTATTTTAAATTTATAATTCCATAGCTTTATTTATAGCTTAGTTATGGCACTTTAAGTGTTTTCGACGGACAGACGGACGGACAGACAGACATCCGGATTTGAACTTTACTCTTCACCCTGATCATTTTGATATATATAACCCTATATCTAACTCGTTTAGTTTTAGAACTTACAAACAACCGTTATGTGGACAAAACTATTATACTCTCTTTAGCAACTTTTGTTGCGAGAGTATAAAAATGAAAAACAACAACAACAAAAAGGGTAAAAATAGAAAAAAATGTGAAATATGATAAAAATAATAGCAGCGAAGTTCCGTTGACAAATTGCGAGGCCGCTGCGGTTGCGAACAATGCAAACGTAGCGAAATGTAGTGAGGACAGCTGGCGCATATTTTATTGCGCGCTTCTAGGCGCACAAGCGCACGCACACAGACGCAACGGAACACAACAATTTAGTGGCGAAAAAATCACAGTAAAATATTCTAATATGTAATAATAATGTGCAGCTCATAAAAATAGATGACAAATGTGCGAGCGAGAAAGTGTGTGTGTGTACATATGTATGTATGTGTAGTATTTTATATGCTTCTTCTTCTTCCCATTCTGCACGCATTTCTATAGAATTTATTTTGCAATGAATTTCTTGTCAAGTATATTTGCCTCATGTGTCCATGGTGTATGTGAGTGTGTGTGTGTGTAAGGCAGCCAGACGCGCGACAGCTGCCATGCTGACCGACCAAATTGTCAAGCTGCGTTCAAACTAACTGTAATATACATTGTAATAACTCCTAAAGTTAATTTTTTTTTTTTAATTTTCAACAAATTTGTGGCATCCACAAGCTTTTATTAACTGTATATTATGTGCGCTCTGCAACAATGTACGCTCTCTGGAACATCTCTCCTCACTACACTCTCCATCTCCACAGTCACTTTAACACCATCAACAGTTTATATTTGAAGTTAAAATTTGTCTTTCACTGGCTCCAACTGCCAGCTTTTATTACTCTGCAGTCTCAGTCTCTAAGCTCATCTTTGTCTGCCACAAACATACTGGCAACTAAGTAGTGTTGGTCGTTGCAGCAAAGTTTTATCAAAGAAATTGAAATAAAACTCTGCTTTATGTCTTTAAGTGTGGCAGTCGCAGCGGTCGCAGTTAGTCGTGTTGTTGTTATGTGAATTTATTGCAATATCCACTACAACAACAATCATATTTGTGTGTAATGTTCTCTAAAACCAGAAAAGGGACAGTTGACTGGCGATTAGTTTTTTCGGTTAAAGTTAATTTATTAGCATGCTTTGGGGTAAATGACATTTAAGAAAGAGCTGAAGATGGAACTGAACAACTTTTCCCCCAGGCGCATTGCTTCGTTTTGGCAGTTGTTGAAGTGAAAATGTTTTAGTTGAGATTATTGAATTATTATCCCTTTGGTAGACAAAATCACAAAATCTGAACAGAAAGAAGTGTACGAAGAGAGCTCAGCAGGCACATATGAAGGAATGTAAATACATTTAGAATATTATCTAACTGAGTCCAAGTAGGGGTGACTTGACTATCATCTGAAACTCATCCTTGATATGACGATCTCACTTTAACAATTATATCCACATTTATCATGATTCAAAGAAACACTTAAATAGATCTAAAAGTCTTATGTACCAACTACTCATCGGCTTAAGCCACTCAATTACCTGGACTCCCTAAGTTCTCAAAAATCATTTGGACATATAACTGATATATGGGTCCTGAGATGATTTTATCTCATTACCTTCCAAAAAACTTCCGAAATTGACACTATACATGATTGTTAGCCTACCCGCATAGATATCTATTGGACGATTCCAAGATTTTATTTAAAATCCTGACTTACTAAGTGAAGCACTAACGATTTGCAAATCTGATATTGAGATAATAGTTTCTTGCTTTCAAGTTCATCAGTTGTATTTATTTTTTTTTTATTGCGTTTCTGCTATGACCATGCATCATACAAGTTCTAACAAAAGATAGCACGTTGTTAAAATTAATTTAAGTACGTCTTAATTATTCTTGAAAATTATTTCAAAGTCTGCATTACTTTCCTAAGTTTATGATGGGTTTCCGACAATAGACAGATAGATCCTGAAATTCGATCCGTCCATAAAAAATATCCGATCGGCTCTAGCACATCACTAGGAGTTGGCTCGGTGACGTAGTAGTCTAGATTTTCGAGAATGTAGTCGAAATTTCCAAAGATTTTGTGTGTCCAGATTTATAGCAAGGTACTCAACTTCTCAGAAACTGATAACAACCCTTACAGTAATGCACCAAGAAATTGTTTTTATACTCTCGCAACAAAGTTGCTAAGAGAGTATTATAGTTTTGTTCACATAACGCTTGTTTGTAAATCCTAAAACTAAACGAGTTAGATATAAGTTTATATATACCAAAATGATCCGGATGATGAATAGAGTTGAAATCCGGATGTCTATCTGTCCGTCCGTCAGGGAAAGCGATAACTTGAGTAAAAATTTTAAGTAAAATGAGATAACTTGAAGGAACCTGGTACACATGTATCTTGGCATCATAAGAAGGTTGCTTTCGGGCGAAATCGGACCAAAAAATGGCGAACCCCGAAAACATATAAAGACCTATAATTAAGCCACACCGAATGCTATGAAAGTAAAATTTGGTACAAAGGATCGAACTATGAAAGGGCATATTGGGATGTAATTTTTTTGTAAAGTGGGCGCCGCCCCCTACTATGTTTTTTTTTTGTACATACATATGTATCTCGTAAACTACTTAAGCTATATAAACCAAACTTTCTACAGTCGTTACTTTTGGATATTTTCTTATACAGTCTAGAGGATATATGATTATGACCCCGCCTACCTCCCATACAAAGGTTATATTGAAAACCACTAAAAACTTTGCACAAATACATTATTTCTAGTGTGGCATAGCCCGTATAAAAATCACCGTAATCGGACTATACATTTTCAGGATCCCAGTAATCGGACATGAGGTCCTCAGAGACTTTCTCTAATTTTTAATCTCTGAGAAATTCAAGGTAGGTGTGTTTCCTCTAATTGTTTGCCTCTGTGCCAAAAATGAAAAAAATCGTACCAATATTTCCTCTAGCCCCATATATCTCCTATATCGTATATATGGGTTAATATGTACCATATCTTTGCAAAATGAAGCGATCGTATAATCTTGAATATACTATAGCTATAGGTGAAAATGAGTGAATTCGGTCCATTGCGTGAGTATATAATGTTCGGTTACACACGAACTTAGCCCTTCCTTACTTGTGTTTTATGTTTTTTTTTTTTGGAAAGGAGTACCATTTGAGGTAATATTTCTTTCTTGGCCCCGAGGATCTAATTATTTAACGACAAATATTTCGATTTTGGAAGATAATTTCGAAAAACTGCGAATATACTTTTTTACTTATGATTCAATCTCCCTGAAAAAATCAGTTTGATCTAATACACAGTCAAGTGTAGTGAGTATAATGTATCTAGATCTAATGTATTATATAATAGATTTTGAACACTGTGTGGATCAGAAAGTATACGAGGTGTGTTCGAAAAATAACGGGAATTTGTCCGAAAGTCCAATTGTCACAATAGTTATTGTTTTCTATACATTCTGTCAAATAAGACTGAGAATATTTCAAAAAGTTTTTTTCCCAGGTTGGCTCAACTGTCAGCCACTATTCTGACAAATTTTATTGCTATGTATGTGTCATTTAGTTTGTTTACGGCGTCATTAGGAACGAGTCTACCTTTGTGGGCGTTGCGATTTTTACTACGGATAAAAGTATTGAACAAAGAGTTTGTGCGAAATTTTATGTTTCAAACATAATTTCTTGTGCCAAAACGTGGGAAATTTTGAAAAAAAAAAACATTTGGTGATTCAACCATGTCGAAAACTCAAATTTAAAGTGCTTTCAAAGAGGGGAGAAAAGAAGTGAACGGCCTTCGACCTCTTCAACTGAAGAAAACGCCGACAAAATAAAGGAAATGGTGCTCGAAAATCGTCATTATAGTTTGCGAGAGATAGCCCAAATAATGGACATGTCTCATGAGACCTCTCGCCATATTTTGGTTGATGTTTTGGATATGCACCAGCCCACAAACCGATCATTGTGCACGAGTTTTTAAACAAAAATTCAACAAATATCATCGAACAACCACCGTACTCTCCAGATATGGCCCCGTGTGACTTTTTCCGGTTATCAAAACTCAAATGACCACTTCGTGGAACCCGTTTTGAGAGCATCGAAGACATCAAAACTAATTCGCAACGAGAACTGAAGGCCATCCCGCAATATAGTTTTAAAAAGTGTTTCGATGATTGCATTGTTCGTTGGAAGTAGAGTATTGCCTCAGAAGGGGCTTATTTTTCTGGGTACTTATCTGACAGAATCTAAATGTTGATATGGATGCCCTTGAAATGTTTGCAGCCGCTAAGGTTAGACGTATTTTTATAAGCTTGGACAAACAACACTGTAACTATGCCCCAGGCTCCATATTCGCCAGACATGACTCCGTGTGACTTTTTCTTATTTCCAAAAATAAAGAGAACCTTAAAGTGTCGTCGTTTGACAAACATGCGAGAAATCGCTGAAAGAGCCGAAGACAATCTTAAAAATTCGAGTTTGAGAAGTCTTTCGACGATTGGAAGAAGCGCTGGTATAAGTGCATAATATCCAATGGCAACTATTTTGAAGGCGAAGACATTAATGTAGACGAATCAATCAAAAATATTAAAAAAACGAAAATTCCCGTTATTTTTTGAACACACCTCGTATATACTGTTATACAATCAGTCTTACTTAAGAGTCGTTTTACCTTCAAGATAGATTATATTTAAATTGGAGAAGTTCTGAAATTTGGATCAAGTTCAATATCAACTAGATCATTAAAGGTGACTTAAATTTACGAGTAACTGTAAACTGCTTTATCAACCAAACTGGTTGCATACTAACAATACAACAAAAAACACAAAGGAGAGAGCTCATAATATGCTGGTACTGGCTTAAGTCCACATTGTAGAGAGTGCACTACTTCTTACTTATTAGATTTGCATTTTAATATATGCTTACTTTAATTATAATTGCTGCATACCAGCATATAATACCGTTATACAATGCGCGCTCACTGTGTCTACACATTGTTCGCTGTCGCTGCAGCAGCAGCATCATGGCAAAGCAATGTAATATGCATATGATGTTTGTTGGAGGTGTGTATGTGTGCCTCTATGCAAATGCATGCGTATGCAAGTGTGTTTGTGTGTGACACTCATCATTATCGACATTTTGCACAATGCGTTTCTGTGTCGTGTCAAATGTGCAGTCATGGCTCTATGCTCTTTTAACTTTTGGCTTTCATAACACACATACACACACATATATACACACAAACACTAACATAGAGGACGCCATATGCAACGCGCTGCTGTTGTGCCTACACTCCAACTTTGCTAGTTTACTATGTTGCTGGCTGGCTGGCTGGTTGGTTGGCTGCGCCCTCATTGCGTTGCTTTTCTGTGCTGATTTTTATTTTCAATTTTCGCTTTTTTGCTTCTTCTTCTTTTTTTCCAACTTGTTTTTGTTGTTCTCATCCTGTTTGCTGTTCACACCGTAATTCAAGTCAAACGTTTGTTGGTCGCATGACACACTTGGCAGCCGCTCACGCTGTTCGCTGTTGGCTGCTGCTGGCTGAGTGCGCCTGCTTGCTTCGTCATTCATGCCACATAGACAATATTTTAATTTGCCCCTGCCCTTTTCATTTCCGTTCACATACACTTCCATTGTTGTTGTTGTTGTTGCTTATGTTTGTGTGCGCGCTTTCGCTTGGCTTTCTTGCGCTATTGCTTCGTTTGCCACTTTTTAACGCATTTTTAGTTGCTTTTTTATTGTTGTTGTTGCTGTTGCTGTTGTTTTTATTTTTGTTGCGGTTGGCATTATGCGTTGATGCAGTTTTCTTGCTGCCGACGCCACCCGTGCGCCTTGTTTCTTAATTTGTTCGCCGCAGCGAATGGGGTCACGCGGGCTCAGCATTTGTGGATTATGCTTTATTTTTGATTCGCGCCTCTTCTCTTCTCTTTTTATTATTATTACTTTCTTCTTCTCTTTTTTTAATTAGTACGCAAAAATTTTGGCAAGGCTGCCAGTGTAGTCGTTAGCTAGTATATATAGCAAACCAGAAGCTTTGGTGGCGAAAAACCCATATTTGAGTAGGCGTGTAGTTCCCGGTTGAACAACTTGCGTCTAATTGATGTAAATGTATGCATAAATATCTAGTTCTTGTGTTGACAAATGTTTTATACTCCGACGAGAATGAACGCTAGGCTTTGAGAACTGGAAATGAAAAACAAACATTTTAAATGAAACTTATTCAAAGAGAGTAGCAATGAGTAGATCTCTATTAATGTAATAAATTCCAACACATACTAATTCCTTTCTCCTAATAAATCACATGATTTTATAAACCCCGATTCCGATGAATTTTTCATAAAAGCACCCGCCATATTGGATCCGCCATTTTGAATTTTGAAAAACGTACACCGGATTCGTATTTAGCGACCCCGAAAACCCAAAAGAAACGATGGAAAGTCGAAAGGCGAATCCGATGAATTTTAAAAATCGTTTTCCGTCATATTGATTCTCTGGGGGTTCAGCGATTCAGGTCAAAACAACAATTTTTTTGTGTGGCTTTGTTATTGTTACGTTTGGTGCTTGATAAATCTTTTAAGTATTCTTTAATCTCCTACATAAAATGGCACTGACTCTGACATGTTCTGAGACGAGATCCAGATACAATCACCGGAACACGATCAACTAGAATGTACAAGATTGCCGAAGAAAAGACCGACCCGATCTAACCTGTCGAAGAAATGCGGACATCGAAATATCGCAGGTCCAAAGAAGAAAGAGTCATATCAAGAAGCTAGCATAAGCTAGTAATAAATGGTGGAATCTCATTGTGTAAATTTGCTACCCGCGAATCCATAGGACTCTGTATAAATATAATTCGATGGGAACTTATACACTCTTTGTACACATTACTTTTAGGTGCTTCGAGGAAAGAGTACCATATGAAATCATTAACTGAAACTGAACTTAGGTTAAGTTAGTTTAGGGCGTAGATCTCCGCAACTGCAGAGAATCTCATTTAGACAGATTCGACTGTCCTTGTGATAACTGGATACTCCGGACCCTTATGATAAGACTAAGCGCTATAAAGTTCTTAAGTCGGCTAATGTCGGTTCCAGTGACATCGCTGGGTTCGCCGAAGATGTGCCTAAGTCTCTTTTAACCTAAGTCTCGCGAATGCTTGACATTGAAGGAGGAAGTACTTGGATGGTTCCATTTCGTCTTCCTCCAAACAGCTTTGACAACTGAGTTCCAAGCTTCACCGCGTGTGTGCCTATTGAACAATGAGCAGTAAGCACACCAATGATTGCCGAGAGATGAACCTAAGCGACAGCAGCTGAAAGGACCGTTTTCGATACACTGCGATCGACTGTCCTTGTGATAACTGGATACTCCGGACCCTTATGATACGTCTAAGTGTTTTAAAGTTCTTAAGTCGGATAATGTCGGTTCCAGTAACATCGCTAGGTTCGCCGAAGATGTGCCTAACGAGGTGTTTTAACCTAAGTCTCGCGAATGCTGGACATTGAAGGATGAAGAGGTTGGATGGTTCCTTTTCGTCTTCCTCCAAACAGCTTTGACAACTGAGTTCCAAGCTTCACCGCGTGTGTGCCTATTGAACAATGAGCAGTAAGCACACCAATGATTGCCGAGAAATGAACCTTACTAAGCGACAGCAGCTGGAAGGACCGTTTTCGATACAATGCAGGCCAGAAAGATCTCACTACTGGTGCTCACTTGGTGCTGGTTGTTCTCCAGCGTTTGGCGAGCTTACTCAAAGTCAGTGAATCCAGCGCTCTAATACAGATGGACCACGAACTACCCACACGCCTCCACTCCGACTTTGCAGACAAGTCGGATTACAAAGTAGTTCGAAGGTACTGATAACGATGTTAGATACTCCCTTACTAGCTTAGAACGAGATCTGTATGAGAAGCCTATATAAAATTTCGTTAGTTCATGAAATCTTATATTTCTGAAAGCCGAACCATTTGAGAATTACAAATAGTTCTCAATGGGCTGCTGGTTTTCGGCATCATATTAAGGAAACCGTAGTGATATGTAACATTGTAGAGTTAGCTTGATAAGGATCAGAGCAGTCCATACGTTTCGACCTAATTTTTTTTACTCTTCTTTTTCTTTGGAAGAGATTGAGGATTGAAAAGCTATTGAAAGAGGATGAACTGAAGATGGTCTTTGCATCGTTTCTATTATTGATGAATCAAGTTCCGTTTCGAACAGCGGGGAACTGAAATTTTCTAAAAACGTAGTGAAGAATCAGTCTTGACATAGCCATAATAAAATCGTCCTAGGACTAGACTTTACCTCCTCTTCTTTTGACGTAAAAATAAAACTCTACCCGTATCTGTTATCTATCTTCGAATGGAATAGGACGTTAGGGTGTCTAAACCGCTGTACTTAGAAATAATGATGGCGTCCTCTCCAATAGAAAACCAATGGTATACCGACTTACCAGATTTACGCCTTAGCCTTAGACTAAATATCCTATCATACATATATTGTCCGATCCAAGGCACTGTTTAAGTCAAAAGAGGTCAAACCCCTCCAAATGGGTATAAAACTGCTTATTTCATTTTATGAAAGGAGAATCAGGAATTTCTTTGTCTCCCTCCCTTCGCTCTAAGCTCAAAAAATCCCATTTGAAATCAACTTTACAACCCGATTTCGCAATTCCCCCCTGTCGACTTTCTTCTAAACCCAAGCTGCTTTCGGAAATACAATAAAAACTTAAGTATTATCTCCCCCGCATACATACAAACACACACACACTTTTAAACCACAAGTGCGCATTAAAAGAGGCAAACATACAGACGGACAGATTAAAATTGCGTACAGCAATAACAAAAACAACTACAAACAGACAAACAAAAGGCAAAGAGTGCGAGCTGATGGCAGGTAACAAAGCGATAATCTCCGCAATCACAGCGAAAGCAGTGCAAGTAAACAAGGAAAAAGGTAAATGAAAGTTACAAAAAAACAACGGTAAAAAGAAAGCTCGTATAACGGTAAAAAAGCAACAAAGTAGTTCAGCGTGCGTTTAGAGAGCGAGCGAAAAAAAGGAAACTAAGAAGATTTCAAAAGGGTTAAGGCTAACCGTAAAGGTTAAGGACTTACAATGCCCTCGACAAACAGCACCACCAACATCTCTGGTGGTTCGCACAGCCTAAACTGGTCCCCAAATACAGTTAGCTATACGATTTTTCGACAAGTCGAGCAATTAGGTGACACACATACACTGAAGTGTTGTTGTAACAGCAAACAAAGAGTGCGCTAGCAGATAGCGCCAGTGTTGCCACAGCTACTCATTCTCGCTTTCCTGCGCCTTTGTTTGTTACCACCACCAGCACTACTAAAACTACAACAACAACAACTACAACTATAATGTGATATATCTACATAGTCTTTTGTGTGCGAGACCACTGCTAGCCGCGAGCCACTCGAGCGTATATACGTGCAGTGCCGTTGCGGTTTTAAAAGTGCGCTTGTGGGTGGCCTGCTGGAGAGTGGGTTCGTGAGGTCCTTTTGTGTACAATTTGGCGTGGCGGTTGTTGAGTTAGTTGGAGCATTGCAATCGCAAGTTTTATAGTTTTTGTCTGTTTATTATTGTTGTTGTTGTTATGTAATTATTTAGTAGCTTACACGATGCTTTTATGGAATTGAAACACTTTGGCACAATAAAAATTGTGGTAGTGTTATGATAGTTTCCGTTAGTTGCTGAAGTTTAAAGTAATTTTAATATTTGGGAAATATGTTCTCTTTGGTATGAAGACTAGGATTTTGGAATCGCTGCTCTGGTTTATATTGAATTTAATTTGACTAGGGATAGTTTGGTCTATTTTTTCCTAAGATCGTTGACTCGATTATCTTCGCAGAAACCAATAAATTTTTTATACTCTCGCAACAAAGAGTTCGGATTGGAGTTCAAATCCGAATGTCTGTCTGTCCGTCCGTCTGTGCAAGCTGTAACTTGAGTCAAAATTAAGATATCTTGATGAAACTTGGCACACTTATTTCTTGGTACCTTAGGAAGGTTGCTTTCGAAAATAGGCGTAATCGGACCACTGCTAAACGGAGAAAATCGGATTGTAACCACGCCCACCTCCCATACAACGGTTATGTTGAAAACTACTAAAAGTGGGTTAACTCACTAACGAAAAACGCCAGAAACACTAAATTTCACATAAGAAATGGCATATGGAAGCTACACTCAGATTTTTTTACTAAATGGGAAATGGAAATGCATCGCCCACTTATGGGCGATACCATATCTCAGGAACTACTCGACCGATTTCAATGAAACTTGGTTTGTAATAGTTTCCTTAGATCCCAATGATATGTTGTGAAAATAGGCCAAATCGCTTTACAACCACGCCTACTTCCTATATACCAGAACTTTGAAGACGATCTGAATCGTTTACTTTACAATATATAAAGTAAGCACTAGTGAATATATCGATGCAGAACTTTGCACAAATACTATGTTTATAGTGTGGCAGCCCCATTCTAAAAATCGCCGAAATCGGACCATAGGTTTTTAAGGCCCCATATATCGAACACGAGGGCCTCGGTGCTTCTAACGTAATATTAGGGTTTCCAACTTTCAATGGACTTTATACAATATATATGACGAATATGTGGGTCAAATTGTGTATTATATAATATAAATAAAGTTAAATAAATAAATTGCGAGAGTATAAAATGTTGGGTTACACCCGAACTTAGCCTTTCCTTACTTGTTTCTATATAAAACTACATGCATTTATTTATTTCAGCTACAAAATATTATATAAGTCTCAAATGGAACATGTAGCTCTTTTTTGACTTTCATAAAATCTTATATTTTTGAAAGCCGAACCATATGGGACAAATAGTTCTCAATGAGCTGCTGGTTCTCAGGATCATATAAGGGAAACCGTAGTGATATTTTTTATGAATTTATATAACCTGAAATATTCTAAAATTATCTTTATAATGATCAGATCAATCCATAAGTCTTTGACATTTTTATTTTTATAGCAGGCATCCAATTTAGATCACATTGAGAGGTTCTTTTAAAGATGAAGAACGCGACAAAATTACAATATGTTAAACATAATATTGTAATATATATATTTTTTCTATATACTCACATTAAGTATAGGATTATCTACAAATCACAAGTCATATCCAAAGATCTTGTGTAGAGTTTGCTTTTGCCTAAAGGTGAGTGTTAACAGCTAGAAAAAGTTAATTTTCTGGAACTCATGGATATGATCGATTGACATTAGAATTTCATTTGCTATATATAATCGTGCTTGAAAACAGAATAAGTCTTCGGAATCAGTTATATCGATCAACACTATATTATGGTGTTCGTAAATCAGTAAGTGATTTTTTCGTGATTTTTTCGACTCCCTCAGTTAGATAAAACTATTTATGAAATATTATTCACGTCGAGCAGTTTTCGAACAACAATCATTTAGTCACTTTTTAATGACTTTTTTTCAAAATCACCCAAAATGCTAAAACTAAGGTCCCGTTATTGAATAAATAGATGAAATTTAAATGGAGAGACTCTTTACCAAAGATATGCAAGGTATTTACTATCTAGACTGTATGTTGTCAATAAAGTTATCTTACTTTTCTAAGTTCATCAAATCATTGACGTTCCTCTTAGTTCGTTTGAAAACTCTGTAGTAATTATTTAGTCATGTTAATACTGAATTTGTAGTCTCCGATTTTTAAGCACCCTTGCTTAACGCAGGATCTAAGTTCCCGATTAAGACGTACGTGGGTAATATATTATAAAGATATTTTCAATAGGACGCTACAGATAGGACGTTATTTCAATACGTGGACTCAACTTTAAAAGGGGGCTGTCCCATCCGAGGTTGTTGCTTCCTCATCATTCCCGTCCTACTTTATTATGCAGAAGCGTGGACGGTGTCAACATCCGATGAGACGGCACTAGGAGTTTTCGAGAGAAAGGTTTTGCGGTAGATTTATGGTCCCTTAAACATTGGCAATGGCGAATACCGCAGAAGATGGAATGATGAGCTGTATGTGTTATTCGACGACATAGACATAGTCCAGCGAATAAAAAGACAGCGGCTACGCTGGATAGATCATGTTGTTCGAATGGATGAAAGTGCTCCAGCTCTGAAAGTATTCGATGCAGTACCCGCTGGTGGAAGCCGGGGAAAAGGGAGACCTCCACTCCGATGGAAGGACCAGGTGGAGCAGGACCTGGCTTCGCTTGGTATAACCAATTGGCGCCAAACTGGCAAAAGGAGAGATGCGTGGTACGCTGTTGTGGACTCGGCTATAACCGTCAAGAAGAAGAGAGGACCCAACTTTAAGAACGCTACGTCCAACTTATGGTTGTCGTTGTCGTCCTGTTATATCAATATTTGAGCGTCTAGTGGAAATATTTGAATTCACAGGCTCTGTACAAAATGTTCGCGTGCCAATGAGACAAAGAAGTGCCCGTAGTGTCGAGAATATTGCTGCCGCTAGCGCATTAATTGAGGAAGACCCAAATCAGTCTCACACACGTCGTTCTCAAGCGTTAGGCATCTCTGTGACGTCGTTGTGGCAAATTTTGTGAAAAGGTCTTGACATCCTGACGACATCAAATTGACGCAAGAACTAAAGCCGCTTGACCACCTGTCTCGTCATATGTTCCACACGTACTCGATGAGTCACCACTGCATCCCGAAAATATTTCCGTTTGGTGAGGTTTATGGACCGTCGAATATGCTTGAAAGCGTCTGGACTTCTGCAAACGTGTCCGTGGTGGCCATGCAAAAGAAATCGAGTTTCATACATTATGGAATCGAATGTACTTTCACACAACTTAACCTACTCAAAAATATAAACAAGTAATAACTCGAATTTGGTTTAATGTCGCGTAAAATTCGCCAAAAGACAAACGAATGATACATTAAAAGCTGTAATAAAAATACAATAAAAGGAAAATCTCTCGGGAAGCGCTTATCCCAAGCTTTTGCTGAAGTTAACTAGTAAATTATGATTGTCGATATAATCAACAATAAATGTAATGACCAAGAAAATATCACCACAACAGAATTTGTATGAAGAGGGGGTTGGAGTCAGTTCATATTTATGAACACAGAAGCATATGTACTTACATGCCACAGTAGATTTTATTATCGGTCCGTAGTGTTTACGTCAATAACTTCAACTTATCTATAATTAAGAGATTTACGAGTACAAGTGTTGATGGATTGAAATAAAACGCTAGTAAGCAAAAAGGGAGGCCAAATGTCATGGCTCAGTGTTTCAAGGAATTGTTAATAATATACATATAAACCGATATTTAGCTCCACTGCTGTTAGATATTACAAACAACCGTTAGTTAGTCGAACAATACTTTTATATCTATCATAATCAACATCATAGTTGCTAGCAACATGTTGCTAGAGTATAATAAACATGCTGCTTCTAATTTAAGCATATATTTATGTTGCTAACAGCAGAAATGGAGTTATCCTGATAGTCAAATCGTGTGTAAAAAGTTACAAGAAAAAATTTTGATTCTAGCAACATTTATAATGTTGAGCAACATGTTGCAGCAACATGCAAATTTTTCTTAATAACTTTTATACAACTTTCGAAATGTGCTCCTTTAAGCGCATGCCCATTACAACGCTCTCAATTTGGAAATGCGCTCAGCAACATTTGCTCACCACTGTCAACATGCTGCGCTCAGCTACTGATAAGGAAGCTTAACAAAGTCACGTGCACGCGAACCCAGTTGGCAGTGGCAAATAGCGCGCCAGAGATGCCAATAAACTATGGCAACGCAGAACCCTTTACACGTACATACAATATATGTAAGTGTGTGTTTACAATAACAACAACAACAACAATAAAAGGCGGGAAAATAAAACATTGAATACAAAGAAGACCAAGGAAATTGTAACAACAACGGCCAAGCGAAAGCAATAGCAACAACAATAACAACAACTATATAGAATCGTATAACGGTATATTTGTAAGAAGGCTAACGGAGAAAACGTAAAAGCACAAGGTTGCTGCGCGTTGTGAGCACCAGCGAGAACTTTCGCTCAGCTAAGCATCCTAAAGGGATATACGAGGCTAAAACGTTTGAAACGCCGTTATAGTGGCGATTACCGTTAGCTTTGTTGTTGTTGTTGTTTTTGCTTCTTTTTTTTGTGCTACATTGCTTATTGTCGTCTAAATTTAGGTTTGCAACATTTCTACAAGCTCTCTTGCCATTGAGCAGACCAAAGGAGATATTTTTATATGTTGTTGTTGTTATTGTTGTTGTACGTGTGTGTATATGTAGTAACAATGGCGACCAGCGCAGCATACAACGCCTAAAAGCATACTATACTACGCGCTAAGTAATGTGAAAGAGACCTTCCGCTTGTAGAAGAGGGGCAGGGGTTGCTGCGAAGGGACTGTGTAACTGTAAAGCGCTTGAGGAGTGTCGCGCGCGCCAAAGAAGTAAGGCCGTGGCCATGCTTTGCTGGATCTTATTGTTGTTGTTATTTTAATATTTTTGTTGTTGTTGTAGAAATTTTTTGTTGTTATTGTAATATTTTTGTTGTTGTTGTTGTAATATATTTATAATGTTGTAACATATTTTTGTTGTTCTTAGCACTGTTGTTGTTGCCTTTGCTACTGTTTTTTGTTGTTTTTGTCAACATTGTTGTTGCTGTATTTACTACTACTACTACAACCATTGTTGCTGGCCGTGTGTGTGTCTGTGTAGGGTTTGTTATAGCAATGGATGCAATGCATGGTTGTTGGCGCTGAATCGCGGCAACCATGTGCCCGAGCATCACTGAGATGTATGGCATGCGGCAGTTGTAGTTTGACTTCGCACGGGAGCTGTCAGTGGATCTCGATATAACGAATTTGGTCGAACAAAAGTAAGCGCGCTCCCCGCGGGGCTGTATTTAGTGTGAATACAAAAAAAAACAAAAAACTAAAAAAATAAAAAAAATATAAAAAAATATTACAAAATATTTATTTTTGTGTAACGGAAATAACAGTAAACGACAAAATAGCACAGGAAGACAACAACTACGTGCGGAAATACGAAAAATATTTGTGAAATTCGAAAAATGATAACAAACTAAATGAAATTAAAACAGTTTCAAGTGAGATTAGCTGTTTTTGTGTGTGCTCGCGCTGTATAACAGTAAATGCTCTAACTGCCAATTAAGTGTAGACGGAAATCAGTTGTGACAGTTGAAATTCGAAATTTTATGAATTGAAAGGTAAATTGTGGAATGTGATTGAAAAATTAAAAAAAAATAAAGGGAGTGATCATAAAAATTTTAAAGAAAAAAATTTTCGAAAAGTTTTCAAAAAATTTGAAATAATTTTCAAAACATTTAAAAATATTATTTTTTATAAATTACAAAATTCCAAAAAAAATTTCAAAAAAAAAATTTAAAAATATTGTTTTTTTTTATTAAATTGCAATATTAAAAAATAAAAATCATGAAAATTTTAAATAAAAAATTAAAAAAAAATATTGAAAAATAGAAAAAATAATATTTTTTCAAAAATATTTCAAATAAAATTCACAAAATTTAACAACTTCAATTTTCAAATAAAAAAAAAAAGATTACAAAAAAAACTATTGTAACATAACCATGCAGGGCGTGGCCTTTTGCCGATATGTGCGCGCATATATGTATGTGTGTTTATAAATATAGCTTTGTATTATTTTTTTTGTGTGTGTGAGTGTTTGTTGCTGCGCCCAAGGTCATTGCAGTTAAATAGGCTGGAACAAATCGTTATTTGATGCTTAATCAGTGTGTGGCTAAAAAAAAAACAAAGAGAAACAAATTAACGCAGCTGCTCAAAGCAGCCACTTATGGTTTGAGATTATTAACAAAAAATTATAAATAATAATTTCCGTTAAAAAAAGCCTACAAAGGAATGTGCACTTGATATACATATGTGTAACAAGAGTTATTGAAGTGAAAAACTTTTAATAAAATATTTTGTATACAATATACTACAATGGAATGCAAATTGTAATCTGAATAACTGTAATTATTTATTACTTTTTTATTTTTTTTATTTATTCTTTGGAGTACAAAATTAATATAATTTTCATTGGGTTGTTTTCACATTTTATTAAGTAAATAATTAATATTGCGATAACCAAGTACTCAATTCAGTATCAATAATTTGAAATGGATTTTTTTTTTACATAAGCTTTGAAAAAAATTTTGCAATCGGAACACTGTCACCCACAAAATTTTGATAACTATACTTCTCAGAAAAAATGGCAGAGAGGGGTATGGAAAATGGGCGTGGCGTCACCCACTTTTGGGTCAAAAGCTCTATCTCGGAAACTACTCGACCGATTTCAATGAAGTTCGGTATATAACATTTTCTTGGTATCTTCACATTACCGATGGAAAGTGAGTGAAATCGGTTAACAACCACACCTACTTCCCGTATAATACGATTTTCAATTCCATCTGATTCGTCCACTTTATAAAAAATACATCAGGAACCATTACACAGTGGTTCCGTCCGTAGACCAAAAATCAAAAAATCTTTAACAAAATATTTTGACAAAATGTAAGCTTTTATATGGCAAAATAGTTTTATCTGGAAATCTAACGGGACTTTCTAAAAATAGAATCGAAGACATGAGTACATGTCCATTTTCAAAGCGCAGCGAATACTTCACAACTAAGGTGGAAATTCAAAGTGCTCTGTCGAATATTTTCTTTCCCGAATTTCAATGAATTTAAATGGTATTTTTAATCGGTTTACATCTTTTTCAAGACTTTTTAGAAGTCATTCTGATACAAATACTGCATTTAGAGTGTGGCATCGCCGGTGTAAAAATCGCCGATTTCGGACTAAAACTTTTGAAAGCCCCAAATATAGAATATGAGGACCTCAGTGCTTTTTGCAGTCTTATTAAGGGGCACACCTAGTGTAATGACCTAAAAAAAGGGTGGTTTTTGAGAATTTTTATTAAAAAAAACTACTTTATCAATTATTTCAAAATTTTAAGAATATATTCATACATGTTTCAAGAATATATAGTGACATTTTAGAAGAAAAAAATTGAATCTTTTTTAAGTTAGAGTCGATCTCCAACGGCGCGAAAAAAGGTTCTTCACTGCTGCAGTGATTCCGGCCTTCTCCGTGGATAAAATCTAAAACAAAAAATTCTCGTTAAACTAGATAATATTGTCTGTACAATGACCTACGATAAAAAAAAATCAATAATTGACAATATGGCGTCTTTTTAAAAAAATAGTCGAATTTTACCCAAAATTTTGGTCGTTTTTGTCCTGCCAAAATTCGATTTTTTGATCAGATCAAAAATCGATAGGTCATTTGTACGGAGAACTATATATAGAACATGTAAAAAGAATCGATAGTGATCGGATCATTTGTTTTTGAGTAATCACTGCATCAAATTCGAAAATGCTGTTTCGAGAAAAACGCGTTTAAAGATAAAATTATCATTTTCACTGTTACCGATCGGCTGCTCTTTAAATTGCTATAACTCAGAAACTATTTAAGATATCGAATATGAAATTTTAATATGTTATTTTTAAAAGTGTAATCTACCGAAATTTTTGAAATTTCACACTAGGTGTGCCCCTTAAGAATCTGTATATACATATATGTATAGAAGTGGGCGGGTGGGAGTTAACCACGCTTTTTTCCCTCAATATATTAATATCTCTCTATTAGAATATACAATAAAATGAAAATGTTTAAAACCGAAAATAACATAATTATTATAACTTGTACCGATCGTTCCTATGGGAGCTATAGGATATAACCGCACGATGTAGCCAATTCTTTTATCATATATTTGAAAATTTTTTCTAGATTTTTGGTGAAAAGTTCATAGCGATATCTCAAGGGGAAGTATTTATGGCCGCGACTTCATACAAGCGGAAGCATTGTGCAATGATGATATTGGAACAGAATTTTGTAGAAATACTAAATTTCAAGTGTAGCAACATTTATTTAAAAAAAATCGGACTATAACTTTTCAAGACCCCAATTGTCGAATATGAAGAACGCCTAAGCATAATTTTTTACCAAAATTGTCGGCAAATCTCTCCTATAAAAAAACTTATATATAAACTTAGAGAGTAATGGGTAAATTAGGGTAAATACTTCCGCTAATCTTCTTCAATTTTTTAAGGCTTCAAAATTCCAGTGAGCTTTGGCATTTCAAATAGTTTATTGTGTAAAAATATTTTTTTTCAGTTTTTTTTTTAATTCTCTATGAAATTAGTTATATGTCTTAAATAGCCCTTACAATTTTATCGAAACTAAATTCTAATTACAATTTTCTCAAATTAAAAATCATACGAGTACTTCAGTTATTAGAACTAGTTTTCGAGCCATGACAGACGATTTTAGGCTATATGTATGTCATTTTTTAAGTATTATCTATTTATATTTATTATTATTTATTATCTCTAATTCTTTACTCTAAATAAGTTTTATTTAATGAAAACCCTAATTAAAATGAAAACAAAAATTAAATCTCAAATTTATATATAAAAACTTTTCATTAACCGACATCTGAATTTTCTATTTAATTCCTCTATATTATAGCAATTGATTTGACGACCTGAAAAACGGTAAATATTTGTTATAATTGACCCCAAAAATCACAGCATTAATTGTTGTGTAAAGCGATTTATTTGAAAAGCCTATATTAGTTTTTACTACAACAACAACAGTATCCATACAACAACATTATATATGAATATACTTATTTTTAGCTTTTTTTTAATCAGTGCGTATTTTCTCTGGTTTAATTTGTTATTATTATGTGCCTGAGCTTCGCATGCACACACGCAAATCAACATTGCGGTCATTAGGCGCCTAAAATTATGCTCATCCTTCCGGCAATGTGTAACTAACACCAACCATCGATAATTTGGCGCTGAGCAAGCAAACACGAACCTGCACAGTGTTTACACAAAAGAAAAACAGCAGCAACAACCACAAAAAGGGGGGTGCTTGTGTGCGAAAACAGTGCGCGTGTGTGAGTTTAGCTGGAAAAACTGTGATTTTTTGTTGCTGCTTGCTAGCATGTGCGTGCGCAAATTTGACATAGAAAATATTATAGTGAAATACTTTCATCTGCATTTGTGGCTTATAACTGATAAAGTGTCTATTTGTTTTTCTCTCTTTTTTCTACTAGCGCTGCAGTTTTTGATGTGAAAATTATGCATAATTATAAATAATACTTGCATTAATTCATTGATTAAGAGCAGTTTAAATTAAAATCAAAATTATTAAAAGCTATCGACTAAAAAGTGCGAAGTATTTAATTGTTGTGTAAAAAGTGAAAAACGTCACATACAAGTACTTGTATTTAACCAAACTGCCGAAGATATGATCTAAAAAATAGTCTACATGTCGTATACGTAACATATTTTTTAATGCTTTGCGCTGCTCTCATAACTACAACAACAAACAAAACAGATATCGTATAAAGTACACGAATTCTATGGTAAGTGGATATTATATAAAAGATTATAAATATATTTATAGCAAGTAAGGAAGTGCTAATTTCGGGTGCCACCGAACATTTTATACTCCCTCAATTTATTGATGTAATTTTATTGAGATAAAACAATTTGACCCATATAATCAGCATAAAGTCCACTAGACTAACGAAAATCATCATATATAGTACATGAGGGTTGAGGTAATTTTTTCATCACCGAGGTACACTATATCCCCGATTAAACGCGCACTTAATTTGGCTAATATATTTCACATATTCACCTCCGCATTTTTGAAAAATCTATAATTGGGTATACAGATTTTTTGTACAGAGACACACTATTAGAAGAAAAAGATTCCCTTTGTATTACATTATAAAATCTGAAAGATTTACCGATATTTTCGGTGAAAAATCAGCCTTAGGCACTGAGTTCTTCATGTTGGATATCCGGGGCCTTGAAAAGTTATAGTCCGATCTCGACAATTTTTCCATAAGTTAAGCCGGAGATGATATACAGTATTTGTATAAAGTTTTATTCCGCTATCCGCATTGGTTCCTAATGTATATATTTTAAAGTGAAGGAATCAGATGGAATTCAAAATTGAGTTATAAGGAAAGTAGTCGTGGTTGTAAACCGATTCCGAACATTTTTGATCCGTGTCATCAGGGTGTCAAGAAAGTACTATATACCGAATTTCATTGAAATCTGTCGAGTAGTTCCTGAGATATCGTTTTTGGCCCATAAGTGGGCGATGCCACTCCCATTTTCCATTTTGTAAAAAAACTGAGTGCAGCTTCCTTCTGCTATTTCTTCTGCAAAATTTAGTGTTTCTGACGTTTTTCGTTAGTTAGTTAACCCACTTTTAGTAATTTTCAACCTAACCTTTGTATGGGAGGTGGGCGTGGTTATTATCCGATTTCAACTATTTCCATCGTGTGATGGGATGCGTAAGTAAATGATTGCAGAAAGTTTGTTTTTGTTGGTTTGCGAGATATATACAAAAAACCTATTTGGGGGCAGAGCCTCGCCCATATTTCAAAAAATGTACATCCGAGGGTGACATACCTCTAGTGTGGTCCTCTTGTCCAAATATTACTTTCATAACATTTTTTTGTGGTTTAGTTATGACACAGGTTATGACAGGTTTTTGGTTATCGCTATTTTGTGGGCGTGCTAATGGACCGATTACGCCCATAGGCAATGCCGGGTGCCAAGCAGCACGTGTACCAAGTTTCATCAAGACATCTTAATTTTTATTCGAGTTATCGCTTGCACAGACATCCAGACGGATGACAGACATCCGGATTTCAAATCTATACGTCACCCTGAGTATTTATATATGTATATACAACCCTATATCTAACTCTTTTAGTTCTGGGTGACACGAATAACCGCTATGTGAACAAAACTATAATAATCTCTTAGCTACTTTGTTGCGAGAGTATAAAAATAATTTGAAAATATTTACTTTAGTCCTCTTCATACATAGTGTGCCCTGTATTATCCCAATAATATTTCCTAGTTTCTAATGATTACTTTATTTTATTTCATTTCATTTCTTAAAATTTCTTCACATTTTATCGATAAAAGCTTGCTTTCTATAACTATATAATCCACTCAAAAGTTTTGGGTATCTCTTACAGCCTTTCGGATTGTTAAGCTATTCTAATATATTTTTTTAGGTCCCAAACAAGTTATGACTTTACTAACTTCTTCTTGTTTACTTCACTAAACAATCCTCCTTTCATGTGAAGTACCATACCTATACCAAAAATGTCTAATGAAGCGCATAAATTTCCACATACGTACAACTAATAGATAAATATATATTTACAATATGTCTCGTCTTTTGAAATGAAATATAAACTTCAGAAAAATTTCGTCTATTTCCTTTAGCACGTATTTATTGTAGAACATAGATAACAAAGTGCCTATCAAAGCGTTAGCGCTTTTGCGAAATGAGACTTCAAAGCTTTATTTTCATTTGAAAAGAAAAATAAAGGAAATGATGAAATTTTTTCTTGTTTACGCCAACTTGTAATCGACTAATGCAAGGAATTCACAGCAAAGCAGCTTGTGTGAGGGAAATAGAGTTGCCAAATAGGAAATACAATATTCTAAAAACAACTCCTAAATCTCTGAATATATATACATACTGTTAAGCTTTAAAAAGATAATAATTAAACTATGATCTATTTTTTGAAGAGCCTACATCAAATGACAAATATTTCAAGGTAAAAATATTGATGTAGCCTAAATGTAGGCAACATTTCTCTTTAAAAAATCAGTACTTTTCAATAAATGTTGCCTACATTTAGGCTGATAATCATAATACAGCATTCCACACTTTTTAAACTACAAATGCTAAATTCCTTGAAAACTCTTTTCAAGATTATATATAGGTAATATATATGGCCTCTAGTTAATATTAAAAAACATCAAAATGCGAATCAAACAATTCCAAAACACAAAAGTATGGCAACCCTTCGAAAACACGATGCAAACATAGAGATTTCTACACTCCATTCACACTCTCCACCACCAGAAAGCCACGACAAACCTACACATTGTGCTACTTGAGACGCCAGCTGGCTGCTGCCAATAATTTTCGCTTCTTTTTTTTTACGCAAAAGACAGAGCAGGTTGGTAATAAGATTGCGCGCACATATCAAATGATCGAATGCAAACAAAACAAGAAAAATACTCTCGTTTATTAAGAAAAACACCTCGACTCGAAATGAAAACTAACGCAACTAACGAAATAGAATGGATGATAGAGAAACACAAAAACAGCGTGAAAAAGAAAATATAGTCAGCAAATCAGTGACAACAAAAGATGAACGAAAAAGTAGAAACCTATTCAAACTTATAAATATACAGAACAGTGTTAACTGACGACCTACCCCGCCCAATGGTTCAAGCGACCATTACTGCTATAACGTTATGTAAGCGACGTTTCACGAAAACGGCCGCTATGGGATGCTCGAGGGTGGCGACAAACACAACACGAACTAGCTTAGGCGGAGATTGTGTGAATGGTGAGCGCACTCGAGATGGAAATTATAGATAAAGTAAATAGTGGAAAAAGGGAAATGAGTAGATGACAGCCTGAAGCTATAAAAATATATACTTTTGCTGTGTATTCCGAACGAAATATGTGCTGGGGAATGGTATAGTAAATGTTTGTATCGTAAACCACAATTATTTTGGAAATAACGCAGTGGGTTTTGTGTGAAGAGTATAAGTTTACTGTTGGAATGAAAGGAAATAGTTTCGGAAGGCAACATATTTTGGTTTAATTTTGCTTATTTTTGGATTTCTGTGTGGTAAATTTTGTTAAAAAAATTGAAACTAATTAAAAAAGAATTTTCATAAATATAATTCAATACTTCTATGCAGAAAATTCAAGGTGTGAAACTTCGCTAATGTACGAGGCTCCTAAATGTAGGCAACATTTCGGCAAATCCTTATATTTAAGTATATTTTTTGATCATTCATTACGTTTGTGAACTACATACTGAACGATGACTCTTCCACAAACCGCCGATGGTAATCCCTTTCCAATTTTCAAACAAGAAACCTCCTATCCTGTTATACTGGTATCTCTTTGATTATTTTTCCTTCCAAAAAACTACAAAGCAAAACAACAACAGCAATTTAGGCGCAATATAAATTCATAAAAGCGCGCGCCACAAAAATTCGCTCCCCACAACCATGAGAAGGTATGTGCCTAACACAGACGTGTGACAACAACTCACGAGATAACAACAACTGCGCAGATAAAGTCAAGCAAAGGTGAGAAGTGTGGTGTGTGAGTGTTTTTGCTGTTGTTGTTCTGTTATAAACGGATATATTGTGACGGATTAGTAGGTGCGCTCGCGTGTGCCATAACTGCCAACACGTTGCAACGTGTCGACAATCTACATGAATATATGCAAGCAGAGGAGTTGGGGTACTCGTGTGGACCAGTAGGAAATTTTTTGAGTTAATGAAATTGAGAAAAAGCAATGTGAAAAATTTCCAAATATTTTTTTGGGGGAAATATTCGAGATAAAAATTAGTCGAAGAAGAATACTTAGAGGAAATTTCGGAGACAAAATATGCAAAATTTAAAAAGGGTGGGAGTGGAAAGTATTAGATAAAAAAAAAAGAAACTCAAAATTTATTTTGAAAATTTATTTCAAGAACTGGATATTAATGATAGAAAATAAATAAATAAAAAAATATAAAAAATATTTTTTCGAAAATATATAAACATGTTACAAGTATTAAAATTATTTTCGAAAACCAAGTTTTGATATATAAATGTTAAAAAAAGGTGGAAAGAAACTAGAAGTAATTAAAAATCAGTAAATTATTCATATTAAAAAATTATTTGAGAGAAAGATAAAAAAATATATGTATATAAGCATGTTCGAAGTTAGTATTGAAATTTATTTCTCGAAAACCATGTTTTAACACATAAATGCCAAAAAGGGTGAGAAAAAACTGAAAATTGATAAAAATATGGAATGGATGAAAGAAAAAAATCGAAATTAGTATTGAAAATTTTTATTTTCGAAATATAATTTTTTGGATATAAAAGCCGAAATGAATGGTGGAAAAGAAAACTGTGAATGGATAAAAATAAGGAATTTATTTTTATTAAAAACCGTTTAAGAGATAAAGAAGATATTTAAAATTTAGTATTGAAAAAAATTTTCCAAAAACCGGATTTTTTGGAGATAGATAAAAAAGTTCGAAATGGATCCTTTTTCGAAAACCAACTTGAAGAACATACGAGTAAATGCCAAAAAAAGTGGGAAGGAGAACTGGGAATAGATAAAAATGTTAAATTTAAAAAATTTATAGAAATGTATGGCATAAATATTTAAAAAAATCGAAATTAGTATTGAAAATTTTTATTTTCGAAATATAGTTTTTGGACATAAAAGCTAAAAAATGGGGGAAAGGAAAACCGTGAATTGAATTGAAAAAAATAAGGAATTTTTTGTATTTAAAAACGTGTTTGAGAGATACAGTGGGGAGCAAAAGTGAGTACATGATCAACATTTTCATGTTTGAGCGCGCATAAAAAATAAACGAATGAAGTAAATGACAAAAACTTTTTTTTCTTGAATATCTAGTTTATTTGTAACAATTAGGCGTAAAAAGCAAAATAGTAACGGAGGCAATAGCATAGTTATAATACAAAAACAAAAAAAAGCGGCATGTACTCAATTTTGCACCATCCGTGAAAAAAATAAAAGAAATGCATTATTAATATTTAGTCCATAGACCCTTACTTTCTATGACATTTTTTATATGTTTTGGCATGCTCACGAATAGATTTTCAACAATTCCTTTCGGAATATTATTCCACTATTGTTCAACACGCCCCCAAAGATCGTTTAGGTTGGAGGGGGCTGATTGATACTGTCCGAGATGTCGCTTCACAATTGACCATAGATTTTCAATTGGATTGAGGTCGGGACTTTGCGCTGGCCACTCCATCACTTTAAAATTTGGTTTCCCAGCCATTCTTTTACAATTTTCACATGTTGCTTGGGATCCCCATTTTGCTGAAAAGTGATTTCATGCTCTGGATACGCACACTGGTCAAGAAAATTGGGAAGCTGGGTTTGCAAAATACTTAAATAATCTTCCCTACGCATAATACCGTCAATTTTGTGCAACGGTCCCACTTTCCAAAACGTGAAGCACCCCCAAGCCATTATGTTGCCTCCTTCATGTTCTGCTGTTTGCTTCACGTGATGCCTTTGAAGCTTGTCACCGGGTTTACGCCAACAGTACCGTTTTCCATCCGATTGAAAACGGTTAAACTTGGATTCGTCCGACCAGATAACACGTTTCCAGTCTTCAACTGTCCAGTTTCTGTGTGCCTTTGCGAATTTTTGTCGTGCCTTAACATTTTTCTCGGATAAAGCTGGTTTGTTTTTTGGAGGCTTGGGGGTGCGTCACGTTTGGAAAGTGGGACGTTGACGGGATTATGCGTAAGGAATATTATTTAAGTATTTTGCAAACCCAGCTTCCCAATTTTCTTGACCAGTGTGCGTATCCAGAGCATGAAATCACTTTTCAGCAAAATGGGGATCCCAAGCAACATGTGAAAATTGTAAAAGAATGGCTGGGAAACCAAATTTTAAGGTGATGGAGTGGCCAGCGCAAAGTCCCGACCTCAATCCAATTGAAAATCTATGGTCAATTGTGACGCGACATCTCGGACAGTATCAATCAGCCCCCTCCAACCTAAACGATCTTTGGGGGCGTGTTGAACAATAGTGGAATAATATTCCGAAAGGAATTGTTGAAAATCTATTCGTGAGCATGCCAAAACATATAAAAAATGTCATAGAAAGTAAGGGTCTATGGACTAAATATTAATAATGCATTTCTTTTATTTTTTTCACGGATGGTGCAAAATTGAGTACATGCCGCTTTTTTTTTTTGGATTATAACTATGCTATTGCCTCCGTTACTATTTTGCTTTTTACGCCTAATTGTTACAAATAAACTAGATATTCAAGAAAAAAAAGTTTTTGTCATTTACTTCATTCGTTTATTTTTTATGCGCGCTCAAACATGAAAATATTGATCATGTACTCACTTTTGCTCCCCACTGTAAATAAAAAATTTAAAAATTAATTTTAAAAAATTTCGTAAACCCAGTTTTTTGGAGATAAATAAAAAAGTTCGAAATGGAATTTGTTTTCGAAAACCAAGTCTTAGGACATAAATGCAAGTAGGAAAAGAAATTAAGTTTAACAAGTAAGAAAGGGCTAAGTTCGGGTGTAACCGAACATTTTATACTCTCGCAATTTATTTATTTAACTTTATTTATATTATATAATACACAATTCGACCCACATATTCGTCATATATATAGTATAAAGTCCATTGAAAGTTGGAAACCATAATATTAGGTTAGAAGCACCGAGGTCCTCGTGTTCGATATATTGGGCCTTAAAAACCTATGGGCCGATTTCGGCGATTTTTAGAATGGGGCTGCCACACTATAAACATAGTATTTGTGCAAAGTTCTGCACCGATATCTTCACTAGTGCTTACTTTATATATTGTAAAGTACACGATTCAGATCGACTTCAGAGTTCTGGTATATGGGAAGTAGGCGTGGTTGTGATCCGATTTGGACTCTTTTCACAACATATCATTGGTATGTAAGGAAAGTATTACAAACCAAGTTTCATTGAAATCAGTCGAGTAGTTCCTGAGATATGGTTTTTGACCCATAAGTGGGCGACGCCACGCCCATTTTCCATTTTGTAAAAAAATCTGAGTGCAGCTTCCATCTGCCATTTCTTATGTGAAATTTAGTGTTTCTGACGTTTTTCGTTAGTGAGTTAACCCACTTTTAGTAATTTTCAACCTAACTTTTGTATGGGAGGTGGGCGTGGTTATGATCTGATTTCTTTCATTTTTGGAACGTATTAGGAAGTAGCTGAAAAACGACTGCAGAAAGTTTGGTTTATATAGCTCTATTGGTTTGCGAGATATGTATAAAAAACTTAGTAGGGGGCGGGGCCATGCCCACTTCCCCAAAAAAATTACATCCAAATATGCCCCTTCATAGTGCGATCCTTCATACCAAATTTTATTTCCATAGCTTTATTTATGGCTTAGTTATGGCATTTTATGTGTTTTCGGTTTTCGCCATTTTGTGGGCGTGGCAGTGGTCCGATTTTGCTCATTTTCGAAAGCAACCTTCCTATTGTGCCAAGAAATAAGTGTGCCAAGTTTCATCAAGATATCTTAATTTTTACTCAAGTTACAGCTTGCACAGACGGACGGACGGACGGACAGACAGACATTCGGATTTGAACTCCACTCTTCACCCTGATCACTTTGGTATATATAACCCTATATCTAACTCGTTTAGTTTTGGGTGTTACAAACAACCGTTATGTGAACAAAACTATAATACTCTCTTTAGCAACATTTGTTGCGAGAGTATAAAAATAATGTTTTGGATATTATTAAAAAAGTTCGAAAATTAGCATTTAAAAAAATTTTAAATTTGTAGATAAAAAAGTTCGAAATGGAATTTTAGCTCGAAAACCTTGTTTTAGGACATAAATGCCAAAAAACGAAACGTATTTAAATTTAAACGCATTTTTGGAGTTTAATAAAAACGTTCAAAATTAGTATTGAATTTTTTTTTAGAACGCCAAGTTTTAGAACATACGAGTAAATGCCAAAAAAAGGTTGGAAGGAAAATTGGAAGTAGATAACAATTAAAACGATAATACAAAATACACTAGAACTAGAATCTGTTGCAGTGTTGCCAGATCTAAAAATTCGAAATAAAATTCTTCAGTATTATTATTATTCCGAATAATAAAATTACGTTTAAAGTAAACAAATATTTAATAGCAAAAATTCAGGAAAAATTAAAAAAAAAATTCTGACTCTAAACACTCGAAAAATACTTTCGAAGTTCTTCTCATAAAAAATATATATATTTTGGACTAATATGTATGTATATATAATTTTGCAGATCCCTAACGAACTTAAAAGCACCTCACTCACCCTCTTCCTAAATCATATATCAAATCTTCTCTACAAGGTCTACTTTGTTTATTGTTGTTGTGTGTAAAAAGCTGTAGCTAAAATATTACTAGCAGTGATTTTTATAATTTGATTACTCCCTCCAGTGTATATATGTATGTGTTGTTTCTGTACATATATCCGGCAACACTATTATTTACACTTGTGTACTTGTGTAACCGAAATACAGTTAAGCGCACAGCTTTGGGGCATTTTAGAGCACATCACTGCTCCACAACGCTAATGCGTTGTAGTGGTTGGTGAGTGTCGGTGTGTGTGTGTAAACATTGCCTGACGGTGAGTGTTAACACTTAAAAGGATTAAAGTGTCAACACGCACAATTTTTGACAAGTTTTTTTATTTTTTGTACGATTTTTTTTTAATTTTTTTTTTAATTTTTTTCTTCCAATTTTTGTGCGGCCTTTTCCATTTCAATTACGTTTTTTTGCCGCTTGAAATTTATTGTGTTAAATTTACATATAAACGAGTGTATTACACACACATATATATATAAGCGCCATATTTACATATGCCTGACTAAATAAAAAATCTCCCGATTTGTGGCTTCCGTTGGAGTAACGATTTGCACGTTGTTTAAATACCGCACTACATTCTTTATTGAATGCATTGTTTTTTGGGGCAAAAACACATCACAAATTAATTTCCATTCGCCCTTGAGCAAATACACGAGTAGTACATACACACACACATAACGGTATGCGGAATAGCCAGCCAAGCCACTCAACAGTTTTCAAGTGTTTACTGTTGTTGATTGTTTGTTTGTTGTTGGGCGCATAGTCAGCACCACTGACGGTGTGGTAATTCCCATATGTACACAAATACATGCCAACATACATACTCCGATATGCATAGCTATATATGACTGTGTGTGCATTTGTATGGGCCACTGCATTGTGGGCAATGCCCGGAAACGGCTGATAAACTGAATATTATGCCAGCGGCAAGGACACACAAACTTTGCCTGCGCTTTTGTCGGAGCATTTGCATACATATTTATATACAGTGCTGGTAGTAATAATGGAAATAGATAAGAATAAATTGTAGAAATGTATTGAGTGAATATCCATGCGTTTATTTATAAGATACTGTTTGAATTAGATACAAAAAAATATTTTTGAGAAAAATAGAGAATTTTTTATTTAGAAAAAAAATATTGTTTTTTTAATAAAACAAGTAAAATTTTAAATAAAATTTTGAAACAGGTGCCTAAAAATATAACAAATAATAAATATAAAATGGTTACCAATGAAAACTTGACTGCAAATAATTTTTGAAGCACACTTGCTATTGTACAACCGATACCCAATTTTTGGCCGATGCCAAATCGGCTTGTTTGCAAATAATCGGCCGATTTTTTCATGGACAATTCCGATTCCGAAGTCGATTCTTTCATGGACAATTTTTTTCGGGTGCCTCGCAATTTATTTATTTAATGTTATTAAGATTACACACAAATCGATTAGTATATTCACCATAAAATCACTAGTATAACTCGCTCACTTAATTTTGATGTCCCTCTTTCTCTCATATTAACCGTTATCAATTACGATATAAAGTCCACCCGAAGTTTGAAATTCCGTATATGAGGTGTATGAGGGATAGAGAAAATATTGAACCGATTTTTCCATTTTTGGCACAGAGGCAAACTATTAGAAGGAACACATCTCCTTTGAATTTATTTTGAAAATCTGTGAGATTTACCTATATTTTCAATAAAAAATTATCCGCAGACTTCGAGGTCCTCATGTTCGATAGCTGGGGCTTGAACAGATGGCGATTTCGGTGATTTTTATACAGGCTATATGCTGGTGCTTAACTTATATATTGTAAAATAAACTAATTCGATGGAACTCCAAATTGTAGTATATGAAAAGTAGGCGTGGTTGTGAACCGATTTCGCCCATTTTCAAAGTAAAAATTTGTCATAAAAATATTAAGTACTGAATTTCGAAACTTTGAGAGCAACTCTTCTGTACCATCTTTACCATAACATTTTAGGTTTCGGTTTTTTTTCCTTACTGAATTAAAGCACTATTAGTAGTTTAGGCTGTGTAAGTTGACGTTGAGCAACACCAAAAGCTCCGTCATGATTGGGAAGGACCTCTCCGAGCCGTTCGTTACCAAACGAGGCTTCAGACAAGGTAACTCACTATCGTGTGACTTCTTTAACTTGATGCTGGAAAAAATTATACGAGCTGCAGAACTAAATAGAGAAGGTACAATCTTCTATAAGAATGTACAGCTCCTGGCGTACGTCGATGATATCATCGGAAGCAGCAACCGCGCCGTTTGTTCTGCTTTTTCCCGCATGTATAAGGAGGCGAAGCGAATGGGTCTGGAGGTGAATGAGGACAAGACGAACAGTCGGCGCATTCGCGTCTTGGCTCCCACGTCACTGTTGACAATCATAACTTTGGAGTTGTACATAATTTCGTATACCTGGGAACCAGCATCAACAGCACGAGCAATGTCAGCCTCGAAATGCTGCGCAGAATCACTCTTGCCAACAGGTGCTACTTTGGACTGAGTAGGCAATTGAACAGTAAAGTCCTCTCTCGACGAACAAAAATCAAACTCTACAAGTCGCTTATCATTCCCGTCCTGCTTTATGGTGCAGAGCTTGGACGATGTCAACATCAGATGAGACGACACTATGAATTTTCGAGAGAAAAATTTTGCGCAAGATTTATGGTCCTCAGAACATTGGCAACGTCGAATACCACAGACGATGGAACGATAAACTGTACGAGTTATACGACGACATTGACATAGTTTCAGCGGCTACGCTGGCTAGGTCATGTTGTCCACATGGACGGAAACACTTCAGCTCTGAAAATGTTCGATGCAGTACCCACCGGAGGAAGCCGAGGAAGTGGAAGACCTCCACTTCGTTGGAGGGACCAGGTGGAGAGCGGCCTGTTTACACTTGGAATCTCCAACTGGCGCCGAACAGCGAAGGAAAGAGAGTAGTGGCGCGCTCTCATCGATTCGGCTATAACCAGCTAAACGGTTCAACGACAATTACATACATGCATACATTGTAGTTTTCAACATAACCTTTATATGGGACGTAGGCGTGTTTATAATCCGATTTCCTCCGTTTTCACACTACATAATAAACTGCCTAATGAAATTGACTCCAGAAACTGTGGTTGATATAGCTATAGTGGTTTGCGAGATATATACAAAAAAACTATTTGGGGACGGAAACATGCTAACTTTCCAAAAAAAAAATATCCATCCAAATATGCTCACCGTAATGTGATCATCCTCTATACCAAATTTTCCTTTCATAATTATTTTTTATGGCTTAGTTATAGTCCTTTATCGATTTCGCAGTAGTCGATCTCGCCACTTTAAACAGTACCATGACCTACGAAGAGGCATATACCTGGTGTGTAAAAACCGTCTGGTTCATTGTTTCGTGAAATATTCGGACTGTCAACATCTTCATGTGCCGCCACATCAGTATCAGGAGACTTGAGTTTTTTGCAAAAAGAAAATCGAATAGATGTCATCAAAACTCAACTAATGATAAAGTTAATTTAATGTTAAAAAATAACGTTTTTTTCTGTACCCAAGCGAGTACAATGGTATCGATAAGGTTAAGCTAACTTAAAAACATATGACTCGGGTAGACTTTAAACCAATCTTGAAATTTACGACTCTGTTTCAGGAAAACTCGTATAAGTTCACCAAAAAACACAGATCTAATGATTGATCATTCCAACAGAGGCTTAAAACTTAAAACCATTCCACGGATATTTTGTTTTATCCGCAACATCATTGACTTATAAAGATTTGAACTGTCTCGTTCTTTTATTTCCGAGAGAAAATGAAATAATTAACATGTTGTACTTCCATTTCTGCTTTTCCAGTGAGGTATCCAACTCTTTTTCATCAGAAATATCGTCATCAATTTATCGTTCTTAATCTTAACTTCGTTTACTTTGGTTTCGGTATTCAGATGGTTTAGGATGAGTAGGTGATTGGCCCTCTGCATCCGCGCCTTCTTCAGGTGTTGCCGGTTTCGCCTCTAGGCGGGCAGTGACGTAGGAGTTTTCTCCTCGCAGGTGCTAGAGTTACCTTATACCGTCTTTACTCGGTCCTTAGAGCCTCGCTCGTAGGTAATAAGAGGTATTATTATCCAACAAATCATTTAATTTCTATTTGGGATTTCTCCGCACATTTATGAGAATACTTTTCCAAACCAGAAGGACACATCAAGGTTTCTTTGCCTTCAGAAGGGCTCTTTTGGAAGCTTTTACATTAGGTCTACTTTGCTTCCGCCGTTTTCCAATAGATGTCTCTAGGATCAAGCACTGGTCGGTTAAATCGATTAAATCGTTTTATATCGATCTTGGACATTTGTGTCAACATTAACCCAACAAAATATTTGTAGAGATCTGTTTGCATCACAAATTCAAATTATTAATTACAAATTACAAATTATTCTCAACTGAAAATGTCACTTTTTGAGCCGAATTCTCGACATTTGCACAGAATACGCATGCTGCCAGAAAGAATGGTCAAAAGTAGTAGCTAGCGACGGCCAATATTTTGAATAACATTTTTGCAACCGTTTTTATACAAAAAGAGCCTTAAAATTACAAAAAAAAACGGAACCGGAGAGGAGGGGAAATATCAATCCATCCAAGTAATGTTGACAAATAATATTTAAATTATTTAAATTAATATTTATTGTGTTCAAAAATGAAAAGTTCAACTTTTCAAGCATAAAATAATAAAAATGATTTATCGAATCATATAAATGCATTAACATTTCAATTACAATTTATTGCAATTTAAATGGCAGTTTATCATATTAATATTGTTCATTACATATGTATGCGCGCGCTCTTTATTCATTATAAAAATTTCACTTTGTGCTGTAAATCAAGTCTGTAATTTAAACAAAAATAATAATTTCAGCAGTCCCAATAATAACAGTGCGCCACCCACATACCGGCATCGAAGGAAACACTTGCAAACACACAAATACACAAACCTACACGGCTTCCGTTACCGTAATAAGTATCAGCGCATATATGCATGCATATACCGTTATGCGTTTGCAACATTTATTGCTCTGAGCATTTTCATGTATAAATATTTTTTTCACTTTCTGTAATTCCCGCGATTTTCGCTTGAATTTTTATTTATTAATTACTGCCTCGTCCATGGCGTTTATCCTGCTTGTTTGCATATCAACGATTGATTTTGTTGTTGATGGATTTTTTTTCATACTATTCGCTCTTAACAACTGTCACAACTTTCACCGCTGTCCGCACAATGTGCGTTGAAGTGCGCATATTTGAGTAGAGTTGATCTGTATAAATAAGTATATATATGTGTGTGTGTGTGTGCGTTTGACGCCTTCCGTTGCGCTGATTAAGTATATAATTGCAATTATGGTCAAATTAAATGAGATCCACTCTTGAAATTATTCACTTTTACGTCCCTGGCTGAGTGTCTGTCTGTCTGTGGACTCATTACACACTTCTACGTAATGAATGGCTTTACGAATGGCGTAAATAATCACAAATGATGTCCGTTTTATAATAATTAATATCGACCACTCGTGGCGAGCGCACTAAGAGCATAAATGTGCTTAAACAAATTACATATTGGTAGCAATAAAACAAGTAAGGAAAGGCTAAGTTCGGTTGTAACCGAACATTTTATACTCTCGCAATTTATTGATATAGTTTTATTAAGATAACTCACAATTTGGCCCATACATTCAGCATAAAGTCCAATAGAAAACCGGAAATCGTCATATATAGTATTTGTGGACTGAGGTAATTACCAAACCGATTTCACTCATTTTCACCACCAAAGTACACTATATCCTAGACTATACGCTCACTCTATTTTGCTAAGATATCTCACATATTAACCGATCTATAAGATATTAAGCCCATGGTGTTTTAAAAAATCTATAATTAGATATATGGGAGCTAGGGTAATTTATGACCCGATTTTAATAATTTTTGGTACAAAGAAACACTATTCTAAGAAAAAGATTACCTTCGACTTAAATTAAAATATTCGAGAGATTTACTAATATTATCGGTGAAAAATTACCCTTAGGCACTGAGTTCATCATGTTCGATATCCACTTTCATATGACACCAAGGTTGTCAAAATCGGAGTTATGACTATTCAAAGGTTAGTGGTACTCCACACTGAAGATCTGCTCTGCCGGGTTACCGGAACCGGAAACGGAAATGATGTTACCGGAAACTATGTTATGGGAGCCGAATATGGAATAACCGGAATGATGTTATCGGAACCACAAATGATTTTTGCCGGAACCGGATATAACGTTGCGGGAACAAATGTTACCGGAACAGAAAATGGAGCAACCGGAGTCGGATACTAGTGGTCGGATATGGGGTAACCGGAATTTGAAATGGTGTTACCAAAACCGGATATGGGGTAACCGGATATGAGGTGGCCTAATATTACATCCGTGTCATGAGTGTTTCTAGAAAGTATTATGTACCGAATTTCATTAAAATTACCCATAAGTGGGCGACGCCACGCCCATTTTCCATTTTTTTTTAATCTGAGTGATAACGTTTCAGACAAGGTGACTCACTATCGTGCCACTTCTTTAACTTGATGCTGGAAAAAATTATAAGAAACTATAAGAGCGGCAGAGCTAAATAGAGAAGGTACAATCTTCTACAAGAGTGTACAGCTACTGGCGTACGCCGATGATATCGATATCATTGGAAACAACACCCGCGCCGTTAGTTCAGCTTTTTCCAGACTGGATAAGGAAGCGAAGTGTATGGATCTGGTGGTGAACGAGGACAAGACGAAATATCTCCTGTCGTCAAACAAACAGTCAGCGCATTCGCGTCTAGTCTCCCACGTCACTGTTGACAGTCATAACTTTGAAGTTGTAGATAATTTCATCTACCTGGGAACTAGCATTAACAGCAATAACAATGTCAGTCTGGAAATCCAACGCAGAATCACTCTTGCCAACAGGTGCTACTTTGGACTGAGTAGGCAATTGAACAGTGAAGTCATCTCTCGACGAACAAAAACCAAACTCTTCAAGTCCCTCATCATTCCCGTCCTACTTTACGGTGCAGAAGCGTGGACGATGTCAACATCCGATGAGACGGCACTAGGAGTTTTCGAGAGAAAGGTTTTTCGGAAGATTTATGGTCCCTTAAGAATTGGCAACGGCGAATACCGCAGGCGATGGAACGATGAGCTGTATCTGTTATTCGACGACATAGACATAGTCCAGCGAATAAAAAAACAGCGGCTACGCAGGCTAGGTCATGTTGTTCGAATGGATGAAAGTGCTCCAGCTCTGAAAGTATTCGATGCAGTACCCGCTGGTGGAAGCCGAGGAAGAGGGAGACCTCCACTCCGATGGAAGGACCAGGTGAAGAGGGACCTGGCTTCGCTTGGTATAACCAATTGGCGCCAAACTGCCAGAAGGAGAGATACGTGGCGCGCTGTTTTGGACTCGGCTATAACCGCGTAAGCGGTGTCTACGCCAGTCAAGAAAAAGAGTGATTACGTTTTCCGTTAGTGAGTTATCGCACTTTAGTAATTTTTAACATAACCTTTGTATGGAAGGTGGGCGTGGTTTATAGTTATAAATTTATTGGTTTGCGACTTCACAAAACACTTAATTAGGAGCGGCGCCACGCCCACTATTCAGAAATAATCACATCGAGATATGCTTCTTCCTGGTGCGATCCTGTATACCAAATTTTACTCGTATAGCTTTATTTATGGCTTAGTTGGACAGACAGACATCCGGATTTCAACTCGTCTCGTCATCCTGATGATTTTGATTATTATATAAAATCTCTTTTAAATAATCAATTAATTATTCTTTAATAGCATGGTTGTAATCAACATTTTCTACCTTAAAAAATCTCAAAGTACACGATGGCCTGATTTTTTTCACAAATATCTGCTCTGAATTGAATGCTTGAAATAATTAAGGTTTATTACTACAAATTTAAGGTTTTAGTTTTGATTTTAGATAGATTCAGCTTTTAAATGTATAGTAAATACGAGTATTATTTGAACATCCACTTCTTCTCTGAATTCTCCGGAAGAATTTTCGTCTTGAAAAGCCTTTTACCTTTACATAGTAATTTAGGGCCCCATAGTACGAGAAGTTGAGGGAAATATCGTTAGTGAGGTCGCATAATCTCTTAAAATTCGTGTAAAGTGTTGGCATCCTAAAAGATAACTAATAATCATGGATTACGTGAAGCACTCCAACGCTGATATCGCTAAGGACCATGGCTGATCTCTCCGTGGCCTGTTGGCCTACCGGACTAACCTAACCTATATAGTATAGTAAATGAAAAAAGACTTTAGCTTCTTATTTTGACTATGGACTGATTGGGTTTACTTTTTAACAGACGTTCTGTAGTTAGATAGACCTAAAGGTTATAGTTGGATTATATAATTATTCCAATTATGATAAGGTAGTAGCTATTAAAGGAGAGTATTATATATTTATTGTCAATGTACCAAATTAGTGTGATCGAAATTGGTAAAGGGTACTTCACCCAACAATCATCTCAATTGTATCGGAAAAGAAAAGCAAAAGAATGTCAAATAACGAAGTTCTGACTATTCAGTTTCGAATAGACAAAAGCTTACCCTATTACCAGCTGAAGAATGAAGCTATTTTATTATGTTTCTTTCATAAACTTTCCCAAAACATATTTACCTACTGAGCTCATTTATAATTCTTGCCTTTCTGTCTCAAAGTGCCTCTAACAAACACTTTATGCATAAACGAGAATGCCTCAACTAACAGCATGCCGGAGTGCATTTTCGTTTTTCAAGTAGAAAAAAATGTAAATTGCATAAACTCACATTTTAGACGTCATTCCCTAACTCCTACCAAATTCATTTAATGTCATTGCGTATTGACATTTCGTTACATTGCTTCGCATTTCGTTGGTGCCATTTCCAATAGCAACTTTTCACTATTTGCTTTCACTTCGCTTCACTACATTTAACTTGGCTTGTTTGTCGATTTGCAGCGACTCATTCAACTTGCTTAACGGCACTTGGCACTACACACACACACATACATTCTGTTGCATGACTACAGCTGGTTGAAGCTGTATGATGCGCCCCCTGGGGCACGCGCCCTAGCAATAAGGCGCAAATAAATTATGACATTCCCTTTTGCTAAATTGAAATTCTATGCGCACCATTAGCAGAAATTTGTCTAATTTGTTGAAATATGTGTGTGTGTCTTCTGTATTTCTATTTTTCTAACCTTTGCTTTGCTAAACTTTGTTGAAGATTTGAAAATGTCAGGAATGAGTTGAAATTTAGAAAAGTAAACAAAATATTTGTTTAAGTGAAATTTCGGAGTAAAAGTTCGCTTGTTTAAGGAGAAGGTGGGAAACTTATTAATTTATAAAAATCACTAATTTTAGTAGTCGAATTCTTCTTGGAATCTTTAACCAAATTACCATGGGGCTTTACTTTTGGAATCATAAATCTTGGAAATTTGTAAATTCTTTTGAGTTGAGGTATTTTTGAATGTATGTGTATACATGTATAGTTCTGAGTAATATTGAAATACATTTTTGTATAAACCAAGCTTATAGGACGCATTTTCATTTAGTTCGTCATCATACACCATGAAAATGGTAGAAATTGGACAATAACCACGCCCACACACCATACACATTAACTCACTAGATATTATACTACAGACGAAACAGAAGGACTGCATCTAGATCGGTACAAAAAATTTAAAATGGGCATGGCGTCAGAAACTACTCGACTGATTTCAACGAAATTCGGTACATAATACATACTTTCTAGACACCCTAATGACACGGATGGAAAATGAGCGAAACCGTAGGTCTGGTTCCATCGGTTATCCCATATCTCGTTCCAGTTGACTATTTCCGTTCCGGAAACATCATTACTCCATATCCGGTACCGCTTACCATTTTTCGGTTCCCGTAACACATCCGGGTAAACCCCACATCCACATGTAATATAATTTCCGGTTCCGGTGATCCCATATCCGGCCACCTCTAACCGGTACCGGTTTCTCCTTTTCCGGTTACGGTAACATCGGTTCCCGAAACATCATATTTGGTTACCACATATCTGGTTAGGGTTAGCCCACATCTGGTTCTGGTAACATAATTTCCAGTTCCGGTAACATCATATCCGGTTACCCCATATTCTGCCACCTCATATACGGTTCCGGTTGTCTCATTTCCTGTTCCGGTAGCCCGGCAGAGCAGAACTTCAGTGTGGAGCATCACAACACTTTAAATAGTCATAACTCCGATTTTAATAATCTTGGTGTCATATGAAAGTCAATTTAGCGTATTAAATTGAAAGTAAATTTCTTAGAAACTAACAGCTGCGTCTTTTTTTATTAAAATGTTCGGATACACCCGAATTTTTTACTTTTCCATATTTTCCATGATATACAGGCAGGTTCTGCAATCCGAGTGAGAGTGAAATTTAAAAAAAAATGTGGAAATTGAAAAGTAAAATCGAATCAGTACACCAAATATCGGATTAAAAGTGAATTTGCTTGAATTTTACTCGGAAGTGAATTGCAGAACTTGCCTGATAAATTTTGTTTGAAGAAAATTTTTTTGAACCATTATTACAGAATTTTTCACTACAATTTTTTTACTCTCGCAACAAAAGTTGCTAACAAAGTTTTATAGTTTTGTTCACATAACGGTTGTTTGAGTTTTAGATATTGGGTTATGTATATCAAAATGATCAGGATGACGAAACGAAATCCGGATTTCTGTTTGTAATAATATAAAATACAGGATGGTTGTAATTCGATGTTTTTGAATCGATTCGTGGTTAAAATTATATTGTTTTGGAATCGTCAATCTTTTTCTAACCAACTCAATTGATTAGTGAAAGCCAGATGTATTCAATGTTTGCACACAGCCTTAAAGATGGCGCACCCCGTATATAATTTTTTCACATTGAAATATTTATGTTTCTAAAGTTAATTTTTTTTAATGAAATCCCCTAATTTCATTTAATCCATAGAAGAGTACTACTTTATTCGATATATAACAGTTAAACTATTTGTTGCTTCCAAACAGGGCAGCCACATATCAGTGTTAATAGATATATTTTATTATTATATTTTTGTTTTATTTTAATAATTTTGTTTATGCTGGATTTCTCTGCTGTATTCTCGAAAAATTTGATGAGTTAAGGTGTTCTATATAGGATTCATTAGAATGTTACCCACAATCTACAATCCGGTGATCATTGCTATAGAGCTTTCGTACTCTTATGAGTTTTAGGAAAGGCCTCCATTTATGGCCGTTTCAGAGAAAGGAAATTTTATTTTTTAATCAAGAAAATTTTCAATATTTCAAAAAAAAATTATTCAGAAAGACCTCTATATCAGTATAACAGATTAGTATGATTTTTTTACTATTAAAGCAGTGAAATCTAAAATTTATCGCGGGTTTTATACCCCGTTCTCTATACTAAGTGTCAAAATAGCCGAGAAAATGTTTTCTAAAAACGTGTGATAGTTAGAGATAAGAAATATCACAATCTGATTAATGTATTGAAATATTTTTGAAAATACCAGGGTTGCCAAGTGGTTCTAAATTAACTTAAGGGGTTATACCAGTGTAACCTATGGAAAATTAGGCGATTTTCGTGATTTTTTTTAAAAGAAAGTACTCGATCGAATGTTTCGAAGTTTTTTGGACATAATAAGCTTTTTCAGCTTTATTTTAAAATTTTTTTTACAAAATATTGAAAAATAACGAAGTTATGTGTTGTATTGGAAGGTGCCAAAAAAAAAATTCCCCAACTGCTGACATGATTCCGACCGAATGAGTAGCTGAAACAAAAATATTTAAAAAGGTTATTGAAGTTGAAGGTATTTTTTATACCATGACCTACGATTTTTGAAAAATTTCAAAACATAAAAATAGCGTAGTTCTGAAAAAAACGTAATTTGTTTAAAGTCAAATTGAGAATTTTCAACAACTCAAGAAGGTAGGTCATTATAGTAAATATATTCAAGAATACTCAGTTCAAATTTGAAGTCGAGCGGTCATTTGCTCGTTGAGTAATGAGTTGAGTCAGCAATTTTGAAAAATCTCTTTTCGAGGAAAACTCGTTTAAATTTTCAACTATAGAGGTTTATACCTGCGAGCGGTCGCTCTTTAGACCGCCGCCATTCACAAACTATTCAAGTTACGACCCTGCCGATTTCACAGTATTTTTTTGAAAGTATAAAATATCCAATAAGTAAAAAATAAAAAAAAAATGATTTTTAAAGGTTTCACACTGGTATAGCCCCTTAAAAGTAGAGTAAATTTTTTTTTGCATTTTAATCAATTTAACGATAACTTCAGCCGAAAAATATTGAATTTCTGCTCATTTTATATATCGTAACGTTATCATTAAAAATGTCGAATAGCATTTTTAACATCTTCGTCATCTCCAAATACACACACAAGGCACCAACTGACTCAAAATTGCCGACTCACATAGCGGGCCTATGGAGAGTCACATGACCCATATTAACTTGGCACACAAGCAATTCACAAAAACAAAAGTTTGAAAAAGCTTACATGTATTTGTTGTTATTTTCCTTTTTTTTATTTTTATTTTTTTAATCTTTGTTTTTTTATTTTTTTTTACTTCAAGTGTGGCAATTTTTTCGAAATTCACTTTTACTAGGTGAACAGAATCCATAGAAACGTTGCATGAAGCTCCATGCGTAACTTGCCATAGCACAAAAGCAAGGTAGAGTGTGGCAAAAAAGCGACAGGCCGCAACGAAATGCCGAACTTTTAACAACATGTATGGAATATATGTGTGATTTTATACATATATATACACATATACATATAGATATATATAAACATTCCATACAACTTTATTTACAACCATTACTGTACACATTCATACACACTTGTCTGCTGCAAATACGCCAGCTTGAAGTAAAAACTTTGCTTGTGAGAATTTTGTAAATTTTGTTTTCCAACTTACAGATACACCCATACACACATGCATATATATTTGCACTTTTGTGCATATATAAAATAGTCAGTAGTAAGTAAATTCGATTTGGTTACATGCCAGCAGCAAAAGTTACGTATACGCACTGTACAACCATAAGTGTGTGTATTTGACATAAGGAGTTCAAAGCACACACATACAAATCTGCGCATGAATGAAGAAATAAGACTACAAGTAAATATATTTACGCACACATATGCACTTTTGTTTTTGTTTTTCGTGCTTTTCGTTTCAATGTGAAGGCATTTTTCGGTTAAAAAGATTTGCTCTGCGAACGAAATTTTTACGTTGTTGCTATCTTCGCACACACACACACATATCTGGTGAGGATGCGTATGCCGGAGCGACTGCTGAACGTTGCTGAGCGCCTGGATGAAAAATTTTTCTGAAAAAATTCTTAACCACATCTGGTGGCATACGCACAAACGCAACAATATGTTGGAGCTACATACAAACACACTTTTACTGTTATATAGGCGCAAATGCTGAGCAGTAAGCGTGTATAAGACTGCTGCTGCTGCGTGTGCAAAAGTTAACAATAAGTTGCAATAAATTCTGCTTGAATGCAAGCGAGCAATGTGTATGTGTGGTGGAGAGCTGCTTGAAAATCCATACAAATTTTCTGCTCCAGAAAGCATTGAAATTCAATACTATTACCTGGCTTTTATTATGCACACACAGACAGATAGACATATATTCTGATGCTACATCTCGGTATGCATTACAATCAGTGGCTGTATTTCTACTTACTTGCTATCTCTGCCAGCATATTTTCGTTGGATAGCACACACCAAAAACTCGTAATTTCTTCTAAGAATTGGCGTAATTGAATCATTTGAGCAGCACATACAGTGTTGCAGGCATATACGCACACATGTGTGTTGGTTAGTTGCTGTCGCTACGTTTAAGGGCCTTTGAATTACCTAATCTACTTTGCTCGTCGGTGCGTATGAGTAACATACACTATTAACTGTGCTTTTGTTGCTGTAATTTGCCAAAAATTGCTTGTACATTTGCTGTTGCTCACGCCTGACTACATCGGTATTCTGCAATGAGTTTAAAAATTGCAAAATCAGTTGCAAAAATCTATGGCAAAATTAAAGCTCATAGTTTCTGTTGTAATTTTTGAAATAGGGGGTTTCTGTTGTGAAAATGTAAGCTTTGATAATTTGAAAGAAAAACTATTACTAATAAGAGCTGCAACACTTTTAAAATTACACAATTTTTTATTAAAATATTCAAAAAAACTTTATTTTTTTAAATTAGTGTTGCCACCTAACAAAAATTTAAAAAATTAATTTCGAAACATTTTATGGTATTTGTTTACAAATATTAATAAATAATTTGTGAAAAAATAGTATTAAAAAATAATAAATTTCATTTTCTAAAAACAGTGTTGCCACCTGATAAAAATTATATTAAAAATTAATTTTGAACATTTTTACGGTATTTTTTTGGAAAAATTATATATAATGTAATTTATGAAACAAAAAAATTCGAAGAGTTGCCACCTTTTTTAATTTAATAAAATCATTAACGTAATGTTCACGAATCGGAAAGAGCTTCATTTTGTAAAAGGATTATATAAATAATTTACGAATAATTTAAGAAAAATTTCCTTCGAGTGGCTATACCAGTGTGACATTTAAAAAAAAAACTATTTTTTTTATTTTTTGCTTATTCGATAGTTAATACTTTCAAAAATGTCTTGTGAAAGCGGTAAGGTCGTATCTTGAATAGTTTTTGAATGACTGTGTTCTAAACAGCGACCGCTCGCAGGCATAACCCACGATAGTTGGTAAACTGTAAACGCGTTCTTCTCGAAACGACAGTTTTCAAAACAGCTGACATCACAACTCAACGAGAAATTGACCAATCGACTTCAAATGAAACTGAGTATTCCTGAATATATTTGCTATACAACATTGACATTAAAAAACGACATTTTTTCAGAGCTACGCCATTTTGTTATAATAATTTTTGATATTTTTCAAAAATTGTAGGTCATTGCATATGAGATATCTTCAACTTTAATAAGCTTTTTTTGTTTCAGCTACACATTCGGTCGGAATCATGTAAGAAGTTGAGGAACTTTTTTTTTGGTACCTCCGAAGACAGCACATAACTCCGTTATTTTTCAATATTTTTGTAAAAAAAATCTAAAAGTATAGCTCATTCGATCGAGTACTTTCTATAAAAAAATCACGAAAATCGCCTAATTTTTCATGGGTTACTCTGGTATAGCCCCTGAAAAGAAAAAATTTATGTATGTAAATGCCTGATACGCACTTTATCTTCAAAGAAAATATTAAAAAGGAGCGATACCATTAAAAAATAGTTTTGAATCGAATATTATTGGATAAATTGTTCTTATTTTTTGTCCGGCACTAAGATTCAATCAAAATTAAAGTTTTGAGTTGTTCAAATGAAGATTTTCAAATAATCTAGAGAATCTTGAAACTTGAAAAATTCAGAAAAATATTTGCGAAAAAATCGAAAATTCCAAATCATTAATGCCTGGAATATAAATATATTGTTCGATCTGATAATTTTATAGCACCAAAACGATTTTTTTCTTAGATAACTTGGTCACTTAATTCTCACATATTAATCGATATTTTGGGGAGTCAATCAGAGAGTCAGAAATCTTTAAGTTAGGTATAGAGGGGCTAAAGCAAAGTCTGAACCGATTTCATATATTATTGGCAATAAACTTAAGACTGTTCTCTAAAATATTTCCATTCAATTTTATTAAGATACCTCACACATTTATCGATATATTTGGTACTGAGACAACTAAAATAACGAAAGTCGTCAAATGAAGTGTATGGTGGCTACATAGTGCTAGACCGATTTTATCCATTTTTAGCATCAGAGCATATTATTATCAGGTAAAAATTATCTCTTAATTTCTTAAAGATATTTTAGGGATCTGCGGAACATTTTGATGAAAAGTTGGTCATAGTCACTGAGGTCGTCATATTGGGGTACCTTGGGTCCGGAGAAGTTATGATCCGATTTTGACTGTTTTAGGACTAGTCACGTCTCATTATTTTATTGCACATTTATTCTGATATCTTCACTTTAGAGGGATTATACAGTATAAACTGAAAGAATCTTACAGAAGTAAAATCTATGGAAAGTAGTCTGTCTGATTTCGCATCGTTGAACTATACTTTCAGATTATAAAGTTTACACGTATGTATAAAAAAATGGTGTTACTAACGATAATTGGGTACGCAGGCTTCATTCAGTACATCACTTCAATCAAAAAATCAAGGCACATCCACAAAAAGGTAGATTATTCAAATTGCTCCGCTGAAACTTCGAATTTAATTCAGCAAACTTTTGCTACCAACTGTACTCTACATTTCTTCTACTCAAAAGTCATGCATAAATCTCTTTATGCCAACCAACTCTGCAATATTAAAAATCTCTCCAACTTTTCGAAAATTCATAATTTAAATGAAAATCTTACAAATTTAATGCAAAGAGAAAAATATTGTTTTTTTTTCGCGTTGACTGCAAACAATGCAGCAAACTGTTCCAGCTCATAAATACGCAAAACAATAACAGTAAAAAAATTATTGCCTTGAGACTGGCCGTAGTACTGACACACAAACACAGGCGCGCCAACACTATAAAGCAGAATACACAAAAATAAAAATGACGAAAGTTAAACAGAATAAAGTCATCAAAAATCAGTCATGAAAAATAAGACGCTTTTTATATACTCGTACACGCTTACAAGCTATGGCAGTGTTGACCCCACCTTTGGGTTTTTACTGATTGCCGCCTTTTGATTGACGCTTAAAGCGCTTAAGTGATTTCTTTTTGCCTTTGGAACTGGGATATTTGTGTTTTATATATACAGATATACAAATATATATATTACATATATTGAAGAAGAAGAAGAATATAAGAGATATATATATTTTCCCGTTAAACCGATAAATATTTACCCTGAAGCGGCTGAGAAAGGCAAAATTAATAATCTAGTTTATCTATTAGACATAAGCAACTCGACCTCTCTGCTTCTTACAGCATCTCTTCTTCCACACCCCTTGCTAAACTTGACGCTCCCAGTTCTTTACGATAAATTAAAACGGTACTTCTTTCCTTGCGTATACTTTTCTACTACACATATAACTTAATTATCAAGATTTTAAAGCTTTGCTCGAACAAATAACAATCTTAGCATGTCACTCTCTGTGCTGAAGACTCTATTGTACACGTGGCAGGAAGAAGAAGAAGCAGTGATTTGGCGAAAGCAGCAATTTTAGCGCGCGCCAAGTATATACTTTGGCCAAAGTTTACGAAAAAACGACATAATAAAGAGCATACAACACACCAAATAACTAAAGTGTGACGAAATGGTATGGGAGAGTGAGCATAGAGGGCGCGCTGTAGACACGAACTAAACTCTGTGCTCAGTGGCATGTAAGATTCGCCAACAGTAATTTGCCGCCTGCAGCTACAGCTGCTAACTTAATTTCGTCGATGCAGTGCGAAAATGCTAAAAACAGAAAACAGAATCAAATTAACGGTGGCACGAAGTTGAGTGTCGGGCGGATTTTTTGGGTGGAAAATACTTCGTAATTGGTTGTGAAGGCGGTAAGCCTGAAAGGCTGGTAACAAGTTGGGTTGTTGTTGGTTGTTCAAATTGCGATTGTGTTGCCATAAAATGTGTCATAAATGCGTGAATGAACGAATGAATGAATGGCGAATGTGTTGTGAAAGAAAGAGTTTGCAAAAGTATTTGCTACAAAAGTTTACCGCTGAGATTTTTGCAGTGCAGTGAATAATGCGATATTAAGTGAAATTTGTGTTGTGGAAAAATTATTATTACACTCTCGCAACAAAAGTTGCTAAGAGAGTTTTATAGTATTGTTCACATAACGGTTGTTTGTAAACCTTTGTAAAACTAAACGAGTTAGATGTAGATGGTTATATATTTCAATATGATCAAGATGACGAGACGAGTTGAAAACCGGATGTCCGTCCGTCTGTCCGACTGTGCAAGCGCTAACTTGAGTAAAAATTGAGATACCTTAACGAAACTTGGAACACATGTTCCTTGGGACCCTGAGGAGGTTGGCATTGAAATTGGACCATTGCCACGCCCACACAATGGCGAAAACCGAAAACACATATAGTGCCATAACTAAGCCATAAATTAAGATATAAAAGTAAAATGTGGAACAAAGGATCGCACTAGGAAGGGGCATATTTGGATGTAATTTTTTTGGAGAAGTGGACGTGGCCCCGCACAGTGAGACAACGCCGGCATTAAATACAAGGAGTCATTGTAGAGCTCTGAAATTTTGCACAGGTTATTTTTGAAACAATTCCAGTTTAAAAAAAAAAAATTAAGAAAATTCGCCCACTTTTACGCCCAGCTGCCATACAGGTGAAATTTGTAAAATGCCGTATTGTCCGTAATACTTTAGGTATAACTTTCAATTTTGGTATACTTGAATGTTATATAGTTACAAACATTTTTTGAAATAAAAATTGAACTCTGGCCCACTTTTAACCCCATCACCCATACTACCTCAACATAAAAAGTGCCTTATTTTCTAAAATATATTAAATACAACCTTCAAATTCTATATTACTGTAATTTATATCATTTAAAATGTTTCATGCAAAAATTGCAATAACACGCCCACTAATACGCCTGCCTCCCAATGAAATGCAATAAAAAAACAATATTTTTTTTTCATTCAATCAATAATTTTTTAACATCATCATGGTATTCTAATTTTTTCAATTTGTTTCTCATTCTAAATGAATTAATATAAGGATCTGATGATATTTGCAAATAATAATTTAATTACTGTGCTTGTAACAGCACAATGGTGCTATCATGCGAGAACTCGGAAACTAGAATCAATCTTTAAAAACTAAATGCATGTTCGAGTTCACCATATCAAATATAGTTAAGAATCGTTCTTATCTGCTCAGATCCAAAAGTTGACCTGAATTTGTAAACTTGTGTAATATTTAAAACAACAACAATGTAATATTATTTTACAGTTTGTTTTTAATAAGTAAGTGCTATAATGTGGCTTGCTGGGATTAACAGCTAAAAGTTATTATTAATACAAAGAGAATATTCTTATTTACCTGAGCTTCTTTTTTTCTCTTACTTTTTTACTTCACTAAAATTGATAAGTTTAGTTTTTTGTATGTTTAATGTGCTTTTGCAAACTTTTGCTATATGTTCTCTACTTTAAATTAAAGCTGAGATTTCAAACTTTCATTTGGTATAAGACTGCACCTAGGGCGAGGGGCTGCTCTATATTTCCTAGGCCATTGAAAATGCAAAATGTTCAATTTTTGCACCACAATTCTGTTGTTAAGAAAAATAAAATTGTGTTTTTTTTATTTAATTTATTTTTGCATTTACTCATTCTACAATAACTAAATTAATTTAAAAAAAAACTATAAAGTTACATTTATTATGTATTTTTATTTTAATAAGCTTGTGATTATTACATATTGAACTAACATATTTCAAGCGCGTTGGCATACCTCAACTTTGACTTGCTCTAGACCAAAAAGTAATGAAGTTATGAGGCTGAAATTTCAGGGAATTGTTACCCATATATCTGTTAATATACTGTGAAAATTTCATCCAAATTGGACGACACGTCAAAAACCATTTTTTGCCGCTGTTACTATTGGGCTGTCTCACTGTGCCCCGTACCCAAATAAGTTTTTGTATATATCTCGCAAACCAATAAAACTATATAAACCAAACTTTCTGCAGTCGTTTCTTTTAGCCACTTCTTAATACAGTCCAAAAATGAAAGAAGAAAAATGAAATCGGATAATAACCACGCCCACCTCTCATACAAAAGTTGGGTTTAAAACTACTGAAAGTGCGTTAATTCACCAACGAAAAACGTCAGAAACAATAAATTTTACAGAAGAAATAGCAGGAAGAAGCTGCACTGAGATTTTTTTACAAAACCTTAAATGGGCGTGGCATAGCCCACTTATGAATCAATAACCATATCTCAGGAAGTACTCGAGAGATTTCAATGAAATTCGGTATATGTATAATTGTTTGTTGACACCCTGATGACACGTGTGGAAAATGAATGAAATCGGTTCACAACTACGACAATTTCACTTGTAACTCAATTTTGAATTCCATTTTATTCTTTCACTTTATAATCTATACGTAAGGAACCAATGAAGATAGCGAAAAGAAACTTTGCACAAATACTGTGTATGATCTGTGGCATCACTTGTGAAAAAATGGTCGAAATAGGACTATAACCTTTCAAGGCCCCGATATCGAATATGAAGAACTCAGTGCCCCATGGTAATTCTTCACCGAAAATTTCGGTAAATCTTTTTTCTTCTAATAGTGTGTCTCTGTACCAGAAATTGTTAAAATCCGGTCATAACTTCCCCTCGCTCTCATATACCTAATTATAGGATTTTCAAAATTAAATCGGTTGATATGTGAAATATCTTAGCTAAACTAAATGAGCATATAATCTTAGATGTAAATTAGTGAAATCGGTTCAGGAATTACCTGAATCATAATATATAGTATATAGGCTACTATATATTATGATTTTCGTTTTTCTATTGGACTTTATGCAGCATATATGGGTCAAATTGTGTGTTATCTGAATAAAAATATATCAATAAATTGCGAGAGTTAAAAATTTTCGGTTACACCCGAACTTAGCCATTCCTAACTTGTTTTTTATATTGTTGTGAAGTTGAGAGTTCGTGGTCAGTTAAAAAACGGGGTACGTTCCGATTACGTAGGACCGACTGTGTAAAAGAAGGTCAGATTCTGATTCTTCTATTGAATCAGCGTTATTCAGAGCTGACTAAAGTACTAAATTGAAAATTGAATAGAACTGAGTCTGGAAGCTAAAAATTAAACAAAAACCAGTCGTTATATATTACAAGTTAATATAGGTAGCGATTACCTACATCCTGCTTGAGAGGAGAACGAAAGATTAATTGTCATCGAGGTCATCTAGCGTCGGATCATATGAAGAGGGGTGTTAGATTAGTCGGTTTAGTTGGACATGCAAAGAAGTGGGTACTGTCATGAGGGAACTCATAACATGTCAGACATTTCTTTGATATATCAAATATAAGTCACCGGATTTGGTACGGGTTTTATCCAGACAAAAGCAATTTTTTGACCATCTAATTCTATTTGGTAATTGGAGTCCTTTCAAGCTTAGTTTATGCAGATGAAATGTGGTAATATTTCCTCTAATCCGTAATATTTGTAATTAATTTTAGTTTTTTAATGCTAAATTGACAATTTTCAACCAATCAAAAAGGTAAATATATTCAAGAATACTTAGTTTCAATGTGAAGTCGATCGGTCAATTTCTCGTTGAGTTATGATGACAGCAATTTTGAAAAATGTCGTTTCGAGAAAAACGCGGTTAAAGATTCGACTATCGCGGGTTATACATATTGAATTAATGAAGATACTCGAAAATCTTTAGTACAATAATATTTGATATCAAATTAGTAGAAATTTTTTCTAGTTTTTAGTTTTAACACTTTGCAACCGAACCTAGTCTTTACTTACTCTCATATATATAAAATATATATAAATAGTTCATTCCGCCAGCGTTACTGTTACTCAGACATCACGTCCGCTAATTACATATTCATAACCACAAACACTGTAACAGATGCACAAATAAATGGGAACGTGTGTTAACAATATTGGATAATTGCCATGATAAATGTACTGCTCGTACTAGTTGTGCCAACATCGTTGTCCTACATATAACAACAACAACAACAACAACAACGAGGAAGTAATGGCAAATATGCCCTAAAATCGTTCTAACTAATAGGCATACAAGCACTTAGTAGTGCTCTACTGGCATGACCCTTTAAAGTTTAAACACACACACATAACATTCAAATGCTGTGACTGTAGTGGAACTACTACAGGCCGCATGGAATGCTGTGGATCCATGCCTGTCTTCGCACACAGCGCCACACACATGCATATTTAATGCCAAAGTACCCACCCAATTGCCGCAATATCGGCAAATATGCAGTTGAATGCCGCACTGTGACCCATCCGGTGAAGTGCAAATACACATACACACTCACACCCAGTCGCCGTTAGGCTTATCGTTTCGGCGTACCAACAGCATATGGAACAATGGTTCGGTCGATACTCGACCAATTTATTTGTTTATGCGACGCTATTTGGTAGCAATGCGCATTTATGACGACCATTTTGACAAATATGCAGCGTTATCGATGGGTACATGTATATGAGGGAATTGTTGACAGTTTACCTGCATTGCCTTTCACAACTATTTATTTGTTAAAATTTATGAACATTTTTGATTGTAGCGTATTTAATTGAAATACATGTGAATTATACTATTTAGTGGTGAATTGAAAATTTTATAATTTTAGGTATTTTATGAATTCAATCGAAAATAACCACGCCCACTTCTTATACAACGGTTATGTTTAAAATTATTACAAGCCAAGAGTAGACAGTTATTATCTAATAGAAAAAGTGAGAGAATAAATTTTAATTTATAATTAAGTAAAATATATATCAGGGTTGCATTGATGCAAAAAAATAACAACCAAGTGAGGAGAGGCTAAGTTCGGGCGCAACCGAACATTTTATACTCTCGCAATTTATTGCTATATTTTTATTAAGATAACACAAAATTTGACCCATATATTCGGCACAAAGTCTAATAGAATAACGAAAATCATCATATATAGTATATAGGCTGAGGTAATTCCTGAACCGATTTCACTCATTTTCAACACAAACATACATTATATCAAAGATTATATGCTCATTTAATTTGGATAAGAAATATTAACATATTAACCGCTTTATAAGGAATCAGGCCATCGTATTTTTGGAAAACCAATAATTAGGAATATGGGATCTAGGGGAAGTTATTACCCGATTTCAACCATTTTTGATACAGAGACACACTGTTAAAAGAAAAAGATTTCCTCTGAATTAAATTAAGATATCTGAGAGATTTACCGATATTTTCGGTGAAAAATTACCCAAAGGCACTGAGTTCTTCATATTCGATATCCGGGGCATTGAAAAGTTATAGTTCGATTTCGACAATTTTTTCACAAGTGATGCCACAGATCATATACAGTATTTGTGTAAAGTTCCGATATCTTCATTGGTTCCTAATGTACCTATATATTATAAAGTAAAGGAATAAGATGGAATTCAAAATTGAATTAGATGGGAAGTTGTGATGGTTGTGAACCGGTTTCATCCATTTTCCACAAGTGTCATCATGGTGTCAAGAAAATATTATATACCGAATTTCATTGAAATCGGTCGAGTAGTTCCTGAGATATGGTTTTTGACCTATAACTGGGCGACGCCTCGCCCATTTTCAATTTTGTAAAAAAAATCTGAATGCAGCTATTTTCTGCTATTTCTCCTGTAAAATTTGGTGTTTCTGACGTTTTTCGTTAGTGAGTTAACGCACCTTTAGTAATTTTCAACATAACCTTTGTATGGGAGGTGGGCGTGGTTATTAACCGATTTCAACTATTTTCATGGTGTGTGGTGGGGTACGTAAGAAAACCGGCTGCACAAAGTTTGGTTTTTATAACTTAATTGATATATAAAAAAAAAACTTATTTAGGTGTGGGGCCACGCCCCTCCCTAGTGTGATCCTCTGTACCAAATTTTCACATCATAAATTCCACTTCTCCCAAAAAAGTACATCCAAATATCCTTTATTCCAAAGTTTTTGGTTTTCGCCATTTGTGGTCGTGCCAATGGTCTGATTTCGCCCATCTTCAATACCAATCTCCTCCAGGAATATATGTACCAAGTTTCGTCAAGACATCTTAATTTTTACTTAAGTTATCCGTTTCACGGACAGACGGACGGACATTCGGATTTTGACTCGTCTCGTCACCCTGAACGTTTTGATATATATGTATATACCAAAACTATTATACTCTCTTAGCAACTTTGTTGCGCCCTAATTTGCTACATAGTATTCTCGGACTATATCACAATTTGAAATTGTCAAAAATCGGATAAAAACAACGCCTACTTTCCCCGTAACACAGTATTAAATCCCATCTAAATCTATCCTTTATCTTTTACCTCCCATAAAAAAAATTTCTATCAGACAAGGTAAGAAAGAATTAGGATAGGTTTTAAATGCATATAAAGCCGGATAGATATAGACATGATCTGGAATCTGGATCTAAAATTCTCATTTATCAAGCGCTTTGGAGCCGATCACAAATCAGCTATGTCCTTAGATATCCGAATGGCTGAGTCGAGATGAGACCCGACTCAGGCGGATTAAAATCTAAACTGAAATACCGAGATGATGCTACCTTCATACAACTTCCACATTTTGCATCCGAAAGGATTTGTAGACTCACTGTATATAGACCATTTTGTGCATTGTACAGGACTACTTGGGATTTCTCAGTGTCATAATATCAATTGTGTAGGTCCCTGCAGTTTCACTAGTCTTAACATGAAGTAGCACAATAAAATGGGTACACTTTAATTATAATAAGTGGACGTAGAGTTCCCGAAAATTGACAACAATCTGCGCTTCGCTACATCCTTAATAAATTTTGGTCCCACCTACATAGAGAACATCAGTAACTGACTCAGACGCAGTAACTCTAGATATTTTGGAATGGAGTCGCAGTTTTCTATGATTTCAGTGTTCCAGATTTATAGCTGGGTACTCAGCACCAACGGAATATTTCTTTATATACATATTTTTTATCTCCGGACTGGAATACAGCTTGAGGTAATATTTCTTTCTAGACACCTAGCTATCTAAATATTTACTGACAAATATTTCGATTCTGGAGACTAACTTCGAGTGATGTATAATGTCCGCTTTTATTCTCAGTGGGTATAGTCATTAGCTAGAGACCTCTCTATAGATTTATATGTATCTACTAGTTTCGGGATCCAAGACACCCAATATGGTATCTTTCATATATCTATAAGTCATAAGAGTACAGAGTTTTAGGAGAGAACAACTAAGATCTTAAGCAATAGATATTGAACACTGTGTGGATCAGTGACGGATAGTATACGAGATGTGTTCAAAAAATATCGGGAATTTGTCAAATTTTTTTTTTTTTTATAATGTTGATATACGTGTACCTGCCCTTTAAGCACGATAAAGCTGTATTCGTTGCTCACTTCGTCTGTAGCAGCCGCTGAGGTTAGACACTTCGTTGCTATTTCATGAATTCTTGGTAAACAACAATACTGTAAAGATGTCCCAACCTCCATATTCGCCAGATATGGCTCAGCGGAGTTTTTCGTATTTCCAAAAATAAAGGGAACCTTAAAGACGGACCTTTTTGAAGGCATAGATGAAATCGTGTTTGAGAAGTGTTTCGATGATTGGAAGAAACGCTGCCTTAAGTGCATAATATCGAATGAGGACTATTTTAAGAGCGATAATATTAATGTAGACGATTGATTTTTTCAAAAACAAAAATTCCCGTTATTTTCTGAACAAAGTTTAGAGAAACTCAAGCTGAAGTATATATATTTACCCATATATTTATTTACATACAATTTAGTCTGCGCCACATGAACCTTTAAAGTGTTGCCACTTCCCAACAACACCAACACACACACAAATATAACGGCAATTAAATTTTAATTTTTCGGGTTCCCTCCATTTTTGGTTGGCCCAATTTGTTAGCTACGTGCTACATGCAACAAACGTGTTTGTAAGCGTTGACAGCTGTCTCTATTTTGGTGTTTAGAACGCGTTGGGCAGTGTGTAATTAATATTTGCTTTTGGTGTACGAAATTGAAAATCGTGCCACACAATGAGCAGCAATGCGGTTGCATAATTACGCCGGCTGTTGGCGTTGAAGTTGCAAGTGATATTATGCGGTTAAAATGCTGCGTCGAGCGCGCCATTGAATGCGGTAAAATTTTAATGTTGTGAAACTAGCAGCTACTGAATTATTAAATTTTGTGAGGAAGCAAGTAATTTGGGGTATATTCCGAAAATTATTGAGGTTATGTTGCATGAATTTCAACAAAATTTGTTTTGTTTTTTCAATGACTAAATCTCAAGTGGTTTGACCTTCAATATGTGTGAAAAAATCCTTTCACCCGCAACAAAAAGTATAATATATAAATTATGAATGTGGCTCACCTTTAGCACTCGCACTATTCTCAGTAGTACTGTGCCCTCCTAAAATAAAGTACTTAACCTTCTGCGCAAAGCTTTTAACACACACTTAAGCTGACTATATCAAAAGTAGCTACATATTTTTGCTAAAATACCCCCACTGGTGTAGAAAAAAATCCGCACAAAAACAAGAAGAAGAATAAAAGAAAGTTAAAATATCTTAAAATGTCTAATATGTATGTGTGTAATCTGCCTTTTATCTCATAAATCAACACGTCAAACATGTGTACGGCAGCTGAACACGCTTTGTAAAGCATCAGCCACAAGCACAAAGGCAACATAACACATTTCCCTGCACATCTGATGATTTAACGCTTTGCTGAACTTGTGGAACAGTCAAAGGAAAAGTCAGACACACCTGCAAAATTCACACTTAAGCTTACGGATAAACATATACATATGTTTTAGCATTTTGTGAACAGTTTTGATAAATGCTAAGGTGTTTAAGCTGGTCTTGAAAGTTTTGTTGGAGAAATTGATGGGTATTTTGGGCTATTTGTTATAAGAAGCCACATGGGAGTTGTTATTATTAAAAAAACGTTGGAAACGATGCAAAATTTTTAAGAAATCACATGGAAGACTTTCTCTAAGAACTTCAAGAAGTATTAGTTTTCACTGGAATCAGAGTAGAAGCTCCAAAAAACTATTTGAAAACACAATCTTAAGCCTCAAAACAACAAATTTTGGTTATTTCTTCTTTTTATTATATTTTAGTTTCCGCATACCGTTCAATTGAACTAACCCTTTATATCACTGTAATTTTAAATAATAAATTTCTAATATATTCCTCTAAATACAATCTACATAAAGTTGTAAAACTCGCTATGTAAACGAGTATGTATTCATGTCTTCATTTATATCCATCATGACTCTACCAGTCAAGATGTCGTAGAATAAATTGCTTTGCTTGCTCTCATGTAATATGCAAATTCGTGCTGATACTTTTATTTGCGAATCTCAAAGTTGTTGTTTGTTCGCGTCGGTATCGAAGAGAATTTATGGTGAAGATGCGCAATATATAATACAAATGCGAGGGTTGCTGCTGGGATTTTCCGAGTTGGATACTTGTTGCTTTGACAGTGGTGGTCTGATAATTCTAAAATTATTAGACAATTTTATTATGGAGAGAGTAATCATAAAGAGGAATGTTTTGAAGAAATATGAAAAAGATTTTTTTTTAATTTATATACCAAAAATATACAAATATAACAACACTCGCATTGGCCTTTATTTGACTTCACGTTCGCATTCTAAATTTATTATAATATATATATATATATATATATTAATTAATTATAATTTAAGGTCATTATTAAGAGCTTAATATTTCCTTAAATGCCTACTGTGATCGTACAAATTATTTCCCGTTCTTTTGGGATCTGTTTCCTTTTAATGTAACCCTAAAGGTAGGCAACACTTTTGAAATGATCTTCAAATTGCTTGATTTCGAAATATAAATGTGAAGTTGTAAGAATAATACTTATAAAAGTAGATCTAGGACTAATATCTAGGTCCCTTGGATAAATTAAAAATAATACGAATTATATTAATCCATAATTTATTTGTTTGGATTATAAGGATGAAATATATAAATATAGATATATATTAATTAATTATAATTTAAGGTCATTATTAAGAGCTTAATCGTTCCTTAAATGCGTACTGTGATCGTACAAATTATTTCCCGTTCTTTTGGAAACTTTTTCCTTTTAATATAACCCTAAGGCAACACTTTTCAAATGATCTTCAAATAGCTTGATTTCGAAATATATTGTGCTGTTGTAATAATAACACTTATAATACAAGGTCAACGACTAATATTTAGGTCCCTGGGATACATGAAAAATAATACGAGTTGTATTAATCCATAATTAATTTTTTTAGACTATAAGGAAAAAGAAAAAATAAATAATCGGTTTTATCTGGCGTTATTATTTAAACGCAGAACTTAAAAATTTAATTCTATCAAATAAAAAAGGTAATTTACAGACATTCGGATCAAACAGATCGGCATTTTCATCGCGTACTTTTCGACAGCCTAAAACTATGCTATGTTTATTGAGAAAAGTGTAAGAAATCTGGTGACAAACCTCAGAAGACTTAGTTATTAGGCTATACCAGTGTAACCCATGAAAAGTAGGCGGTTTTTTTTAAGAAAGTACTAGATCGAATGTTTCGAAGTTTTTTAGACATAGATCGAATTTTTTTTTGCAAAAATATTGAAAAATAACGAAGTTCTGTGCTGTCTTCGGAGGTGGCAAAAAAAAGTTCCCCCACTGCTGACTTGTTTCCGGCCATATGAGTAGCTAAACCAAAACAAGAAAAAACGTTAACTTCGGCTGTACCGAAGCTTATATACCCTTCACAAGTGCATTTCTTTTAGTAACTATGTGTTTAAGCAAATCTAAAGACGTAAGAAAAAGTAAGTAAAAAAAAAGAAAACATTTTACTAATTCTTTTTAGCCGGGTTCTTTACTAGAAACATTAAGGTTATATAGTTAACCGATCTGAACAATTTCGGAGATTATATTATTACCTTAAGCCGTTATCCATGTCAAATTTCGTGAAGATACCACGTCAAATGCGAAAATTTTCCATACAAGCCATTGATTCCGATCGTTCGGTTTGTATGGCAGCTATATGCTGTAGTGAACCGATCTGAACATTTTTTTCGGAGATTAAATTATTTCTATGAACAATAACTCACACCAAATTTCGTGAAGATATGTAGTAAAATGCGGAAGTTTTCCATACAAGCCCTTGATTCCGATCGTTCAGTTTGTATGGCAGCTACATGATATAGTGGTCCGATATCTACAGTTCTGACAAATGAGCAGCTTCTTGAAGAGAAAAACGATATCTTAAAAACTGAAGGACTAGTTCGTATATATACAGACAGACAGGCGGACATGGCTAAATCGACTCAGTTCAACATACTGATCATTTATATATATACCTTATAGGGCCTCCAAGACTTCCTTCTGTGTGTTACAAACTTCGTGACAAACTTAATATACCCTGTTCAGGGTATAAAAATTCAAAAAAGTTATTCAAGTTGAAGGTATTTCCTATAAAACGACCAAAGATTTTGAAAAATATCAAAATAACAAAATGGCGTAGTTCTGAAAAAAAATGTCGTTTTTTGAGGTAAAAAATGGTCGTTTTTCAAATGCCAAATTGACAATTTCATAGGTCATTGTATAGTAAATAAATATCAATAATACTCAATTACAATTTGATGTCGATCGGTCAATTTATCGTTGAGATATAATGTCACCAATTTTGAAAAATGTTGTTTCGAGAAAAACGCGTTTAAAGATTCGCCTATAGCGGTATATACCTGCGAGCGATCGGTCTTTAGAACGCTGTCATTCAAAAACTATTCAAGATACGACCTCACCGCTTTCACAGGATATTTTTGAAAATATAAACTATCGAGTAAGCAAAAAATAAAAAAAAATCGATTTTTGGAAAATGTCACACTGGTATAGCCCCTTAAACTACGATTTTTCAAATAGTAATATTAATAAAAAACTCCTCGAAAAAATATTAAAAATACTTTTTTGAAATTTCCTAAAAACAAACGATATCTAGTTACTTCCTTTTATCAAAAAACCGCAAGTATTTATACATGGCATAAAGTAAAATTATATAAATTTATATTTACATAACAGCATATCTGTTATTCTATATGCATAACCATAAATATGTACGTGTCTATTTACATGATGAAACTGGTGTAAATTGTCAAGATAAATGTTGCGTATACGCCATGCATGACAAAATCCGAAAGCGAACAAATTAATTCAAAAGCATTTGCATACAGTTTGTTTTAAATATTTACGCATATGCATATGTCAAATTATAGCAACAACTCAGCTGTGAATATATATAAATATTTCTTAGTTCCTTACGAAAACGCCTAGCCAAACCAAATTGTACTCATTCCTCCAAAGAGTATAAACTGTCGCTTTCTTATAGCATATAAAAGTGTCTTCAACTTAAAGGCACAAATCGTGTGAAAAAAGTTATAAAGCAGCTAAGAAGACTTAACTTGAGTAGTATACAAGCTTAGGTGCTAATTTATATGCATATCATTTTAAGTGGCGCAAATATTTCTTGGAAGTGAACGGATGCGGAGTGTGGATAGTGGCAGTGGTGGTAGCGTGCTTCTAAAACATTGAGTGTTGGAAAATTGTTTCATATTATTTCACAGAAACTAAAAATGATGAGTTGGCGAATGATAACAATTTCTTAAGTAAATAGCCGAACAGAATTAGTTGGCCTCTTCTGCTCCTCATTTGAATTTGAACGAGGCTATATAATTAGGCAAAACCATACACTCAAATATATATTCTTGTATATATTTTTACACATTGACACCTCAGGGAAAGCACACAGCCACCCTACTCATCTTATCAATTAACTCATAACACTGACTTGACTCGTCTACAACAATTTCATTAAGTACACTTTACTATATTCCTACAATCCTAGACAATAAATTTGTGTTATTGCCTTAATGATTATTCGCCTAAATATACGTGACATATATACAACACATCGAAATACATACATGTATGTATATATATACTAACACATAAATATATGCAAAATAAGACCTCTTAACATTTAAGTGTCCCTTGTGGCTTTGTCTATTTGGTATTTCGAGAGAAGTGCACACACACACTAACAAATACAAGCGAATCTAAACATGTGTTGTTGTTGTTGACGCTGTGAATGAATTTTCACTGAATGAAGATCGACATCGACCACAAGTTCACTCGTTGTTGTGCGGTTGGAGAATTCGGTTTATTACATTTGTTCTTGTTAACGCATATGTAGCATTACGCAATTGCACATTAGCAGTGGTACATATATATGTTGTGTTATGTAAACAATTCCCTCAATAGAAATATATGCACATATGCATGTCTTTACTTATTTGGGGAAGAGTGCGTGGAAAAGCTTAGGTTAGCTATGTGGCTCAGTTGTTCTCTGGTAATGGAAATTTTGAATATTTTACATACATTCAAAAGCAGGTTTTCGAATGAGTAAATTAAAGTAAGTAATTTCTTAGTTAGATGGGCTTAAATGCCTAATATTATTAAATGAAGCCGTTGATATAGTCCGATATATTTTAGGAGGTACTGCGCATTCATATTTTGTTGCATTCTTTTAATTTACTCATATTTATTAACAATTTCTAATTCAGTGTGAGTTCCTTAATATCAAATAAATCAGAATATTTATAAGAATATCAATAAGAATATTGTGATAAATTTTAGTATACTTTGAGCTCCTAACATGTGGCAACACTGATCCAAAAATTATCAAAATTGGCCCATATAATTTTTGTTCTAACTTCCCTATAATGAACATCAGAATCTTATAGCCTTTTCGCACAGCCAAATTAATTGATCAATTAATTAATTAATTTTAATTGATAAACCAATTTTTGCCCTTCACACTGCCTGACTCGATAACCGATCAGCTGTTATACATTTTTGTTTTTTGCTTTTCATAAGAAGTTGGTTAGTCTCATCAGCTGATTGCTATTTTTAGTAGCGGCATCTACCGTCGTATAGCCTGATCAATTAGCAGAAAAAGAACGTATATATAATTACAAATTCGGTCTTTGTCGCAGAGTTGCATTTTCAAGTCGATTAAGATTCAATTAAAAATTAATACAGATTTTTATTTTGCATGGTAAATTGATCTTAATCAGCGTTGTAATCGAGCAGAGGCCGGTTAATTGATCAATTAGCTGTGTGATAACGCATTTAGTCCTTTCGGATGACCCATACCAAATAAATCGGTCAATGTTTAAGATTCTTTAATAAAAAAGTGGTATTTTCTCTTTGTTGTAATGTAATTTATCCACCTGGCTACAGTTACCAATTAACCGATATAAAATGATTTTTGATTTTCTGGTTCACATGATGTGAAATCTCTAATATATCTTAATAGATTGAAGTGAACCTAGCTTTTTTAACTTATCATAGTTTAGTCCCAAAAATAAATTAAATAGGTTCACCATTTCTCCAAGATCTTTTATAACGAATATATAGTGATTCCGATTAGTTTCCCAGTTTTTTAAGTAAATATTTCTGTACTTAGTGGCACTGTTAGCCACAGTATGTATACATAAAATTGGGAGTGTCTAATTTTCGGTCACATCCTAACTTAACCACTCCTTACTTCTTTATAAATTAAATTCAATTAAAAAAAAACCTCAACACACTGACAAGTTATGAAAAAAGTATATTTTCATCTATATATAAATGCGCGCATGACTAAGTACACCCTCATAGTATAATCTCCAGTGAAGTGCCATCAAATAGCGATGTAATTTTTTTTAACACCCATCAACATTTATTACACGCTCACGCGTTTGTAACTTTATTTATATGCCATACTTTTTATTGATATCGTCTGGTGTGTAATAAATATTTATTTGCAAACAGGGCTTTCTACTACGGTTTAGCATACAGCACATTTTTTCCTATGAAATAATGAAAGCGAACGCTTAAAAAATTAAATGGCTTTGAGTGAGAATGGTTTTTAATGTGAATCGGATACACGACCAGCTACATTTACGAGCAGAAACCTTTTAATGAAATTGAAATGTTAAAGTTCAAGTGAGCAGGTACAGTTAGATGCAGTTAAAGAGAGCAATTTTATATTGGATTAAATAAAGATGGATGTATTAGATCTTTGTAACCTCCTAAAATAGTATTAATTTTTATATAAGAGGAGTGATATGCCAAATAATTGACAAGTGTCATCTTATATCCGTTTGACATCAGTTCTCTGACATCAGTTTGACAGGTGGCATTTGACATAGCCTTGACAGGAGATATCTGACATTATTTTGTCAGGTTTAATTACATCCGTTTGACATCACTTTAACAATTTGACAAGTGCCATTTGGCAAAGCATAGCCTTGACAGGTGTCATCTTACATCTCTGACATCAGTTTGACAGGGGCCATTTGACATAGCATTGACAGGTGTCATTTTACATCCATTTGAAATCATTTTGACAATTGTTCTGTGACATCAGCTTGACAAGTGCCATTTTACATCCGTTTGAAATCACTTTGACAATTGTTCTGTGACATCAGTTTGACAAGTGCCATTTGACATAGCATTGACAGATGTCATTTTACATCCGTTTGAAATCACTTTGACAATTGTTCTGTGTCATCAGTTTGACAAGTGCCATTTGGCATAGCCTTGACAGGGGTCATCTTACATCCGTTTGATCACTTTGACAGATGTTCTCTGACATCGTTTTGACAGGTGTCATTTAACAGCCGTTTCACATCACTTTGACAGATGTTCTCTGATATCAGTTTGACAGATATCAATTGACATAGTTTTGACAGGAACTATCTGGCATCACTTTAGAAGCTATCATTTGACAGCAGTTTGATATCACTTTGACAGGTGTCATATGACATCCCCTAGTCAGCTGTCATTTGACAACCATTTGACAGGTGTCATCTGACATACAAAGAAATTGATTTTTAACTTTTTGTTTTCTTTCAAAACTAGGTATTAAAAAATAATTTGAACTAATGATATCACTTTCCTTTCTTTTTTTACAGGTTAACAAGTGCGTGGAGTGTCTAAAAAATCCATAAATATGTAAATATTGGTTGTAAATGTGCTAGTAGTACTTTCGGCAATAAATTTCGCTCGATAATAATTAAATTAATCTTTCGAAAGGTAACTAAAGAAAATTGGTGCAATAAATTCAAATTTATAAAAACGACAAAATGCGAGAAAAACAACAACAACAACATCAATATATTAAGACTCAGACACACACATATTAATAGCGAAAATCTGGCGAAATAACAAGCGTTGAGCACTCTTGCAAAAAAAAACAAGTGACTGTTAAGGCGGGCAAGCAACACGAGCAAAACGACAATGTAACTGAAAAAATGTATAAAAAAGCAAAAATAATTTGAAACGAGAAACAAAATTTTAAAACGAAAAAATAAAATTTCAAACGAGAAACAAAGAATTCCAACGCAGCACAGTTATATTCAGCCAATATAACGGTATACATATATTCATAGTCGGGTTTTCGAGCGTTGCAATAACATTATCTGTACACTCTGTCGTAAAAATATACACACAAAGTGTAATGAAAACACAGTGGTGTGTGTGGAAGCGAAGCAAAAAATGCAAAATATAAATTGTTTAAAAAAAATTTGGTTGTAAAATTGAGACAATAAATAACAAAATAATATTGTAGAACATTTTTAAACTATCTGTACAGTGTTGCATACATGTCTATATGTATTTCGACCTCAATATCGTAGTAAACAGTGCGTGTTAGTGTGTGCTATTTAAAGTTATTTCGTACAGACTTTATTTAATTAAATGTAACAGAAAAAGAAACTACAACTCTTCCAAGGACCAACAACAGCTCAGCTTAAAACAACAACAAATTTAACAAAAAGGTAAGTGAAATTGACTGTCAAATGCAGTTAAAGAAAATGAAAAACATTAAAATTTAAAATATATGAATTAATTTAGATGTATATGAAACTACAGGGTGCCCCCAAAAATTTTTTTATTTTATATAAACATTAATTTTGAAAAACAAAAATATTTTTTATACATATTTTTATTTGATTTCACATTTTAAAATGAATTTATACTCTTTACAATATTTTTTCAAAGCTCAGACACCCTGTATACATCATACATATATATGACATAACCTTCAATCTTACTTTTCAAACAAAAAAACTCTGTGCCACACTAAACTTTAACATTAATAATGCGGCCAATAAGGCAGAAGTCAATAATCGAGTCTTCGTCGACTAAAAAAATGGCACACTCTCTAGACAAGCCTCCACAGCATCACACACCCACATTTGTAGATCGCTTTTCAAAGCTTACTAAAGCAGCTACTTTATGCGCTGGTGTGTAATTCCATACTTGATGCTGCGTATTAAATACCGTTATGCCGATATTAGCTGCCTGGCTGCAGTGAAGCTGTCGTAGAAATAGTGTCAGTAGAATAGAACATTGGTGTCTTAAATTCTCAAAGTGGCGAATATTGATTTTGTATTTTGACACACTCACAGACACAGCAAAAGTTTCATTGCAGCCTCTGAAAAGTATCTATTTCGATTTACAGATATGTGAGTAGGGTTGCCAATGATTTTTATGAAAATTTCTTTTTATTGATAATTCAATTCATGTTGAGAAAACTCTAAAATGTTAGGAAATTACACACACAGGCATAGCAACAATTTCAATGAAGCCTCTAAAAAGTATCTATTACGAATCTCAAAAATAGAAGTAGAGTTGCCAACGAAAATTTCTTTATGTTTATTCATGCTGAGAAAGCCCTAAAATTTAGGAAATTCAAACCCTCATGTGAGTTTCAGACATAAAAAAACATCTCATAAAAAAATCCATCAGTTAGTTAAAAGTGCTTTAGAATTTATAGCAACCTTAATTATCGGGAAATATTCCGATTTGTGACATTATATAGTATATATCAAACTATGTTTTCTCCGAATATTGCCATGCTGTTTTTCCTATATCAGCGCTAGACAATCTCTAGAACACTTAGTAGTTTGTTTCAGCTGATAAAGCAGCAATTTCGTTGCATTCTGGGAAGTCTTTCTGTATTACAGGATTCTAAAAAGCTTATCTATTAGGTCTACAACTTAGCTTCCGCCGTTTTTTTGTAAATTTAAGATTTTTTTTTTATATAAATGGTTACAAATGTCGATGTTACAAATGTCGATGAGCCTCAGCCGCACTTTTTATGGAATTTCAAAAATAAAAGCAAAATTTCCCGCAAATGTCGAGAATTCGGCTCAAAAAGTGACATTTTCAGTTGAGAATAAGTTTGGGATGCAAACAGATCTCTACAAATATTTTGTTGGGTTAATGTTGACACAAATGTCCAAGATCGATATAAAACGATTTAATCGATTTAATCGACCAGTGCTCGACCCAGAGACATCTATTGGAAAACGGCGGAAGCAAAGTTGTAGATCTATAATGATATAGAACTATCAGTACCACGATTATAAATCTTTTGAATATGCAAATTATTCTTAGCCTTCAGATTACTAAAAACATTTATTTTCCAGTTAAAAGCGTTTTAGAGTTTATAGCACCCTCATTTATAGGGAAACATTCCGATTTAAGTGACATTATATATTATATATCAAACTATGTTTTCTCCAGATATTACCGTGCTATATTTCTTATATCAGTACTAGACAAACTCTAGAACTCTTAGTAGTTTGTTTCAGCTGATAAATCTACAATTTCCTTGCATTCTGAGAAGCCTTTTGCTATTTAGAGTACGGGTTTGTAAGTTTTTTCATAACTTTCGTTCAAATCCTTTCCCCTTATTCAACCCAATTTCCTTACAATTCTGAAATACATTACCTTAAAAGGTAATAATATGCTCAGCTGTATCCATAATTTACAAACGGTTGCTAGGATAATTATGTCTGTGACTAATCTCTTCTGGTTGACCTAACCCCAAAGTGACTATCCTAAATAGGTGAGAAATTCAGAACTTATTTGATTCAACAATACATTATTACAAAATTATTAAAAAATAATAGTATGGAAGGGCTAAGTTCGGTTAGAACCCATATATTTGGCATAAAGTCCACTAGAATGGCGAAAGTCATTATATACAGTACGAGAGGGCTGCGGCAATTCCTGGATCGATTTCAGTCATCTCGTCATTCAGATATTTTACATATTAATCGATATATGCGGCATAAAGCCCACCGTATTTTTTAATAACTCAATTTAATATTAGGTATATGGGAGCTAGAGGAGTTAACCGATTCTACAGCATTACCTCTGACTTTCTATTAAATATCAGAGAGATTTATCGATAAATAATAATCCATTGGTATTGAGGTCTTCATGTTCGATATTTGAGGACTTGAAAAGTTATAGTCCGAATTCGACAAGTTTTAAAAGAGTGATGCCACACCTCAAATCCAGTATTTATACAAAATTTTATTCCGATATCTTCATTTTTGAGGTACATATTGTAAATTGACCGAATCAGATGGGATTAAAAGTTGTGTTATATGGGAAGCAGGAGTGGTTGTTGACCGATTTCGCCCATTTCCCATCGGTAAAATCAGATTATCAAGAAAATTTTATATATCAAAGTTGGTTGAAATTTGTCGAGTGGTTCCTGAGATATAGTTTTTGACCCAAAAGTGGGCGATGCCACGCTCATTTTCCAATTTTTGTACCGATCTAAGTGCCGCTATTCTATACCATCTTCTCTGTAAAGTTAAATGTTCCTGTTTGTGGTTACCTATGTGAGTCATATTCGAATAAAGTGAGGTTATAGAATTTTCGAAACATCAAAAAAAAATTACTTTCTAGCAGACAAATCTAAAAACAAAATTGGTAACCCTTAAAACAGTATACAAACAAGCATTTTGTGTGAATGAAATATGCGCATACAAATCAACAATGCAATCACTGCAGATTGAGGCCGAGTAGTAGGCCACACAACACTCAGAGCACCCATACGGTAGCGAACCGGTACTAATGTATATACATTTATATAAAATTGCGCTTTAACGACAACAACTTTGCAGCGGCCTACTGTGTCTCGCAGCAATACAATTTATCGACAATTTGCCATTTTCGTCCATTTACAGCAATTTCAGAATTTCCGAATTTTTTTCTCTCACTCTACAATTTTCATATCAACGCTACAAGCGAGCGCCAAAAGTGGGCGCGCAAACCAACCGCCGCCGTCAGTCGTTCATAGTTGCAGTTGCAACAACGCGGTGGCCAGGACAGTGCCGCTAATAGATACTCAGGATAAAAAATGCCGCGTTTTAAATGGCTCTGAAGAGAAAAAGAAAAAAGGGGAGTAAAAAAGAGGCAGCAAGTACATCGGATGGCACTCAGAATCACTGAGGCATACGGCATGGCGCGTTAAACCAAGCGCAGTTGGTTGCGTGCTCAGGCAATGAAAATGCTGTGCGCCTGCTGCTCCCGAGCGACCACTCACACAGGCGGGGTAGGGACTATGAGCATGTAAATGCGCGGAGAAAGTGCGGTGAAATGCCGATTGAGTAAAACGAATGGGATGTGCGGTGGAAAACTACAAAAAAAGAAACTATTACTCAGCGCTTTCGTGGCAATGCAAAAAACGGATGAAGGAGCGCAAAAAGAATGAACTGAAAAAAACAAGAAGAAGTGGAAAGTGTCATAAAACTTTTCTAGGTTTCCAATGTGGATTTGTATTAATATAGCTTAAGTTGTGTGTGGGTGTGTTCAGTGATGTAGGTGTAGAGCTGTCGCATTGCTGCCAAACTTGTACTTTACGAGCAGCTAAAAGTAGACCATCGTCACTAACAAGCCCGCATACGTATTATCATATGTATAGGTACATACCCTGCCAGCCAGGCCTAACCACTTTCCCCTCATGTTTCTTCAATTACTAACACCAACGCACACTTTTGGGTTGTTTTGTTTTTGTATGCGTACGTGTGAGGGGAATAGTGGTTAAAAAACTCACAAGCAGCTATGCTGGCCTATGGCAAACTCACCACTTTTTTTACCACTTTTATGGGTTTAAAAAACTTCGGTTTAACCAGCTTTTTCACCACCTTTGGCTGGCAGGGTATTTCAAGAGCTAAAACCTGGCAAGAAAAAGAGCCGAAGAGCTTGCCTTAAAATGGAATAAAATAAAGAAGAAGATACGTGAATGACGTGCGAGAGTGTAGATAAGATTAGTAGAGTTTGTGTACTTTATGATACCAACTATATTTGGTTTATACCAGTTCCTTGTTCGATTCACCATGAATCTTTGTGTTTTGACCAAACGCAAGCGAAAGATCCGATCGATATTTTTTGCAGTTCCGGTCCCAATCTGTTTTCTCCATGTTCCTATTAGATGGAAGCCTTTCGGTCAAGTTATAACCGATATATCTATGATAAGAGACGGAGTGCTCGTTAACAATCCTACATTCCAAATTCAAGGGAGTAAATGCTTTTGAGGCCAGGATGAAATCAAGGGCTTCATCCCTGCTCGCAGACACAAAAACGAAATTTCCTTCTTATGCAAAAATATTGGTGATCTATACCAAATGTGATTCACCTCTAACATTAATGTCCGAGCTTCTCCAGACGAAGTGCCTAAATATCTTTTTCGAGCTAATTATTATGTTTCTATTGGCCTCTTCAAAAGTCTTTTTCAGCAAATCCATAGATGGCTCCACCCTGCTATCTAGCTATATGTAGGTCGAGACAAACCGGAAGTCTCTTGCGCATTTCTTTAACCTATCGGAGACGACGGCTTGAACTCATAGTTCCTATTTGTCTAACAAACAAGCTCTAATTCGATCTTTACTGCTGGCCATCAGCAGCTTTTGAGCTCTTGTCAATAACCCAGCGATGTCGTTCCTGCTCAGCCACTGTTCTTGGATTAGGTTGACTATCGCATCTTCTCTTTCTAGGCGAACCAAGATAATGAACGAGTTCGCTTTTGCGTGATAGAAGTATCTTCATCTTCCACACTTCTCTCCATATGAGTACCAACATCGTTATCGTCCCGCTCCTATTTGCCGTCCTATAATAGCCGTTCGAGACTGAAGTCTGATCGGTCATTCACTCTCCATACTCATTGCATCCTATAGGACCGAGGAACTTCCAAGTCCGTTTGGGCCTCACCTCCGTTCTCCTCCGGCTGAAGGCTTTTGATCCTCTTGGTCTTTCAGAGAAACCGGAGAACCATCCTCTCAAAAACATACAATATTATTAACATTTTCTCGTCCTTTGACCGATAAGATCATTCCTGGAGGGCAAGTACTGCAATAAAATCTTTTGCAAACATTCTCATATAGACTCATACATACTCGTATATTTGTAATCATGTCATGTCAGTCTACATTCGACACAAATCACAGCAGTGTAATAGGACTTTAACGCTGCCACTTCGTGGTCCATTTAACGGTTACATAACATACATATAAAGATATGTAGGTGGGTATGGCAGTTCAAATGCGCAATTCGTGTGCGGGATTTAACAAGAACCTATGTATATCTTACATATATAAGAGATATATCTATATATACAAGTAAAACTGAAATTGACTTGGGTGGTCGCCTCCATGAAATATGATTGAGATTCAAGCGTAATAAAATCAACTGATAATGGCTATTAAATTTGGATTTTCCGTTTGCCTTTCTCACTACACTGATTTACAGAAATGTACATTTCCACAAGAAGCAGTGTCCCTTCACTCGCCAATGATATGAATATCTGTATACCTACGTAGGAGTATAAATATGTCTGTATTGGTCGGAGTATTCAGCAAACGAAACGGAAGGAAACGAGCGAGATTTAATAAAATATTGCTTGTCACAAACTCGGAGCGCTAGAGAGCGCGTTAACATTTTCAAATTACCGTTAAAAAGTTAAGGAGTATGCGGTATGAATTTTGCATTCGTGTGCACTGGAATTCCTGTGGGTCGCTGAATTTATTGCAAAAAAATGAACTTAAAAACGTGCAGCATAAATTTGAAAACACACAAAGGCATTCTAATGGCGCCTGTTGGAGATTTGTATTTTTTTGTGGAAGTACTTTGGCGTTAAATAGACGTTTTAGTATTAAAAAAATTAATAGAGGTGCTTAGAGGTTCACTAGGTGAATGTACTCCCAAGCTATGTGCAGTTAAACGACGAAAAAAGTAGTTTAAGTTTTGAAAATGCAAGTTTGAGTATAGTTGGTGAATTATGAAATTAGGTGATTTTGTGCAGTCGTAACGTTTTTTAGTGTTTTATTAAGATTATTATTTAAGGGGTTATATACAGTTAGACGGCCGAAAAAAAGTGAATTTTCCAGAATTTTTTCTGAGAAAACTTTTTAATTTATTGATCCAAAAATTTATACACATATTATGGTATCTTTTAACTGTATTTTAAGACTTAGTACTAGTAAAAATATTTATTTGAAAAAGAGCTACAGCTGATCTCCAGGAGCTCCTCTCAAAAAAGACGTTTTGCGGTGACCACTATATCTCGGAACTGAATCATCCGAAATTAAAAAACCAAACAGATTTCGTTAAAATAATGTTAAATCTAGTAATTAATCGAAGGAATAAACAAAATAAAATTTTTTGACAAAATGGCGGTTTCTCAAAAAAAAAATCGATTTTTCACCGAAATTTCGGCCTTAAATTGTTTATAAAAAAAAATATTTATCGGAGAGAAAAAATCTACGATTAATTACTAAAAAATATATTTAAGAAGGTCGTGTTAAAATTTGAGACTAATCGGTCTAGCCGTTTTCGAGTAATGTTGGTCACCGACTTTGAAAACACCATTTTGAGAAAAACGCGTTTAAAGTTTGGACCTTGTACTTAAAAGCACTCTGAAACGCCTTTTCAAATTTTTCATTTGCTTGTAACTTTAAAAATATTCACCGGAACGATATGAAATTTTCTGTGTGTATTCTTAAATATATGTACATTAAGAAAATGAAATAAAAAAAATCGATTTTTTGAAAATTCTAACTGTATATAACCCCTTAAATTAGATTCGTCTACATTAATGATGTCGACTTTAAAATAGTCCACATTTGATATTATACACTTATTATAAGCCAGAGTTTCTTCTAATCGTCGAAACACTTCAATTCCCGATACTTTTTGAACACACCATGTATTCATATATATAGTTGAACTTCCGTAAATCGAATCACCATAATCCACAAAAAAACTTCGAGTTAGAGAGACTTCCGAATTACGGAAGACAATTCGATGAAATTTGACTTCTATTGCCAGTTCAAGAGTTCAAGTTATGGAGAACTTCGAGTACGAAGTTCAACTATATCACAATTTAAAAGTATCGGTTTTTCCATACAGGATAACTTAATATCCATTTGTCGAATGATATGAATCGCTCGTTAGTCGAAGAACGTTAAAAAATAATACAAGTCAAAACAATTCTATTTTGAAGATGTCTATTTTATTTCAGTCCTTGGTGAAGGAAATTTCCCTTTTTGTTACATAATGAAGTCTTAGGGGTTTTTTGCTTCAGTAACTAGTTTGTCCACATCACACCTTTTCGATCGATTATGGGATCTTTTGTGAGTATAACACGGTAATCATTCCAATCTTTATTTACCAATTCAGGATCTTAAAATTAAAATAAGCCCTGTTATAGGTACACAAAGCGCCAGAAAGGTCTTGAAAACTGAAACGTTTAAGCTCACCTTTGTAGGTTTCTTTAAAACAGTAATTGATTTGCTACTCAGCTCTTCCAGCACACGACTAGAAGCCTTAATGTTAATTCAACATTAGAGCCTGTGAAGACTAGAATAATGGTTATAGCCTTTTCACACAGGAGCTAATTGATCAATTAGCCGGCCTCTGCTCGATTAAAACGCTGATTAAGGTCGATTCACCACTCAAAATAAAAATTCAAATTGATTTTTAATTGAATCTTAATCGACTTGAAAATTACCTGCAACTCTGCAACAAAGACCGTATTTGTAATTACATATATGTACGTTCTTTGTCTCTCATTTGTTGTTTACGTCACACGACGGGAGATGTCGCAAAAAATATTAATCAGCTAATGAAACATACCAACTTCTGATGAAAAGCCAAAACAAAAATGTATAACAGCTGATCGGTTATCGAGTAGTCGGCAGTGTGAGGGGCCAAAATTGGTTTCTCAATCTAAATTCGAATTAATCAATTAATTTGACTGTATAAAAAGGCAATAACACTTGATCTATACCTTATGACATCCATTATCAGCATCTACATATTATTGCTTAATAGTTTGCAGCGGGGTAGGCTAATTCGCTGAGTTAATTATGGCGTACATTGACTCATTGCATTTGAGGTTCCACTCAACTCAATTAAGCTTAAATAATTATATTTTCACAGTTTTTTCAAAACTGTCCGTATACCATACAACAAATTTGAAGGATGCAAATGGTTTGTACATAATTTAATTTATCAATTAAGTTCTAATTGGCATTGTGTGGTAAATTTAATTAAAATTAAATAATGAAATAGTAAAATAGTACCCTAGTGAGGGTAAAAAAAAAAGAGTACTTATGTTGTTGTTGTTACCCAAGCCTGCCTGAACCGACAAACCTAGACTAATTGTCATCGAAATCATCTAACGTGAAGCTCAGGAAACAATAGGGTCGGACGAAAAGGAAAGAGTTGTTAAATTAATAGGTTAGATGTCATGCGGGACCTCTTTGCATGCAGGACATATGTTGAGTTTGCCAGGGACTAGTCTGGATAAGTCAGATTAGGAGGAAAAAAGTACTCATATACCAAGATAATGATTATATGCCGAGGGACAATTGTAAGGGATAGACTGAAAATTCGAAACATTTTAAAGAAACAGCCATAGTTTTAGACAAGGTTCAATATTATTATATTATTATTGAGAGATACCCTGAATATGTATGTATTTATATAGATGCTCGATATCACTTGCATCACAATAGGCAACAGTCTCGGTTTCAGAGCATTTTGTGAGGTCCAGCAAATCAGTTGTCATCTATCATCTATTATCATTTTACTGCCATCCATTTTGTACAATTTTTTTGTATTTTGGAAGTCCTCTCGCTTCTTCGGTTATTTTCATACCATTCTTCTTCCGGTATTATATCCAGAATAATTCAAACCCGACTATTTTCTGTTTTCAAAAAAGCATATGTGGTATAGCGAGCAGAGTTTTTGATGGAATGAAGAGACCTTTTATATAGGAATTCTATAAATTTCGGGGCTAGACCTTTGGAAGAAAGAAAATATTTAAAACCATTGGACAAATTTTGGGTCCAGGTCCAGTGACATAACAAATTTTCTCCCTGATCATGTTGGAACCTTATTTTTATTTTTTTAATTAAAATATTTCCTCTTAAGTCTCCAGCTCATACATAAATTAAGTACAGTGCTTGGCATAAATATATACCCACACTCATATATACAAATAATATAAGCATATTCGCCAGCGCCAAGTGTATCATTGTTAACTTAGTGAATTTAAATTTAATTAATTCATTCATGAGCATGACTACGTTTATATACTCACATCTACTCACGCATACTCACATACATACATACATATATGTGCATACATATGTACACTTGAATTAATGCATATAGTCGCACTTCAAATGGAGTGCCATAAATTTGCATACCGCGCACAGTACAGTTAATCACATTACACTAACAACGCGCGGCTGTTATCACTTCAACAGCAGCAGCAGCAGCAGTAGCAGTTAAGAGCAGCAAATGTAAGCTGCAACAACAACACCACTTTGTTTCATTCATTAATTGTGCTCCGCTTGTGTCGCATTAACTGTGTAAATTTGTAAGAAGCTTTAAGAGTCGCAAATGCGACAAGCCACCAGCAGCTGCGGAGCGAAGGCGGAGAGCAGGGAGAAGGCTGTAAGTGTCGGAAAATGTAATAAAGCACAAGGATATTGTTGCCAAGCATTAGTATACTTGCAGTATATTGACGAAGGCAAATACAAATGCCCCATTTCCCACGTTCATTAGTCGTTTAATTCATTTGCGCTGGAGTGCGCGGCATGTTTACCACAGCTGGTGTTGAGTACTCATATGTAAATGAGTATGTATGTATGTATGCAGGCCAGGACATGCTTTCAACTGAAATTGCAGGCAATAAATTTATTATCTGCGATTATAATCTTCTTGCTCGTGTGCGCTAATTTGTTTTAGATAAGCACGGACGCATATTCATTTAAATTAATACTGGACAGTTCATGGCTTCCGAGTGTGTGCTGCTAGAAATCTAGTCACATGTGCTCAAAGAATATGATATTAACGTCACGTTGAGCTCATTTTAAATCTAATTTTTTTCTGGACTTTCACCATTAAAGCAAATATTTTGTATTCATTTAGAACAATTTTTATTTTTTTTACAAAATTTCAATGAATTTCATTGATTCCACTTCATTTTATCTTGATTACTGTCATTTATCTCCCTAAATGTGGGCAACGTTACAGGCCTCTGTCATTAATTAATGAAAATGTTGCCTACAATTAGGCGCTTAGTTTCATAAAAAAATATTTTCAAGCTTAATAGTTGTCTGACGAAACTCTGATTTAAATATATATTTTTTCATTATTTAAATAAAATATCTATTTTAATGAGAGTTGGCCTGAAATTTTATATACAATACTAGACTACACTTATTTTGATTATTATCGTAAATAGCATCCCAAAATTATGCTACATTTCAATTTTATTGAATTTAATCAAACAAATTTCTGCACTGAATTCATTGCCCACAATGTCAACAACGTTAAACAAAATAAATTAATTTTATTATTAATAAATTTTAGTGTTTATCGGTCAAATTATTTACCATTTAATATTTAATTACGTTAAGTGCCATACAATACAACAGCCTAAATGTAGGCAACACTTTACCTATGCAAATTTAGAGTTTAAAAATATATAAAAATAACAAAATTGCCTACAATTAGGCGCATTGTATAATGTGAATGCTTAACAATAAAGCACTTAAAGCTTTAAAAATATTTTCAAAAATAAACCAAGCTCTAAAAATATTTAAGTTTCCTCTCCATTGCACTTTAGCTAAAAGTCTGCTTGCGCGTAACTAAAACTATTTTTCGCTCTTAAATGTCCCTTTAAGCAAAATAAAGTCATAACTCACGCAACATGAAGTGTGCGAGTGCAGCGCAGCTGTGTACCTGACTTCCGCAACCAGCCAACTAACGCTATACAACTTTAATAAACAAAGAATTACGCACTCAGATAAGCATAAGTAGACATTAATGGTCGGGCAGGGATAATGTGAACAAACTATTCGTAAATACATATATCAAGAGCACATACATGGTAACTAGATCTACACTAAGGAAAAGCATTCCTAAATAAGATACGTTTAAGAATTGTGAAGAATAAACTTTAAAGCTTTATTTGAGCTCTCAAAACCTCATGTAGGCCTTCTCAGACTCAATTCATTAACAACTTTCAAAAATTGCCTAGAAGATCGTTACTAATTTTGTTAAGTTCTAAAAATAAAATAAAATTAAATAAAATTATATTGAATTAAATTAAATTAAATCAAATGAAATAAAATTAAATGAAATAAAATTAAATTAAATTAAATTAAATTAAATTAAATTAAATTAAATCAAATAAAATTACATTAAATTAAATAAAATTACATTAAATTAAATTAAATAAAATTAAATTAAATCAAATAAAATAAAATAAAATTAAATTAAATCAAATAAAATAAAATTAAATTAAATTAAATTAAATTAAATTAAATCAAATAAAATTACATTAAATTAAATAAAATAAAATTAAATTAAAGAAAATTAAATTAAATAAAATTAAATTAAATCAAATAAAATTAAATAAAATAAAATAAAATTAAATTAAATCAAATAAAATTACATTAAATAAAAATAAAATAAAAATAAAATTAAATTAAATTAAATTAGATTAGATTAAATTAACTTAAATTAAATTAAATTAAATCAAATTAGATAAAAAAAATTATATTAAATTAAACTAAATTAAATTAAATCAAATTAAATTAAATTAAATACATTTAAATAAAATAAAATAAAAAAATTTAATTATATTAAATTAAACTAAATTAAATTAAATTAAATTAAATTAAGTTAAATAAAATAAAATAAAATAAAATAAAATAAAATAAAATAAAATAAAATAAAATTAAATAAAATAAAATAAAATAAAATAAAATTAAAATAAAATAAAATAAAATTTAAATTAAATAAAATAAATATAATAAAATAAAATAAAATAAAGTAAAATAAAAATAAAATAAAATAATATAAAAAAAATAAAATAAAATAAAATAAAATAAAATTTAATTAATTTAAATTAAATTAATTTAAATTAAATTAAATTAAATTAAATAAAATAGAATAAAATAAAATAAAATTGAATTAAATTAAATTAAATCAAATCAAATAAAATAAAATAAAATATATAAAATAAAATAAAATATATAAAATAAGAAAATAAATAAAATAAAATAAATAAAATAAAATAAAATAAAATTAAATTAAATTAAATTAAATTAAATTAAATTAAATAAATTTAGATTAAATTAAATTAAATCAAATCAAATCAAATCAAATCAAATCAAATCAAATCAAATAAAATAAAATAAAATAAAATAAAATATTTTATTAATAAAATAAAATAAATAAAATAAAATAAAATAAAAGAAAAGAAAATGAAATAAAATAAAAATTAAGAATACCTTTTTTTCCTACAGGGTTGCAGTCCCACACTTCTTCAGCCGCGTTAATTTTTCAACGCTACGCTCCGCAACGGCAATTATTATATGTTTATTGAGATTTATTATTACTAAGCTACGTTTTGCTAGTCACCGCATTTAGTTTTGTTGTGATTGTTGTTGTTGCTGCTTACCTGTGACTTCTGCCTTCGGTGGAGCAGTAGTAAATTCCAGATGGAGCACTTAAGGTTTATTTATTGCAGTTACATATGTATATACATACACCAATACATACACACACATGCACCCATTTATAAGAACCAGTCACAAGCTTAATAAGCACTTCATATTAACTATTGATGTACGTATTAGCAGTTAAAGCTCAACGCAACTATTAAATGATAGATTATTCATAAAGCGAGACATTAACGGCGTGCAGAGATAATCAAGAATGGTTATTTGAGCTGATTAAATGTGAGTGCAACGAGATAATTAAGTCACCGATGTGAAATATTCATGCTGGCAGTTCGCAGTTAAAGAGATATTGTGTCATAATTCCGGCTCATTGAGTAAAACTATAAATTTTATATGCTTGTGAGTACTCTCTTCCGCAAAACCACTCAAGCAGAAAAATAAAACGCAACAAAATCTCTTCACAAACCAATTTCAATATAAAGTGAATGGAAAACTCTCACAAAATAATAACATTTCTAAGTGTAACGGTTTTCTCATTCACAACTGAAATGATGACCCCATTCTATGACACGCCAAGGGTGCTGTGAACCAGAAAAAAAGCAAAGTGCAGCAGTTGTTGTGAGTGGGTGAAACAAAAAAAAAAAAAAGCGGAGAAAAGTGAAATTGAAAAGTACGACCGTTATTTGAATGTGAAAGAGTGAGCGCACACACACACATCTTCATATACTACTACACACTCGTCCAATTGAAATCAAAGTTTGAAGCGTACACTCATAACGGTGAAAAGCGAAAAGTTTACCATTTCATTTTCTGCAATTTTCCGCATTTAATACTCGCAGCGTTTCTTGTTGTTTACATTTGAGCCTCGGAGTGCGGCCATAGAAAGTTTCGTTCAACTTGTGTTATTAATAAATATGTGCTTGTGTGTCAGCGGTAAATGTAAGTTAAAGGATAGTAATATTCCACTCGCAATGATGAAGATGCGTAGTAAAGTAAAGGAAAAATATTTTTTGTTGGACGGGGCGTATGAGTGACGTGCGTATTTATTAGAAATGACTCACTCGGCTGGTAGAGCGTGCAAATAAACAAACTTATTTACTCTGTATCTACCTTGATGGAGTAATCGAAATTGTAGAGTTGGCATTTCAGCTCTCCTACTTATAGAAATATATATGTATATACCTATAGCTCAGGAGTTATTTGTTTTGATATTTTGGATTTGGCGATAAATTTGATTTTTTGAATCTTAAATTATTACTTAAACAACAACTATGATCTTAAGAGTTTAATGAGTTTTGAGAAATATCTCCCTTCCGCCTTTTTGTCTTTTGAATTTCGCGGCTATTACACATACAAACGCTACAGAGCTCATATCTGGCAATATTATACATCTTGAAAGGTCTTGACATAACCTACAAAACGACGCTATGCAAGATTAGTTTGGATATTGCTTTCAACAGTTACAGACGTGTAAACATGGAGTTCACTAAGCCGAAATTCCCACTATTTTAAAGCTTTCCTTCGTTAAAGGCAAATCCGCTAGATAAACATTCCGTGAGATTAATGGTGTTTTGGGCGATCACTATCTATCACTTCGAACTGCGGAGGAATGGTTTCGACGATTCAGAGCGGGTGAAAACGACGCCATGGATAAGACAGCCGCGGAAGACTTGTGACGACGAATACCGATCAAATCATGGAAAACATCGAGTTAAATCGACAAGTGGCATTTCGTGATATTGCCCAGGAGATGGGATGGGATTAGTCACCCAACCATTTTAAACCATCTGCAGAAGGTTGGATACACACAAAAGCTTGATGTTTGGGTGTCGCATGATTTGACGCAACAAAACCTTCGGGACCGAATCAACGCCTGCGATATGCTGCTGAAACGGAACGAATTCGATCCATTTTTGAAACGGATGGGTGACTGGCGACGAAAAATGGATCACATACGACAATATCAAGCGAAAACGGTCGTGGTCGAACGACGGTGAGTCGTACCAAACAGTGGCCAAGCCGGGATTGACAGCCAGGAAGGTTTTACTGTGTGTTTTGTGGTATTGGAGGGGAATCATCCACTATGAGCTGCTCCCATAAGGCCAGACGATAAATTCTACCATCTACTGCGAACAACTGGACCGCTTGAAGCAGTCGATCGACCAGAAGCGTCCAGGTTTGGCCAACTGGAAGGGTGTAGTGTTCCACCTAGGACAACGCCAGACCACACACTTCGTTGATGACTCGTCAGAAGCAACGGGAGCTCGGATGGGAGGCACCATATAGCCCGGACATAGCACCAAGTGATTACCACCTCATCATGTCCATGTCCGAACGCCCTTGGTGGACTAAAGTTGAACTGAAAAGAGGCTTGTGAAAAGTGGCTGTCCGAGATCTTCGCAAATAAGGACCGGGCCTTCTACGAGGGGGTATTATGAAGAAGCTGTCTGGATGGAAACAGATTATCGAACGAAACGGCTCATATTTGAACTAAATCCGATCACTTTAACACTTTTTATAAAGTATTGAATAAAGAGCAAAAATGCGGAACGAAGTGAGGTGTCATATGAATGGTGTCAAGAAATAGTATTTATCGCAACCCACTAAAGAACAAACCTTTATTTTCTTTCTACAAAATACCTATCCGCTTTGAATATGATCCTGAAACCGAACCTTATCTTCTCACTGTTAATAGTTCGATGCTATGACAATCCCGAAGTCTATAACATATTTTTGATGAGAGTCAGTGAGAGAATTACAAAACTTAGAAAATAATTAAAAGTGTGGAGTGGGCACTATATGGTACTATTGTTCAAATGTCTTCTTCTTCATTTGTTAAAAATCGCTTCCTTTGACAATAGAAGCAGATTTCCACCATTTTTATGACTGTAACAACATGAAGTATGGCGAAGGTCCTTTTACTAAGTCCGCTAAACCGATTAATTACTACGAATACATGTGACTGAAGATCGAGGTATTGGGCAACACAAGATACGTAGTCCGTTCAAAAAATAAAGGGAATTTTCCTTTTTTGAAAAAAAAAATATTTATTCATATTATCCACATTATTGTTGTTGCCTTTAAGATAGTCCCAAAATCTACAAAATTAGACCGATAAGGACAGCAAACGTCGCACTTCTCTTCAGTAAGGTTTGCCATTAAGATATACATTCCAACAACGAGGGACTTTAAGAGCTACGTCCAATTTGTGGTCGTCATTCCTGTCTGATCAACAATTGAGAGTCCAGTGGAAAAATTTGAATCCACAGGCAGAGTACAATATGTTCTCGTCCCATCGAGATAAAGACGGTTCCTGTAATGTCGAGAATATTGCTGTCGCTAACGCATCAATTGAGGAAGACCCAAATCAGTCTCTCACACGGCATTATCAAGCGTTGGGCATCTCTGTGTCGTCGTTGTGGCGAATTTTGCGAAAAGATCATACTTACAAGATCAAATTGACGCAAGAACTGAAGCCACTTGACCACCAGAATCATCGTATGTTCGTGAATTGAGCTGAGCAACAACTTGAAAATGATACGGATTTTCATTGAAAAATCATTTTCAGCGATGAGGCTCATTTTTCGTTGAATGGCTTGGTCAGGCAGCAATCCACACATACTTCATGAGTCACCAAAGCATCCCGAAAAATTATAAGGGCCGGCTGCGCCATTGGGCCTTACTTGTTCCGTGATGATCAAGACCTGCACGTTACTGTGAATGGGAATCGCTACCGCTCAATGATGACCGAATATTTTTGGACCGAATTAGATGATATGGGTTTGGACAATATGTGGTTCCAAAAGGACGGCGCCACAAGCCACACAGCTAATGTCACAATCGATTTATTGAAAACCAAGTTGGGTGAACGTGTTATCTCACGAAATGGCCCAGTCAATTGCCCGCCTCGGTCGTTCGATTTGACGTTGTTAGACTTTGGGGTTACGCAAAGTCTGTGGTTTATACCAACAAGCCAGCGACGATTGATGAACTTCGCACGAATATCGAAAGTCAAATTGCAGCAGTATCGGTCGATTAATTCTTGAAAACCGTCGAAAATTGGGTTCAGCGTCTGGTCTTCTGCAAACGTGTCCTTGGTTTCAAAAGAAATCGAGTTCCATACATAATGTCATCGAATGTACTTTCACAGGAATAAAGAATTTCATAGATATCCTAAAGCGTTTTTGTTTTATGTAAAAATTTTTGTAGCATCTTCTACTGAAGATTCTCAATACTTCAGGTAATTGCTGGCTCAGAATAAGTCGTTGTCTCAGTTCTTATGAGTCTGTACTTAAATGGCGAAGATCTAATTCTCTCATGAGACGCGAGTTTGTTCTGAATGTTATGACTGATTTGAGTTTAAGCACAACACAATAAATAAATTAAAACTCCTCGTCGTCATAAAACGAAAATCAACCTAACCTAACATTTCGTCTACTTCCTTAACATTATTGCTTCGCCTGGTAGCTGGAACTGGACATTGTTGTAATTTATGCTTCAATTGGTGGCTTAGAGGCTTCGTCGGGCCACTTCAGTTAAATTGTTAACAAATTTTATAATCAAACCTCCGACTTAAACACTTAATTAATTGCTGAACTTTAAAAACTTTAAATGCCACAATAAAGCCATAAAAGCTCGCCGGAGTAGCTGATTTTTTTAAACTTGTAAATCGACGGCATAAACATTGGCTTAAATGTCGTTTACAAGCCATTTGCTGCTAGTTGACAAACAATATAAGGGAAAACAAAAACAAAGTGGAGGACAACAAAAACAAGTACAAGGAAATAAAAACAGTGTAGAAAAAAGCAAAAACAATGCAGAGGAAATAAAAAGCTATGAAAGCTGAAATCTCTGAAAAATGTAAAAACCGAAAGTATTACCGTTAACACTGGCTGCAAGCGCAACATAAAAGTGCCAGCTGACTACAAACCGGAAGTGATTTATAAAAGCGTCCAAAGACTATTGACAAACTTTGCCAAGCGCATTAAAAGGCAAAATAACCTAAGCCAAAGCAAATGGGAGAGGAGAAATTGTAATTTCTTCGATAAGCTTGATCATTTCAACTGCTCTAGACTATTTTGGAGGAAATTTTGACTATAATTGTAGTATTGATAAATAAATAAAATGATTTTACGGAGTACCAAATTTTTGTTATGAGCAAAAAAAGATTTTTTAATAATTTTTTTTTTGATTTTAGAAAAAAAATTATATGATTTTGAGAGAAAATTTAAGAGTTTTAAATAAAAAAACTTTTTGGAATAAAAATTTTTGGGAGAAAAAATTGTTTTTTAGGAAAAAAATTTTTGACATTTTTTTTGGAAATTGTTGGTTTTGAAAGAAGAAATGAATATGTGAAAAAAATTTTTTTCTGTGAATAAAATTAAAAAAAAAATAGAATAAAAAATTATTTTTTGAAAATAAATTTTGTGGAGATTTTTTTAAGACACATTTTTTTTCTTATGGTAATTGTTGTTTTGATTTATGTTATGAGTAAAAAAAATATGTTTACTTCTGAGAAAAAAATAGGATTTTGCGAGATAATGTTTAAAAAAAAATATAATGTTTCCAAAGATAAAATATTTTTTGGGAGAAAAATTAAGAGTTTTTTTGAGAAAAAAATTTTTAAGAAAAAATGAAGAGTTTAAAATAAATATGGAAACAAAATTTTGAAAAAAAAAGTTAGAGAAAAAATATTTTAGAATTGTTGTTTTAGAGAAAATAAATTTATGCTCTGAGTAAAAAAATATTTTTTCTTCAAATTTGAGAAAAAATTTGATTTTGCGAGAAAAATAATGTTTTTGAGAAAAAAAGAATTTTTCCAGAGATAAAATATTTCTTTTGGGAGGACAAATATTTGTTCTGAGAAAAATTATTTTTTTAAAAGAACAATTAAGAGTTTTTAATTAAAAAAAAATGAAAAAAAATAATTTTTTGATACAATTTTTTGAAGACAATTTTTTTATGGAAATTGTTTTTGAGAAGAAATTTATGTTATGAGTAAAAAAGATTTTTTTCTTCCGAGAAATAATATGATTTTGCGAGAAAAATAATGTTTTTGAAAAAAAAAGAGTTTTTCCAGAGATAAAAAATTTTTTTGGGAGAATAAATATTTTTTTTGAATAAAATATTTTTTTAAGAGAAAAATATTTTTTTAAGAGAAAAATAAAGTGTTTTAAGTGTTTGGAAAATAATTTTTTGATAAAATATTTTTAAAACAAATTTTTTTTATTTAAATTGTTTTTAAGAGAAGATAAGAAAATAAGAAGAGAGATAAAATGTTTCTTTTGGGAGAACAAATATTTTTTCCTTGAAAAAAAAAATTTTAGGAGAAAAATTACGAGTTATTAATTAATTTATTTTTCCAAAGTAAATTTTTTTCATGTAAATTTTTGTTATTGAGAGAAGTTATATTTTTAAAAGAAAAATTATTTGTTTTGAAGTCAAAATATTATTTTCTCCACACTCTGTATATATTCCAAGCTTATAGCATTAATTTAATTATATTTAAAGACTTAAACTAAGTACTAATTAACATATGAGAGCTTAAGTAACGAACATCGTGCGCTTCCAGACAATTTAACACACATGCAACTTTAACTGAAATCCCCTTAATTAGTGCCAAAAAACTAATAATTTTACATACAACTTTCAAAAACTGTTTGACATACAAACTTATACAACTAATATGCGCCTTAAATTCATGCCAACGAACACAATCCACAAATGTATATGTATATAGAACACACCCACTAGAAGGGCAACGGTTGCACATCACAATTCCACACGGGCAAACCACGACACACATACGGCACCGTATTGTAGTGACGGGTTTCGAAGCTGCGTTGATGTATGCGCGCCAAAATAGCGCACAAGCTGCCTTGCTGATAGCAGGGCGTGTCGATGTAGGTGGGCAGACCGCTTTTATAAGCTGAAAAAAATATGAAAAAAAAATTAAAAATTTTTCACACAAAATCTTCATTCAAGTGCGCTTACGCTTGATTACACCTTCCTTAAGCCAGCTGTTTTCCTCGATACATTGCCAAGCGTGTACGTTGTCCGATTTTGGCGCTATCCAGCGACTAAGAATTTCCGTCGCAACACCATCCATATTGGCGTCCAAACCGGGCATCACCGTGCCCACCAAAGTCGGACTGCAAATGAGTAAATATTTATGCATGAAACTGCAAAAAATACAACAACACTTTGTTGTTGTTGTTGTGCGCAGAAAAGTTTTTTAATTAAACCGGCTCGACCGCAACTATTTCGAGTAGCCATCGGTAGCTGTTGGTATACTCACCACTTGGCGGCATGGTAATACAAATGCGAACCGACTAATTCGCTGTAGAGGCCATTCGAATGCAAACGTGACGAGTCACAACCGAAAAGGAATACCACACAATTCATTTCTTGACGAGCGATGTGTTTGCCATTGATGTATTGCAAGCCGGAGCCGTGACCAGCGTAGCTACATACAGACATGTGAAAGAAATTGGCAGCATGTAATTAGACTAATTGAATTTTGATGTAGAAAACAAAAACAAAAACAAAAATCGCATGGAATTTTTTAATTAAATGCAATTTGAATGGTTTGAAGATTTTGGCGGTTTTCGTTGTTTTTGCAACGAAATGCCACAAATTAAATACCTTAGAGCTATAAAGTAGTAAAATAGTTGCTAAATTGTAGTAAAAAAGAAAATTTTTAGGTTAGGACCGTTCAGGTTTTTTAAAGGTTTCTTAAAGTCAATATAGGAGATATCTTAGGTCATTATAATAATTAGAAGACCTTCTTCTTCCATTGCTATATAAAAATACCGCTACAAATTACCGTTAGTTGAACCAAATTGCTATACAAGGTTACATAAGCTCTCGAGGTACTTCGCCATTATCCTTTGGGACATTTAACACTAATTATATTCAAGTATTAAAGTTAAAAGACCAACCAACCAACTACAATTTAACAAGTAAGAACGGACTAAGTTCGGGTGCAACCGAACATTTTATACTCTCGCAATTTATTGATGAAATTAATTATTGAGATAACACGCAATTTGGACGATATATTCCACATAAAGTCGAGTAGAATAACGAAAATCATCATAGATAGTATATGAGGGCTGAGGTAATTCCCGAACCGATTTCACTCATTTTCGCCACCTAGCTACACTATATCCAAGACTATATGTTCACTTAATTTGGCTAAGATATCTCACATATTAACCGATATATGCGGTATAAAGCCCACCGTATTTTTGAAAAACCCATAATGGGGTATATGGGAGCTAGGGAAAGTTATGACCCGTTTTTAAACATTTCTGATACAGAGACACAATATTCAAAGAAAAAGATTTCCTCTGAATTAAATGAAAATATCTGAGAGATTTACCGATATTTTCGGTGAAAAATTAGCCTTAGGCACTGAGTTCTTTATGTTCGATATCCGGGGTCTTGAAAAGTTATAGTCCGATTTCGACAATTTTTTCACAAGTGATGCCACAGATCATATACAGTATTTGTGTATAGTTTTATTCCGCTATCTCCATTGGCTCCTTATGTATATATTATAAAGTGAAGGAAGCAGAAGAAAATCAAAATTGAGTTGTATGGGAAGTAAGCGTGGATTTCGCCCATTTTTCATCCATGTTATCAGTTTGTCAAGAAAATATTATGTACTGAATTTCATTGAAATCGGTCGAGTAGTTTTTGAGTTATGGTTGGTTGGTTAAGTGGGCCATTTTCCATTATTTTTTTAATCTGAGTTTAGCTCTCCTCTGCCATTTATTCTGTAAAATTTATTGCTTCTGACGTTTTTCGGAGTGAGTTAACGTTCTTTTAGTAATTTTAAACCAAACCTTTGTGTGGGAGGTGGGCGTGGTTATTTTCCGATTCCTCCATCAGATTGTATAAGAAAGTGCCTGAAGGACACGACTCCTAGAGAGTTTTGTTGATATAGCTTTAGTAGTTTACGAGATATGTACAAAAAAAACAACTTAAAAGGGCGCGGAGCCACGCCTCTTTCCAAAAATCGAAATATGCCCCTCCCTAATGCGATCCTTTACACCAAATTTTACTTTCATAACTTTATTTGTGGCTATGTTTTGACACTTTATATGTTTTCGCTCATTTTGTGGGCGTGGGAATCGCCCATTTTCAATAGCAGATATGCTTGACCCAGAGTTCCAAGGAACACGTGTACCAAGTTTCGTCAATATATTCTAATTTTTACTGAAGTTATCCGTTGCACGGACAGACGGACGGACAGACATCCGGATTTCAACTCCACTCTTCACCCTAATCACTTTGGTATACATAACCCTATATCTAACCCGTTAAGTTTTATGATATACAAACAACCGTTATGTGAACAAAACTAGTATACTTTCTTAGCAACTTTGTTGCGAGAGTAAAAAAAAGACGATTAACCACTTTGTATATAGCCGTACAACTACAAAATAACCGTCCAACACAATTAGCAACAACACAACAAAAACTTACACATAACAACTGCGCTTAAAGAAATCCTTAAGCAGTTCATCCTGTGTTGGCTTCTGGCCGACTTTCCGCCGCCAATGCGGTAGCCAATACTCGAAAAAGGAGCGCATGCGCGTCTCGGTTTTTGGCAAATTGTTATCTACAAAGAGACATTAAGCGCACGTGAATTGTGTTGCCCCGTGGAGATGGCATGGCATGGCATAAATGGGGAAGAAAAGCATAAGTAATTAAAATTAATACCGCAATTAATGCGTAGCGAGGTGCAAAACGTACCGGGATTCAGTAGACAACCGCCGTCGGTGATGTGGACGGGTAAATAACCGCGATGTATATGCGTACCATAGATGCTATGTAGACGCCAGAGCGATGGTAGCGAGCTGACACGACAAAATTCCTGTTTAGTATTGATTTCCTCCCAAAAGAAATGATCAAGACGCTGTGTGGAAGGAGTAATTATAATTTGAGTTGAAGCACTTCATTTAGAAGTGAATACAGATACACACCTCATCCACAATTAAAATGATCGGATAGTGATGTAGCGAGGGCTTTGGTAGTGCGCTATTATCGTCGTCTGCAGTATTGCCTTCAGCGCCTGCTGCTGCTGCTGTTGGGGAAAAAAATTTTGATTCGTTAAAAAGTAACTAAACGCTTGCTAAAATTGCTTACGCGCACTTTGCAGCTTCAGTAATAATTTAGCCGCATTACTTTGTTCGCGTTCATTGCTCGTGAGCAAAGCACAAATTGCATGTATCTCCAGTTCAGACAGCGCATCAACATTCATGGCGGTCAAGGAGAGCAGCACACGTTCTTGCACCGCCCAACGTTGCTCATTGCAAAAGTCATCGACACTGGCGAATGCTTGCTTTTGTCGTGTCATTAGCGCTGTGGCTTCCGGCGAGGGATTCATGTACGGTTGGCCGGTGAAGAGGAAACTCCAAGGGAAAAAGAAATTTTTCAACTCTTTCAGCACTTGCTGCAATCGGAAATAAAATAATATAAAAATGTAATAAAATGCGCTGAAATAGAAATGTTTAGTGTTTACCGCAATGTACTGATCTAATTCGTTCAACATATCCCAATACAATTTTTTCGACTCTTTTGTGTTGTACACTTTGGGATCAACATTGATGCATTGTCGAAATTGATTTGCAATATTGCCGTATTTTCTAAAGAGTTCCTTCTGCTCGGGACCACTAAAGCGCAGGCAAATTGGTGTGGGATATTCAGCGCTACGTGCATGCCTCAACACAGTTAGGTATATGCTAGCATCTAATTCGTGAATTTGTGGATAAACTGAAACGGTTGTCTCCGTACGGGGACCTTTACACAATTGCAATATGGTCCACTCTGTAGAACACAAAAAAAAAACACTCTATTTACAATGCAAATCTTTTTTTTTTGTTAATTAGTCAACAACCTTTTGGCATTTCTTGACAAATTTGCTCAATTTTCTGCACGCCTTCCAAAGGATTTGTGATGTTTTGTAAAAAATTGCACGTTGTCTTCTGCGTTTTATCACTGGTGTTGCTTTGCTTTTGTTTACTTATACCTTCGTACACAAACTGCATAAACTGATTACTGCATTTGCAAATATTAAAGTAAAGTTTGTTATATATAATAATTGTATATAAAATATAATTATTTACCTTTTGAAATCTTCTTTTTCCCACTCACTCATTTCACTATATAGCTTCTCTGCCAGGGAGGGTGTGTTTTCTTTATACTCACTTTCATGTGGCGCCACTTCCATCAGAAAGTAACGTTCCTGTGAAGCTTGATATAATGAACGCACTTGATAATATATAGAATTCAGTAGATTTCCACTTTTAAAATCATTTTCTGCTTGATCTAGAAAGAACTCTGCGGGAATAAAGACATTTATTTATTATTAATTGTTGGAAGTGTTCTATAAGCGTACAAGCGCCCACCTTTTCCATTTGGCCCTGTATTAACAGCGACATTGTCTTTCAATAAATATTGCACAATATCCTCTTCCATTTCCAATTGGTTGTATGTTTATTGTTTAAAATATTAATTGTTACAATTAGTTAGTAAAAATTGCAATAATTCAAAATACTTGGCGGCACACAAATATAAACAATTGTCAGAATTTAATTTTGACATATTCATATGAGCACAGGGTGTAAGTAGTAATGAAAATAATTTGTGCAAGCAGGGTGACACTACTTATATCACTAAAAACAATGTGTTATCGATAAACGAACGCTGCATTGTTTTAATAGAAACAAATTAATTTATAACTTTGGAAAACAAGGTTACATTTGGAAGACTACTAAGAGCATGCTGCGCTTTTTATGTAGCTTTTAATATTAATTATTTATATACAATTTATTTCTCTAACATTTCATAGTTCGGCTGTACGATCACTAAATGATAATATGCACCACCCTGTTGGTATTTCTGCATATTGAAGTCAGAAACCAATTAGACCAGTAGAGATCATCAAAAAACATTTCAAAATCTTCAAAATGTTAATAAGAAATTGAAATAATGAGTTTTTGTTTCGGAAACTCTATTATTACAAATAGTTCAACATTAAATTAATTTTCATTAATTATTAATTAACAACCTGAAGAACATAAATCCTATGGCTTTAAAACTGTAACAAGAACTTAAAGAAATCCAATTAGTATTAAATACAACTCTGTGTAACGCCGTTTCCGATCAGCTGGTCTAGTTGGCGTTAGCGCCTTTTGGAATTGAAAGAAAATTCTGGAATATTGTAATAATTGTGAAAATTTGTTGGAATTTGCGTTTTTTAATAAAATTTTAACATAATTAAAGTAAGTGCTACTGAAAGCTCTAATAATATGCATGATATTTTGCAATACTTAAAAAACGTGTACCAAAATAAGCAAACTGTAGAAAAAGTCATTAAAAGCTTGAAAAATGTGCAACATTAGAATATTTGGTTGTAAAACAGCTTTTTACATCAATAATTGAGTTTGAAACCATATTTAAGTGACTGTATAAACATTTTGAAACATCTAGGATCGCCACAGTTAAGGATACTTCTTGATTTATAGTAATCTGCGTTAACTTGCGGGTACTTCCGTCTATCGACGGAAATACGGTCCAAATACATACCTAAATTTTCCAAAATTTATCTACATACATACATCTGTTTCCGCATACTACACAATGAAGCTCTTGAACGTAAGTTATGAGCCTTAACAAAATCTTTCAAACATTTATTACTTACCTTTTTTATAGGTAAAATATTAAACAAAAGCAACTCTCAGCAAAATATATAATTAACATTAAGGGCATATTATTCCGTACATGCGGCGTGCACATATTATTCGCACTTTATCACCTAATTGACATTATGGTCGCTTTTGACGACGAAGTGTTACTTTCGAGAATTCTCTGCTGTGTATCAACAATGAAGGGTGACGAGGTAAACTTGTAAATCAAATTAATGTGGTGATTTAATGCTAAACATGATTAAAGCTAATCAACTTAAGTGTAAAACAAAAACACCAACAGCGCCGACATGAATCGCACAACAAGACTGCTTACCTGTGTAGCAGCAATATAGTTACAAACATACACTCGCTCTCTCCCAACACGCTTGCTGTGTTTGCTAAATGTGCACCGCTCTACTACCCCCAAAACGTTGTCCCTAAATATCTGTGGCACTTAACAGCGCTGCCTCGTAGCGGACAAAGTACAAAATGAGTTAGTTGGTCGTTCGGCCAGCCAACAACAAAACGTATTGTAGCAGCAATCAAGTCATTAATCAAACTAAACACAGGACAATGCTGCTCATTGCATAGCCAGTCCATTGAAGTTGCGCTAGCTCTTGGTCTTCTATGCGATGTTGGAGGTTAGGTTTTGTTGGTGTTAAGCGCCAATTTGCGTTGGCTTGAAGTTGTTCTTTGGAAAGTTGTTTTCTAATAGCAAACGCAAGAAATGATGGAGCAAATTGGATATACACTTTCAATTGTTTTCGGTTCATAATGAACTAATTATGGCTTTTGTGGGCGAATTGCTTATTGCTTGCGTAAATTTAATGCAACTAAATTTGGTGTGGTTAAAACTGATGGAAGTAATTAATGCTTTTTTTTTCAAATGAAGATGTTTTAATATGAAATTCTGATCAGTTTAGCAGATTATCGGATGGAAAATGAAAATTCTGAATTGAAATTAGATCAAAATTATATACATTCTTTATAATCAGTTGCCGTGAACAAATAGCGAATAATATTTTAAAAATTTCATAATTTAGTTGGCGTCCTAGACTTTAAAAATAACATAGCTAAAAAATATTTTATAAATTTACTGTGATCCTGTGGAAATATTTTGCAACGAACTCCGGTGTCTGCTAATGAAAATTTTATTTATGTGATTTTTGCTATTTGTGGCGCTAAAAATTGATTGTATTTACTAAAGAGTTCATATATTTGTGCACATATAATATTTATATACACATCATTCTATGTGCGCGCAATTCAATCCAACTTTAAACTCGCTTCCCGCAACATTTACACAACTGAGCAACGTTCTACAGTGATACTAAATTCGCAGTTCACTGAGCTGTAAGGCAAACACAACGTTTTATAAAAGCAATTAAAAGTTTAATTAGTATCGGGTGTAACATTAGCTAGATTTACGCGTGCTGGTGAGTTGATACAAAAAAACAAAGAATCAAAATGCTTACCGCAGCAGCGAAAGCGCGAAAAGTCGGTGAATGTGTCAGAAAAAGGTCAAGATAGGATACCAGACACTACCTTAACTTACTATTTTACAGCACTTGTGTGTATATATGTATGTTTAGTATAGATATATGACACAATGATTTTGTGAACCTTTTCTAACTTTTACTTTTACTTTCCCTTGTCTATTTCAGGTAAGTGTGGTTGGACTTTATATATGTATAACAATCCTTGTAAGGCGTTGAGCAAGTGTGCAAGTAAGTTATTATATTAGAACTAAAAAATCTGAATATTTTGTGAAAAAAAATCTCGAGGCCAGCGACTGCTTTGTGTCTGTGCGCTCATACAATAACCTTAAGCCAACCACATTTAGGTTAGGTACGCCCATCAAATGAGAGACGGTAGTATAAACTCACTTTCGTTATATTTTAATACAAATTTCTTGGAAATTTTTCGAATTCCCGCATAAATGTCATTTATGGGTACCATGTAAACAAAATGAAATGTAAAAATATGCACTGATATTATGCGGGAAAAAGGGTTTGAGCCAATTTGCGTCAAATGAAGATGGCTTAACCATAAGAATTTGTTACATAGATACAAGTACACGTCTATATAAAGTAAATATGTATATACCTACATTATATATTGAATCATGGCTCTAGCACAATTTCGCTTTGCATAAAATTTTTGAGGCGCGTCGCCATCAGTAAATGTTTTAACGGTTTGCGTTTTTGACTTCGGCCACTTATTTGTGTAAACATGGCGTAGCAAAGAAATTTCTTTTATTTTTCTTTTACTGGCTTAAGATAACATGCCTTTGCGCTGAAAAGGATTTGCGAGAGATAATAGAGCCAAATGGGTTTTTTTCTTCAAGCAATTATTATGTAAATTGAATATGCTCCGGCTATATTGGCATAATTTTGCTTTACTTAGATAGATATATGTATATATTTCTGGTATATAATATTTACATAGCGAAGTGCTTCGTGTATTTTACTAGTCTATTGTTGGTTGCTTTAAATTGGATGTAACTTCTTGTGGACTTGCGGCTGTCAGAAGATTTTTTAACTGACAGATTTTGAGGTTATGTTGAATGGTTGATATATTGAGGTGTATAATGAATAGCTGATGCTTCAGAATCTTTTGTTAGTAAATAATTCCCTATAATTTATTTCTGTTTGGTTGTTGTTGTTTCTGTAAGGCATATAACATTCTCAAATAATTCTGAGCCATGCTGCCGCTTTGACTATTTTTAGATGGATAGGAACCCGGATCCGTGCCGGTTAAGTAGAACCGACTGTCAGGGAACCAGCTGCTTCGATAGGGTCGGACCAAAGGGAAAGGGGTGATAGATAAGTAGGGTTAAGGGGGCATGCAAAGAAGTGGTTAGTGTCATGCGAGGAATCTTTGCATGCAGGACATATGTTGAGTATGTCTAATCTGGACAGGTAGGAGTTTAGTCAGCTACAGTATCCAGAACGAAGTTGCGCAAGGGTCACTTTAGCTTCGCGAAGCAACTCGACCTCTGTGTCTGCGATGGGGGGTGTTGTTTCCCCAAGTACGCCATTCACTGGGTCTATGGTGTTAATAGCTCCTCTGTGAATGGCGTTCAGTGGTTTTCTATAGTTTGTCGCATCCCAAGTCCTGTCGGTATAGTCTTCTAGGTCGTCGACGCTCTGGGAGGCGGCTCGGCAATTGAAACTGTTTGAAAAACCTAGCTCCTTGACAGGTAGCAAACCGGCCTCAATGTGAAGGTGCTCGACCGGATACATCAAATTTATATTCTCAAATATTGGTCCATATTTACAAGATAAAACTTAGACTCTACCTATTATTAACAAGATTTGGCGTTTGCGAGAGCGCTATGCCTATTAGATTTAATTTGATATTATCTTTGTGCTTCAAACACTTTCATACTCTAGACAGTCAACAATAGCAGTTCATCCCTTTACATTGGCTTCTGGAGACAGCTGGCTTTCAAAGGGTAAAACACTATCTGAAAGCTTTTACAGCTGTAAATTCAATGAAAGTTAATTCAAGTAACTGTTAAGTAACGAACTGGAAAGTATACAGTTCAAAGTTTACTGGTCAAGGCAAATCGTGGTCACCCTGCATTTTGAGCGACAACTTATATGCTCCAACTTAAAGCTTTTTATAACAAAGTAGCGATTTAAAACTGTACTATTACTAGATTGTTACCTTCACATAGTCAATTTAAACTGTGTGAAAGCTTTTACTTGCCACATGAGCTTTCAAGCTTTTAAGCTTTGCAAATCTCAGCATTTACGTCATACTCGCTTGAAAAAAAGCAAAGAAAATCAATATACATTTCTCGCGCATTTTCGCTAGCCACTCCTCAGAGCTTTTTCATTCATAAAATTCAGCCGCCCTTAAAGCTTTTTGTTTTACTTGTTCATGCTTTGCAACTGCAACATTAATGACGCACTTCTGTGCGTATACCTATGTATTTGTGTGAGTGTTTATAAGGGAATCACATGTGACCAACACATGATTTGGCTGAAGATAATTCACTACTTGAAGCTTAAAGGAATATAATAAAAAAGAAAATGTGGTAAAAAATATTTTTTTTACTTTCATCTGACTTTAGTAACTCACTCCAGTGCTATGACTTGCAACCTCGTCTAACTGTTGCTTGCACACAGATACACACATTTCATACGTCATATACAAACACATATATACAATATGTAGGTGTGGGTGTTTGTAAATTGTGTCATTCATGCTCGGCGTGTTAGCGTTCTTCATCTTGTGATGCTCTGTCTGTTCTTTCTGTGTGTTTTATCATTTGTTTTTCTCTATCTTTTCGTTGTTATTTGCATTAGCTTTCGCCATGTAATGTGTGCTCGTAGAAGCTCCGGCTTTGAACCACACCCTCTTGTTGCCCTAAAAATAATCTGCAAGCAAAACAATTTGTCGTCGTAAGCACTGCATTCAATGCACAGCGCGCTGTCGCCTCTGATCCGAGGCTTCGTCAACAACTAGCCATGGAGCTTTATGCAAGAGCTTTTGCGTTTCGCACTTGTTGTTTTCTACGAATTTTCCTTAAAGCGTGTTTGTGGCTTTTTTGTTTGTGTGTTTTCCTTGGGTTTTGCTGCAGCAAAACTGTTCTGAGTTCAGGTATTATTTATGCAGGGCGTACTTTGCTATGCATTGGGTGCGTCAACGGCGCGTAATAGATGATTAGTAATGAACAATTTTTTCTAAGTGACAATTTTATAAACAGTAAGAAATAAGACAGGTTAACAGGTTGAAGTTGAAGTCGGATCAACATATTTTTATACTCTCGCAACCTGTTGCACAGAGTATAATATTTAGTTTTGTTCACCTAACGGTTGTTTGTGTCACCAAGAAATATAAGAGTTAGATATGGGGTTATATATACATAAATGATCAGGATGACGAGTAGATTTGAAATCCGGATGTCTGTCCGTCCGTCTGTCCGTCTGTCCGTCTGTCCGTCTGTCCGTGCAAGCGATAACTTGAGTAAAAATTAAGATATCTTAATGAAACTTGGAACACATGTTCCTTGGCACCCTGAGGAGGTTGCTTTCGAAAATGGGCAAAATCGGTCCACTGCCACGCCCACAAAATGGTGGAAACCGAAAACCTATACAGTGTCATAACTAAGCCATAAATAAAGTTATGCAAATGAAATTTGGAACATAGGATCCCATTAGGGAGGGGCACATTTGGATGTAATTTTTTTGGAAAAGTGGGCGTGACCCCGCCCCCAAATAGGTTTTTTGTATATAACTCGCAAACCAATAAAGTTATATTAGACAAACTTTCTGCAGTCATTTCTTTTAGCCATTTCCTTATACAGTCCAAAAATGAAAGAAATCGGATCATAACCACGCCTACCTCCCATACAAAGGTTAGGTTGAAAATTACTAAAAGTGCGTTAACTCACTAACGAAAAACGTCAGAAACACCAAATTTTACATTAGAAATGGCAGAAGGAAGCTGCACTGAGATTTTTTTACAAAATGGAAAATGGGCGTGGCATCGCCCACTTATGGGTCAAAAACCATATCTCAGGAACTACTCGACCGATTTCAATGAAACTTGGTTTGTAATACTTTTCTTACATCCCAATGATATGTTGTGAAAATAGGCCAAATCGCTTCACAACCACGCCAACTTCCTATATACCAGAACTTTGAAGACGATCTGAATCGTTAACTTTACAATATATAAAGGAAGCACTAGTGAAGATATCGATGCAGAACTTTGCACAAATACTACCTTTATAGTGTGGAAGCCCCATTCTAAAAATCGCCGAAATCGGACCCTAGGTTTTCAAGGCCCCATGTATCGAACATGAGGACCTCGGTGCTTCTAACCTAGTATTAGGGTTTCCAACTTTCAATGGACTTTATACAATATATATGATGAATATGTGGGTCAAATTGTGTATTATATAATATAAATAAAGTTAAATAAATAAATTGCGAGAGTATAAAATGTTCGGTTACACTCGAACTTAGCCTTTCCTTACTTGTTAATTAACTGTTCAAGATATTTCGATCGAGTTTACTATAGCAATTCAGATGTTTCTTCGCTTCGAAAACTGTAATCGAACATTGTAGCCAGATCTATTCTTCTCTAATTGTTAGTAACTGAGCTTTGATGAAATATAATATTTAAGGGGGGGGGGTCAAGACCAAAAAAGACCTTTTTTCATGAATTTTTTGAGAAAAAATTATTGCTGTAGGTTTATTTTACTTATTATTATATGAAAGTACAACATTTGAAGGATAATTAAAAAAAAGTTTTATCGAAAAATAGCGAGGAATAGTCGATCTCTGCAGGCATCTCGAAAATAAGTTTTTATGCGGTGACCAACCTACAGCATCACTGGATCATCCGAAACCAAAAAATCAAAATGCTTTCTTTAGTTTATTAGTTTATCTTTCAATTGACGTCGAGTTTTTTTTAATTTTTCAATTTTTGGTACCATTTTCAAGCCAAAATGACTATTTTAGACGAAAAAATCGATCTATTTGTTATTGTAAAATTGTTAGCAATAACATTTTTTGGAAAAACTCGACGTCATTCGAGAGCTACATATATATATGTAGAATATTTGTTCAAAATTTCAAAACGATTAATGCAGTAGTTTTTTCTGTAGGCTGGTCACCGACTTTAAAAATGACATATTTGGGAAAATCGATTCAAAGTTTTGTACACTCAGCGCAGGTAGCTGGATGTACCGTTATTCAACCTGCTGTAACTTCGTTAGTTTTTCTCCGAATGACCTAAAACTTTAACACAATATTCTTGAGATGTTGATGGTTCAGAAAAAAAATAAAAATGAAAAAAAAAAAAAAATTGTCAAACCTTACAAACCCCCTTAAATTATTATTTTAGATAGTGGGGTACATTTTTACATCATAAGGTTCAAGACTATCCAAAGTATTATCTGTTTTCTGCATAGACATACATCCTTTTGAATTGTTGTTGTAATGAGGATTCTTTCTTCTTCATTGAGTCCACTTAAGGGGTTAGGTGGGTTTCAAATTTTCAAAATAAAAAAATGTGTCTTTTTAAATAGTGCAATATGTTTAAAATATTATCTATCTTATAAGTTTCGTCCTTCAAGCCACTCAATTTTTCATCTTTTGAAATAATATTATCTGGTTAATTAATTAAGGATTTTTTTATATTATTATTGTAACTATTTCTTTCGAGCCAATATATGCCGAAAACTTGATCAAAAAAGGAGTTTTTTGGTTTAAAATACGCCAAAAATTCAAATTTCAATATTTTCCTTTTTCCTGCGTTCATTAACTAGATTTATCCATATACAATCGAAATTCTTTTGGTTTAATTTTTTTAGATGAACCAATCATGATTTATGTTGTCCACCGCAAGACCTTTTTTGGACACGTCATGGGAGATGAGGTGCCAACGTATAATACTATTTAAATACGTATCTTTGATACTCTGAATTATTTAAATGAAAAATGTGATTGTAAATATTAAAAAAAAAATTGTAAAAATACCCTTGTGTTTAGCCTCTGAAGGTTTACTTCGTATATTCTCGTAAGACTTCATCCGTTATTTTGAGCGCGTTCACATCCAAGATTTCACTGATGTCACCACTATAGCGAAATAAAGAAATAAATTAATTTGAGTTGATTTTGATCTTGAAACCTTCAGTAAGTCATTTAAATATGAGTTTTCTTGAGTTCTAGTGTATTAAACCTCATAATATAATATTTTCATGATTAGGCCTGTTCTCCGCTACAATTAGATCATACGTATTATTCACAACGAAAATTACTCAACAGTTATTTCGCTTTTGAATATTATTTTTCAAACATCGTGATCAAACCGTAGGGCTCAATTCTCATTGCTGGAGATGCGCTCAATTCATCCTTAAATTTATTCTCCGTGAATGACGTTCTGGAAGTCCAATTGCCGCTGATTGCAAAATCAGAACTGAATTTGTATCTTTAATCAATGGATATTCTCGCTTAATTTCTATCTGGGTACTGGAATACATATTCAGACTTAAATCCCGACATACCACCTATTAATTTCTACACATATGTATGTATATCAATGCTTCTATAACCTATTATTTTGAGAAATTCGGCCGAGTTGAGAATTCTTGGGTGCATAAAACTCTCAGTCTTCTCCGTTTACGTACATCCGCCTGTCGTTGCAACGGAAGCATCTAACACCTCTTTTGCTTTGATACTACCCTCGCGATAGATGACGTCCATAAGCCTATATATTTTCCCAATAGGCACAAACAGGAACTAGATAACCGCCACAGCAGTAACAACAATTATAGTGGTTGCTTTCAAGAATAAAGGGTATACTTATCTATCGTTTTCGATTTATTATCTCACATCTGCGATTTCAGAAACCTTCATTAATAATACAGTTAAATCGGATTTTCTCAGTTTGGTGGCACATTTTCATCGTTCCATCGTCTGCGGTATTCGCCGTTGCCAATGTTCTGAGGTCCATAAATCTTGCACAAAATGTTCCTCTCGAAAACTCCTAGTGTCGTCTCATCTGATGTTGATATCGTCCAAGCTTCTGCACCATAAAGCAGCACGGGAATGATAAGCGACTTGTAGAGTTTGATTTTGGTTCGTCGAGAGAGGACTTTACTGGTCAATTGCCTACTCAGTCCAAAGTAGCATCTGTTGGCAAGAGTGATTCTGTGCTGGATTTCGAGGCTGACATTGTTGGTGTTGTTGATGCTGGTTCCCATGTATACGAAATTATCAACAACTTCGAAGTTATGACTGCCAACAGTGACGTGGGACCCAAGAGAGTTGTTCCTTAATAGCTTTTTGGTTTGACTTCGTCTTTTAAAGGAAATAATTAGAAAAATTCAGATTTTATGACTCTTTATGTTCACTTTGTTCTTATGTACTTGCTGCTAGTTCAAATTCCTCATTCTCCCTTCTGGTTTGTTTGTTTTACTTTGAAATTTAAGAATTTTCATAAAAATGTTTAACAATTACCTCCTTCATTACCTCTCACCGCTTGTCCAGACCTTTATGTTTCTACGATAATTACGATCGAACATTTTAATCACTCGACTAACAATGGTACATATACGCCAGCTTTTCTTGTTTCTAAAGAATTATCCATACTTTTTAGGTTATGTACTATATATGTATGGTTCATAAGAATTAAACTTCCAAACTGGACTCTTTTTGTTTTTGAGAGCTTAAATGAATAGTTTTGCTTTGTTTCTCCACAATATAAATATTCAAGGTCTTTTATCAATCGGGATATGGTTATTTTTAGATTTGGCTATTTAAATATTAGTCATCTTTTGTATGATCTCACTAAAAAACTGTATGAGGTTGGGTTCCCTGTAGACTACTACCAAGTATGCCAAGCAATTGTCAATTATCATTAGTAAACCAGCTGATATCACGCGGAACCTAATATACATTGTGTTCCTGCTTATCAGTTTACACACACAAGCTCACGTTGACTTTTGCTTGCAGCGCCTTTGTTTACATTAACACAAATCTTTGCTTGCGCGCACTGTGACTCCAGCACTTCCTCTTCTACTATTCTACTACCTCCATATACGAACACACGCATGTAATTACCTTTGTACTTGTATGTGTATGTGTATGTGTGTGTCTTGGTTTGCATGTCCGGATGTCAGCAACGAAATGCAGCAGCAAAAAGCGAGAATTTGCGAGACCCTCGAGTTCGCATTTGCTGGCTGTCGCAAACATGCCGGGCAACCAAGCCGCAAAACTGCTGGCAAAGAGCATAGAAAAAACTGTGCGGCGCTGCCAACAAGCGCCAAAAACGCCCACGCAAGCACAAAGAAATCCAATGCACGCCAGCCAGCCAAGTCAGCCTGCGTTAGCTAGCAACAACGACAACTACAACAACAATAAAGCGAAAGTAGCGCTACTTGTGTGTTGCAAATGTTATTTGTTGGAGATTGCGCGCTTATCTGCAGCGACAGCTGAGCAGCGCTAGCATGCAACACACACATACAGGCATGTTCTTTCATATGTATGTGTGTGTGTGTTTTCACGTGCATATAATCGCTTGCTCATTTCATCATCATCATCTGTACGCCCACTTGTGTTTTCCATTCTTTTGACTCGATTTTCGCATCATTTTCTGTGCATGTGTTGTGAATGCAACAACAACAGCAACAACAACCCCATACCCCTCTCTCTCTCCTTCTGCTCCGGCATATGGGTGTGGCTCACGGTGGCTGTCGGTGTACTTAGAAAAACATTAGCATACGTGTAGGTTGCTTGCTGGCTTGCTTGACGCGTGTGGGCGTTTTGCCTTTAACATAATCTTTGATTACAAGTGAAAGCGTTAAGTATCAAGTGTCGATGAGTAGCGCGGTGATGCGCGGTAAATAACGGTGAAATATTTTAACGGTAAAAATATTGAAAAAATGGCAAAAAATCTCAAATCTTATAGAAAGAGTCCACTTTTTGGGTTCTGAAGAAAGTTACAACTCTCCTTTGTTGTTGTTGTAGAGGCATAAAATATTCCACAAATAATTTAGAAAGTAGAATCGAAAGTTCTTGTATGGATAAAAGTCCAGGTCCATACTGGTTCCGTAAATCCGATTGTTATGAGTCTCTTTGTAAAGAGTTGCTCAATCTAACCTCAAAGTCCATCTCTCAGTAGTTGTTGCAGCGGCATAAAACATTCCCCGAATAATTTTGAGTAATGATTCTTGGATGGGTAAACAGCCGGGTCCGTATCGGTTACCTAAACTTGATTGTTATGGATCTCTGTCTTAAGAGCTGCTTGATATAACCTCAAAATACAGAGTCTACTTTCTTGGTTTTGGTTTCCTTTGTTGTTGTTGTTTTGTGGTAGAAACATTCCCTAAATAATTTTGAGTTGAGTTAACAGTTCTTGAATGGATAAAAACCCGGTCCATACCGGTTCCGTAGTTCCGAGTGTTATGAGTCTCTTTGTAAAGAGTTGCTCAATCTAACTTCAAATTCCATCTCTCAGTAGTTGTTGTAGCGGCAGAAACATTATCCAAATAATTTTAAGTAATGCTAAAGAATTGACAGTCCTTGAATGGATAAACATCCGGGTTCTAAACTTGATTGTTATGGACCTCTCTCTTAGGAGCCCGTTAAACTAACCTCAAAATGCACAGTCTACTTTTTTGGTTTTGGTCTCAAGAAACCTACACCATATGATAAACATAGATCATAAGTCTTCTTCTACAGAATAACTGAACTAACCTCAAAAACACCTTTTTAATCTCACACATTTTTTACAGTTTTATCCACCACCAGTTACAGTTTTATACCACCTTTGCTTTACCACTTTCACTTTTTGTAGTTGCCGTGTGATGACGTTTTCAAATGGCAAATGTCATTAGTGTAATCAGCCTTCGTGTGAGTTACAATCGTTGCAATCGCCGACCTGCCACCCCCGTTACCACACCCCACCTGCATTGCGTATGCGTTCGCGAAACGACATCCGCCCGTCTGACGTAATGACTCGCCTTGCTATTGCGTCAAAATCAGCGTTGCACTAAAAAGCGACGATTTTTCCCAACAGTTTGCACTGCCATTTCCACTTCCTTACATCGAATTAAACGATGCATAACGTAAAGGCGCTTAAACGCCTCTGCGCGGGTGCTTGCTGTCTCTGCTGTCGCGATAAGCTGTGCGTTAAATGCGTGCATGGGATTAGCGCGACTAATTACAAAAAGTGGAGAAATGCAGTTATTTGTGATCAAAAATTATTTTTTTTGTAAAAATCTATAATTTTCGTTCAATGTGTACATTGAAGATGCTCTGTTTTATTATTTCGATTATCATTTTATCGACTTACGTCAACATTTACGAGGGCTGCTATATATATTTTTGGCCTAATAATGAAAATAGGAATATTTATCAACGAAAATGGTTTTATTGTTTTTCAAAATGTTCTCCAACAAGATTTATACACTTTTGCATGCGCTCAAACCAATTTTCGAAGCACTTTTGTTGAGCCTTTTTTTGAGCGATTGTCAAATTGTGCGGGATCCAACGAGAACAAACCTTTTTTACGGCCAGGTGTTCATGCAATATCGAGTGTATGCTGGTGGGAGAAATGCAAAGGCATGCCTCTATCTGAAGGTATGTTACATGACGGTCTTGCATTATCAGTTCACGTACGGCATCGATGTTTTCTGGCACAACGGCTGTTTTTGGACGACCTCCACGGAATTCGTCTTTGAGCGAGCGTCGGCCACGATTGAATTCGTTGTACCAGTTTTCACAGTGCTATAGGATGGTGCTTCATAGCCAAACGAAGATTTTAGTTCATCGATGCACTCTTGTCGCGATAATCCACGTCGAAAGTTGTGAAAAATGATCGCACGAAAATGTTCACGAGTTAATTCCATTTTTTGGCCGAGATGAATTTTTTAATGTCAATGTAAAAATGTCAAACTTTCCAATTGAAATGTCAGATTGCACCTGGCAACACTTAGTGTTGCCTAGGCCAGAAATATATATAGCAGCCCTCGTATTTACGTTTACATTTATTAACATTCGTTTAAAGTAAAACTTGACCTCTACACAGGTCTTTTTTTTAAGTTTAAGACATGGTATGACGATGATCAATAACCCCACGAAGTACTTTTGGTATTCAATAAAGTCGACTATACAAAATTATTTTCTTACAATATCGTATACCAGTAATTGATAGAAATCTAAAAACATCAAGGATGATAGTTTTTTGGAATTTTTTTCACAGCATAAATTTGTCAAAGCAGCTTTGAATAAATGACGCACTTCATACTAGTTGCTATATTCATAACTACAGTGGAACTCCCATAACTCGAACTTCTATAACTCGATGATCTCCATAACTCAAAGCTTTGAACGGGTAATAGCGTTTAGAAATCAAATTTAATACAAACTTCCTTCCATAACTTAAACTTCCTCGAAGTTCTCCATGACTCGAAATTTTCAACCAGGGCATAATACAAAATTTAAATTTTTACTATCGAGGCAGAATTTTAAAAGATTCCCTATATGTTGTACTCAGGCGCACAAAAATATGATTTTACATTTAAGCTTTGCAAAAATCATATAACAAAAGCATAGGATACAGAAGTTCCACTGTACTTTTAAACATTGTTCATAATATTATCATCACGTCCTTAAAATAATGTTTAAAGATACCAAAGGCATTCCATAAGTACGCCTACTTCCAATAAGACACTGTTCTTAATATCATTAGCTCACTTAAGTTTACAAGAGATCTTAAAGAATACATATACATATCGAAATAATACTTAAAACGGTCAATATACCTAGGAGGGGCCCAGGTGTTCTCCTCACAACTCTCAAGAAGACCGCAGAAATTTCGGCCGCGACCCGTTTCTAATCTTTGGGAGATGATTCCATTCTCCCTGCTGCGATTGAGCACGCCTAACTCTTTCCGAGGGAGGATTCCCCCTCGTGTGACCTCTGCCGCTTGATCAGAGATTGAGTACCTCCCAATCTCACCGCTCTGACATCGCCGCCATGGCTTAGTAACTTCCTTGCCAACTAAAACGAACTGGCGTTTCAGATTCCTTTCATTTTGACCGGGATCACCTTCAGCGACCCCTCGAGGACACTGGCCGCTGTCCCCAACGTCCATTTTAGTGTTGTTGTAGTTCATTTTATTTGGGTCCAAACCAAGAGCGGCTATCCACCTTGCGGAAGGTAGTGGCCTTTAATGATATCAAGATTGACTCTACTAAAAGGCCATGGTGAGGGTTGGCGCAAGCCCTACGTTTAGAGCCGACCAGCGCATAGTGGGAGTCCTCTCTGAGGCCTGCCAGTGTTTTAACGGGACGGTGACCATTTCTAAAGTGTTTCACCCTAACTACCAAATCCAAAAAATAAAACTGTACTTGAATATTAGTAAATCTAGAGCAGATATAGCATAAGTAACAGTTTAGTTAGATTGTTTCTTTTTTGATAAATATAACTCTGACGCTATAGAATGGTATTCGTATTGGTTTCAACTTTGGTACTACTTTTGATATGGACGAAACCGTCTACAAATACGATATTATGACTCTTAATTGGTTGATTCGCTATTCAATTTAGAGACCTCTAGTGATTTTTCTTTAAGTACTTAATGATTTTATGTTTCTTACCCCTTATTTCTTTCGTTAGTCTAGAAGCGGGTCACAAAAATTTCGTCAATCTCGGCTTTTCAAATTTTGTCCGAAATTTAGGAAAAGTTGATCCTTCGATTCGTAATTAAGAATGCTATTAAGGGGTTACATGGGTTTCGTGGGTTCAAAAAATCGATTTTTTGTTTTTTGGCTTATTGATTTCTACAACATCTCACGAATATTACTACAAATTTTAACAATAATAATAGGTTCGCAGATACAGCCTTTGGAAGGTGTGCCCTGCAAGTCAGGTATTATTGTTACACAAAAATTTAAACGCGTTTTTCTCGGAATCAAACGTTCTCGAAAACCACTCAACCGATCTTGATGAAATTTTGCACAGCTGTTCGAGATACACACATTCGAGATAGAAAACAAATACTCGTGCTTGAACGAAGGATTTTTTTTTTCAATTACAACTATTTAAAAAAAGACAAAATAAGTAAATTTCACTGAAATTTTTATTTTTCTGGAAAAATGTCTGCCAAAATTCCAATTTTTACTTTTTTGTCTTCTATTCGTTCATGCACGAGTTTATGGTTTTACCTAAAACACTTAATTTTTTTTTTTTTTTTTCATTTTGGATGATCCTGTTAGGAGTTATGCCAATTTTTTTACGCTACAAAACCCATGTTACCCCTTAAGTAATTAAGTTTAATATAAATTTCCAAGATTTTCTGGAACTGCAAATATAATATGTTATACGAGGGCTGCTATATATATTTCTGGCCTAATAATGAAAATAGGTATATTTATCAACGAAAATGGTTTTATTGTTTTTCAAAATATTCTCCATCAAGATTTATACACTTTTGCATGCGCTCAAACCAATTTTCGAAGCACTTTTTCCACTCCGATTGGGACACCTCCAAAACATGGTTTTTGAATGCTTCGACAGCAAATCGTTGACCACGTATTATTTTCTTGATGTGTGGGAATAAAAAGAAGTCATTGGGTGCCAAGTCAGGGCTGTACGGCCCATCAATTCGACGTTTTGGCCGGTCAAAAATGCGCTGGTTTGAGCCGATGTGTGAGAGCTCGCATTGTCATGGTGCACAATGATTCGTCTTCTCTTGTTCGTTTTTCGAATTTCTCCGAAGACTTCAAGCAAACAAATGGTGGTGTACCACTCAGAATTGACCGTCCTACGTTGCTCAAGCGGAACAGTCGCCACGTGACCAGTTTTGCCGAAGAAACAGGCGACCATTTGCTTCGATGTGCTTCTTCCACGAACAAATTTTGTTGGATTTGGCTCGCCTTGGAAGACCCACACGGTCGATTGTTTACGAGTTAATTCCATTTTTTGGCCGAGATGAATTTTTTAATTCCCTGTAAATAAAACAATTCACGATTAAATGACAAAACGTTCTGAGTGATGTTATGCTAAAAAATGTCAAACTTTCCAATGGAAATGTCAGATTGCACCTGGCAACACTTTGTGTTGCCTAGGCCAGAAATATATGTAGCAGCCCTCGTATATTTTCGTACTATATATCAAATTACAAATACGTTCTTAGTTCCAGAGTTGCATTTCATTTTCGAGTCGATTAAAATTCAATTAAAAATAAATGTAGAAAAATTAGATTTTTATTTTGTATGGTAAATCGATATTAATCGAGTAGAGGCCGGTTAATTGATCAACTAGCTCCTATGTGAAAAGGCTATTAAGTTGTAATAAGATCTTGATTGCGATTAACCTGCTCTAAAACCGACTAGCAAGTTGTATGTGTCCATTTTATACGACTTGAGGTTACTCTAGCTGGAATATAAAACAAAAATGTATAGTTTTACTCATGCCAGTTATACATTTTTCTTTTACAGGACTGTGGCATCTTCAGTAATTTTTTGCTGTGAAATTTTGATATTTTTAAGATTTGTGGAGTTTGGAGCCAATTAATTCATTGGTTAATTGCCTTTAATAATACACACAACAAGTATTGTCAACATAAAGTTAGGTTAGGTGAGTTGAAGAACGGAGCAATCACAAACAGCCTTGACTGCAATTTTATATAGTTTGAAAGTGAAAAATTTTCAGCTTCCGTCCTGCTACACTTTACCGTTAAATTTTCTTTTATTCTCATATCGGAAAAAACTTAAATTTCACTCATGTTTTGCATTTGATGTCCACTCAAGACCAGATTGAGCAATTAAACACCCATTCACACTTAATTTTAAATTCACACAAACTCAACACATTTCATACTTAAAAAAAAATGTGTGTAAAAAATACTCAGTATATTTAACAGAAAAACAAATACAAAATATTGTGGCAATACAAAAAGAGCCGAACATAATTGCAAATCTGCAAATGAAGCTGGCGGATCAGCATTTTCAGCAGCCCCACGATTAAAATTAAACGCACAAATAAATATTATAAATATATATATATATATATATATATATTGTATGTATGTATGTATATCAAAACCACGGTTATAATTATTGTAGCTTTCATATTATTTAAGTTTGTTAAATGGCAACTCCCCACACACCACCACCACCACACTCTATGCCGCGCTGTGGCTGCGGATGCAGGTGAATGCATATGTTTGTTTGTATTTGTAAATATATATGAGTTCAGGCATATACGTATGTATGTATATATGTCTGTGTGTGTTTGTGTGGTTGCAAATCGAATGAGCTGGAAGTTGCACGGGAGCTGCAGCATCCTCAAAATGCATATATGTACATATGTACATCCGTGGTATATAAACGGATAAAGGAAACACGCTTACATATGTACACACTCATAGGTGTACCGTTATATGTGTCAGCTATATTGCTGCTGTTGTTGTTGTTAGTATTATAACTTGTTGTTATTGTTATATATGTAACTAATATGAGGCAGGTGTGGTCGCATCAAAGTTCATTTTGCCACACAAACACACGCACATAAGTAATATATATGTATTTATATGTATGTGCGTGTGTGTTTCTGTGTTTGGGCGTACATGCTGGCACCATTGTAAACGCTTTGAGTGCAAGAATGCATGAGCAAGCAGCAGCAGCGGCAGCAAGCATGTCCTTGTAACGATAAAATGGGGTAAATAGCAAAATGCCTGCCAGTGAAATGAAGGAATACCTACATATATGCAAAGGAAAACAAGACAAGCGTGTAGGAAACACATACGCAACAGAGGAAGAAGCAATGTTGGCGGAAAATCATAGAAAAGCTAAAATTAAAGTAAAACATTGCCTTTGTTATTGTTGTTGTTGCAGTTAAATTTGTAGATGGCAGCTTTCGGTGTTATCATGAAAGTTAATAAACTACACTCATACCTTGTTATTGTTGCAATAAAGCGCCATTACAGGCTTACTAACAACTCTAAAGTCCTGCTCGGTATTTTAATTTAAATTTTTATTATTATTATTTTTTTTTGTTTTTTTTAATTTTTTATTTTTTTTTTCGTTCTCCTTTGCTCGCTACTTTTACTAAAAGTCAATTGAAATCAAACGCACCACGCCGTGTAACTTCATTTTGTGTCAATGCACACGTCAAAACCACCACCCCCAACCCCCGGCAGTGCCTGCCTGCCACGTACGTCAACCCCCATTGTGTGCCGTTAAGCGGGCAGTCAGCACGTTTTCACTGACGTTGAGCGCTGCCAGCAGAACTTAACGAAAGCAACCGCTCTTTATTGGCTCTTAAAAGAGTATTTATTATAGTAGAGAAGACAGTGCGTGTCACTTGTCCACAAACGTCGCTTTGACACTTGTAGCGCATGCGCACGAGCTAGTTGCTCTGCCAGCTGTCATTTGGGATGCTGTTATGCTATGCAAAGTGGCTGCTGCAGCTGTGAGCAACTCGCTTCATATCGCAACTTTCCCTGTTCTAAGCATATATTTGTAAATTGTATATATAGTATATATATGTTAACTGTCATGCTTGTAAGTCGCATGGCATTATTTGACATTTTCTATTTGCCTTAATTTCCCTGTGCTGGTATGCTGCTGTGTGTCGCTCTCATAAAGTTTACTTACACTCCTACACAACACACCACAACACAACAAAGACAGCCATCTAACGAGCACTGCGCTCCGTTAAGTAAATATATGCGTACTTATTAGTGTTGGTAAATACATATATGCAGTTTAGGAGGGATCCATGAGATTTACTTCGAATTTTATATCTTTCGTACTTTTTATTAGTACTAAAGTTGCAAAATAAGAAACAATTTAGGAAATATTGCCTCTAAAAAGGAATCTCTAGACATTTCTCTCTGCATTCTAAAGAATTTCATTTCTCATTTTCAATAGAAAAGTTCATACATACAAATAACTTCTCAAAAATCACTAACAGTCATTACAGAGAAATGGCACCATCTCCAGCCAAAATTATCGATTAATTAGACCCTTTCTCGTTATATTATATATGCAGTTTGTACTTGATCTTACCAGATTAAGTATTTGTCTTTCAAAATATTACATTATTTTATTGTATTTATGACAGCAAGAATTTGAAAATACGAGACCAATTTCTATTTGAAGACTTCTTCGATCTTCAGAGGTTGCTCTTTCCTCATTTATATATATATACTCTCGCAACAAATGTTGCTAAAGAGAGTATTATAGTTTTGTTCACATAACGGTTGTTTGTAAGTCATAAAACTAAACGAGTTAGATATAGGGTTATATATATCAAAATGATCAGGGTGACGAGACGAGTCAAAATCCGAATGTCTGTCTGTCCGTCCATGCAACGGATAACTTGAGTAAAAAATAAGATATCTTGATGAAACTTGGAACACATGTTTCATTTGGAACAAAGGATCCCACTAGGAAGGGGCATATTTGGATGTAACTTTTTTGGGGAAGTGGTCGTGGCCCCGCCCCCAAATCGGTTATTTGTATATATCTCGCAAACTAATAAAGCTATATAAACCAAACTTTCTGCAGTCGGTTCTCTTACGTACCCCTCCACACACCATGAAAATAGTTGAAATTGGATAATAACCACGCCCATCTCCCATACAAAGTTTAAGTTGAAAATTACTAAAAGTGGGTTATCTCACTCTCGAAAAACGTCAGAAATACTAAATTTTACAGAAGAAATTGCAGAAGGAAGCTGCACTCAGATTTATTTACAAAATGGAAAATGGGCGTGACATCGCCCACTTATGGGTCAAAAACCATATCTCTGGAACTACTCGACCGATGCGAATGAAATTCGGTATATAATATTTTCTTGACACCCTGATGACACGTGTGGAAAATGGATGAAATCGGTTCACAACCACGACAACTTCCCATGTAACTCAATTTTGAATTCCATCTTATTGCTTCACTTTATAATATATACATAAGGAAACAATGAAGATAGCGAAATAAAACTTCACACAAATACTGTATATGATCTGTGGCATCACTTGTGAAAAAATTGTCGAAATCGGACTATAACTTTTCAAAGCCTCGAATATCGAATATGAAGAATTCAGCGCTCCATGGTAATTTTGCATCGAAAATTTCGGTAAATCTGTCAGGTATCTTAATTTATTTTAGAGGATATATTTTTCTTCTAATAGTGTAACTTGCCCTAGCTCTCATATACCTAATTATAGGATTTTCAAATTGGGTCAAATTGTGTGTTATCTTAATAAAAATATATCAATAAATTGCGAGAGTATAAAATGTTCGGTTGCTTAGTCTTTCCTTACTTGTTTTCATTAGTATCGTTCTATGTTGAAATATATTGCTTCTAAAATGTTTTTTAACCGAAAAAATAACATAAAACCTATCAAAATTGCGCCTAGTTATAGGCAATCATTTTCTTAAATGGACATTTAAAAGCAAATTGTTGCCTACATTTAGGATGAAACAAATTTAGATGAATGTAAAGGCAATAGACAATTGCATTTGCGGATTTCTCAATTTGTAAAGAACTTAAAGCTATCTGGAACATATATGTATATTCATAGATATATAGATATATATAGATACATAGTGATCCTGTAAATGGTAACATAATATATTATCCCCATTCTTTCTATGGTTAACAAAAAATTCCAACTCCTACTTGTTATCGGAAAATATTCAAAATTATTGTCAGTTCGAAATAAGCACCCCTAACACTTACTTACACTTTTATATATCTATCCCGTTATCACTCAAATCAAATTTACATATATACAGCTCATGTTCGCGATTTTATTGTTGCTCCTGTTTGCATGTAAATTTTGTTGGCTTACACTGAATCATAAATCAACTGCTGGTGGATGACTCTTCTGCATAGTCAAATAATTATCCGTCTAAATAGTGTGCTTTGCTATGGCATGATTTATACAACTCTAACGGTATACATACATACATACATACATAGATAGAAAAGTTTCAGTTAGTTGAGTTAGGTTGTGATAAGGATTAGGGCTTACTTCGGGTTATAAATAAAAAAAATAAAAATATAAAATACCAATTAACTCGAAAACCAGTTGATGATATCTTAGACTAATGTGACCTCGAATTTTCATTATAATATATAAAATAAAATATCTAACGATACCAAATCTTTCCCTCCCCCAACGCTTCCCTTTTACCAACACCTTTCTCTGCTAAGATATTAGCCTGGATATCTTTTAATTCACACAACTTTATGTATGTCAATAATTGTATTGATGTCATAATAAAAAATGGACCGTATTCTGCACTTTCTGAATTATTTTAATGTCCAAAAGATCAATATCCCTTTCCACATCTCAACTGTTGGTTATTTGGCTAAGAAGGCTCTTCATTGCTTATATTTATATTGGATTTCTTACCAATTCTGATGTGATTATAAGAGATGTTTCGCATTATTCTATAAATTATTTAAACTATTGTCTCTTCAATCAATATTTCAATAACATCACTGTAAAAAAAATACTTTGAATAATGAATATCATTTTTTTTTGTTCAATACTAAATGATATCATTACTCTACATCAGACACACTTCGAGACTCTCAAATAAAACAAATTAATTAATTAATTATTTTAAATTATTTTTAGAGATCCATTGCCATACTATACTGTATATCCTTATAGAAAAATTAGGCATAATCACATAAAGATTTCGGAGTTCTTAAATGTAATGTCAATCTTTTCATCTATATAAACATATTATTTAGTGCTTCGAATTCTACTTTCATTCAGACAAAATTTCTGAGAAAAGGTAATATTTACAATGCTCCTAAATGTATGCTTAAAAATGTCATATTTTTATTTTTTTACCATTTAGTAATCGAACTGTGATTTCTCTTCTTTGAACTGTACTAGTTCGCAGCTTGTGTATGATACATTGATCCTAAATGTATGCTTCATTATTATTTAATTTGTCTTTTTATTTTTAAAAACTTATATATGACATTTATAGAACAGTTTTTACAGAAATTTCACAAATTATAGTGCTTTTATAATCCAGTCTACAAATACATTTTGTACTAATATATCAATTAGTTTAATAGCAATTAAAAGCAAATTGCTCCTAAATGTATACTTTGAATATTCGTACTTTTACCATTAAATTGAATTTCTATGAACATTGCACTGAAGCTGGAACAGTTTTTAACTGGAATATTCTTCTACAGCGAATATGCTACAATAATTTGTATATTGCGCCTAAATGTATGCTTCAAATGTTGTTTTTTACCTTTGTGGAAGTTCTCAATAAAATTTCCGCAGAAATCGAATACATTTTAACTGGAATATTCTTCTAAAGAGGATATACAAAAAAAATTGTATATTGCGCCAAAATGTATGCTTACTTTTTAACTATTAAGTGCTTTTCTGAGTTAAATTAAAATTTTTTATTGACATTTTTGACAAATAGAGTCCGCCATTTATAAAATAAACTCAATTATTCCCATTATTATATACATACAATATTATTTAGTGCTTAAATCCAACATTAAGCCTAATAAGTGTAAGTGAACATGTGATAACACAAAGTGCTTTCTTCTACTTAATGACCCTGACCAACTGCCAGCCACTTCAATTAAGCGCAAAATAAAATCAATGACAAATTAAGCAAAAATCAATGAAAGTAATGCAAAAGTTATTGAAGGCTTGAACTCTATTAAAATTAACACCTGCACTCATGTGCAACAACAACGACAACAATGAGAGTAGCAATTGCAGCCATAATAACAGTTGGCCTACATTAATTTGCAAAAAATCATTGCTAAAAGCCTCAGCACGCTGACTTACATATACATATATTAATTATATATATGCAGGAGAGTATATATATACATTATATATATACATACATAAAATCACATGTGAAACGAAAGACAATAGATACCAACTTGAAAGTAAAAGGCAGAAAAAAAGTTATGAAATAGAAAAATAATAGCGAAAAAAAACGTGCAAAAACGAAAAGTGTTAATAAAAACGGGATGCTAACGGTAAAAGCAGCCGACAGCCGCCGTAGTGTATGCCACATCAAATATGTATGTGAGTGTGTGTGTATGCTTCGTGTTCCTTTACTTGCAAGCAGGCAGCTTTACTTTCACAAAAAAAAAGAATTCGCAAGCAAAAAGCAACAAAAAAAGTTACACCAAAAACAAAAAAAAACAACAAAAACAAAAAAAATGACAAGTGACAGTGTTGATGGGGAACAACTTTCACCAGAGCCATGTGCAAAAAGGTGTGGGAAAAAGTGTTTTGTAGGAGTTTGAGTATGTATGTGTGTGTCTGTGTGTGACACGAAACTAACTAACGCTCGTTAAAACAACAAACTAGCACAACAACAATGCAACGCAAGCTTTCAAATAAAAAAAATAAATGTAATAAAGCATATACATACATACATACTAACGCATAGCATGCATACAGGTGCATAGAAACACATGCGCGCAAAAAAAAATCCAACAACAACAACAACAATAAATATTTATGTCGCTAGCTACAGGAATGCTGAGGCTATGTTGTGGCACAGCAGCCAGCAGCTTGACGTGCAAGTCATGGCATCCATTACAATTACAATCAAACAACAACGCCAACAACAACAGCAGCAACAATTGCCAGCGAATTGAGTGCACACGCTGCAACAACAAAAAAATGTAAACACACACTACAGTCGAGTCAGTGCAAGTGTATTTAGTGAGTGAGAGTTGCTTAAACAAATGCTCTTTATTTACATTTTGTTGTTGTTTTAACTTTGTTTTTGTAATTTTCGTAGTTTTCGTAGCAACGTTGTTGCAAAGGCATTCGATTTTTCGCGTAAACGCGGCGAATTCGCACAACAGCAGCAGCAGCAGCAGCTGGACCAAAAATACAAGCGAGTCAGCCAGCCAGCCAGCCAGCGAGCTAGAGTTGGAGCTGCGGTCAAACAATTTCAAAACTTCGAAGGCTTCGGTTGTGTAGCGGTGTTGTTATGCTACTAAGCGAAAGCTGAGCTGTCATCTATACAGATAATATAGAGAGCAAAGCATATATCCAGTAGTAAATAAATATATGTGCATATAAATTGTGGTAAATTTGTTAAATTGTTGTTGTGAAAAGTGTGAAAAGCGCAAATTTGAAAGAAAACATAGAAAAGTGGCTGCTCAATAATTCGCATTGCTGCTTATTTGATTGATAATTGCTGTATTTTATTAATAAAAAACCCGACAACAAAAACAGCGCAATGTACAACATTTTGAAAAAAAAACTTTTTTAATAAAAACTAGCGCTTATTTGTGTTTGTGTGTGTGTGTTTGCCAACGATTTTCGCTTTTTAATTAAAAAGGCAAATTAAGGTGTGGTGATTTATGCAACTTCAACGCTGTTTCTCTCATGCCATGGTAGCGCGCAGCAGCCCAAAAAAGAGCTAATGTCATAAATAAGTAACTGTGTGCTGATAAATAAATGAAGAACTTTAAAAAAAATTGTGATAAATTGACTTAATTAAATATAATTTATGAAAGAAAAGTGAAAATAATTCAAAAATTCGTGTTGGAGGAAAAAATTTCAACTTTTCGAAGTAGCTACTGTGACAACAGGGGCAGAGAAGAGAGAGAGAGAGAAATTGCGCTCTTTTGCTGAGAGGTTTCGTTCAGATTTGACGTTTAACTGGCAAGTGGTTTCAAAGGAACTGCTGACAACCACGGAGTAAAAAAAAAAAACAAAAAATTAAATAAATAATAAAATAAATTAAAGAAATAAAAATAAATAAAAATAATTTTAAATGAATAAATTAAATTAAATTACCACCACGGAGTAAAAAAAAATAATTATTAAAATAAATTAAAGAAATATAAATAAATTTAAATAATTTTAAATAAATAAATAAAATTAAATTACCACCACGGAGTAAAAAAAAAAAATAAATATTAAAATAAATTAAAGAATAAATAAATTAAATTAAATTACCGCCACGGAGTAAAAAAAAATAAATAATATAATAAATTAAAGAAATAAAAATAAATTTAAATAATTTTAAATAAATAAATTAAATTACCACCACGGAGTAAAAAAAAAAAAACAAAAATAAATAATAAAATAAATTAAAAAATGGAAATAAATAAAAATATTTTTAAATAAATAAATTAAATTAAATTAAGAAAAAAATTTAAAAAAAATTGTTATATAAAAAATAAGTTAATTAAATTACCACCTAGGAACTTTGGGAAAACATATATAAAATATATGTAATAATTTATTAAAAACAAAAATTATTTTATAAAAAATAATAAAAAATAAAAAAAAAACTTATGATTTTCCAAAAAAAAAATTGATAATAATTTAAAGAGCGTGTGAAAAACTAAAAGAAATCTTCAAAAATTAGTAATAAAAGTAAAAGAAACACTAAAATAATAAAAAAAAATGTTTTACAATTAATAAATAATATAATTAAAAATACTGACAATTTTGCAAAAAAAAAATAATAATAAATAAATAATAAAGCGTGGTGATTGTGAAAAGTTAAAAAGAGAAATAAAATCGAATAATAAATGTAAATTAAAAACACAAAAAATTATATTAAAATTCTAATATAAAAAAAAATAATAATAAATAAAAAATATTTAAAAATATATAAAAAAATAATAATAAATAAAAGAATATTTAAAAATATAAAAAAAATTAAAAAAAAAATAATAATGAAATAAAAACTGAATAAAAACAGAAAAACAAATATAGTTAAATTAAAAGAAAAAATATTTACGATTTTGATAACAAAGTCGATAAATAAGTGACGAGCTTGTGTGAAACTAAAAAAAATAAATAAAACTGAATATAAAGTAAAATTCTAAATTGAATATAGAATAAGCTCTTAAAAAAATTTAAATTTAAATTTTTAAAATTAAAAAAAAAATTTCTTAAAAAAGTTTAAATTTAAATTTTTAAAATTTTAAAATTTTTTAAATTTAAAATATCAAAAAAAAAAAATAATAAAATCACTTTAAAGTAACGCTGGAAAATCCAAAAAAAGTATATAATAACTTTCAACTCACAACATTTTCTGTCTTCTGCGCCACATTGTTGTATCGATCCGCAACATTGTAATCATCATTATTATCACCAGTCGCCGTACATACAAACGCACACAACCTCCTAACGTCAGCAATAAATCCTCCCCGACAGCGTTGCGCACCCAACGTCAACGTTAACAGCGCACAGCTGACGTCGTCGGCAGCAGTAGCAGCAGCAACAGTGCTTGAGCAGCGAAAGTATCAACAACATTCGGTGTAAAATTTAACAGTTACCCATGCAATAAGCATGTGTGCATGCTGCCACAGGGATGCTGACTGTCAGTTGATGTGCTGCTGAGCGCGTCTCCGTGTATGTGTATGAGTAAAAGTGGTGGCCATAACTGGTTTACCGTTCGTTGAAACGCTCAACGTGCGCATTTGTCGTATAGCCGTCGTGCTTACTAGCGGGAGTAGAGTGCTGCTAGCTACGTGGAATCTTATAGAAGACAAGAAGAGGAAAAAAACACATAAAATATTGCATACTTTTCAGCGCTGTTGTGCAGAAAGTGTGTGTAATTGGAAAATTAAAGTGCAAAATATAGTTGAAAAGTATGTTTGAACGTCGTAGAGGTGGCAAATTTTAACAAAAAGTTGTGAGAATTGTGAGAAAATTGCTTTTGTTGTGCGAGAAAATAAAGTTTAAAACTTCAAACAAAGTTGGATGTGAAAAAATCGCGTGTGAGCTGTGTATTTGTGGTGGGCTAGGTGCAAATTTATTGTATTAAAATCTGTTTAAATGAAAATTAAGTGGCATTTGGTGTACTATGTATCTAAAAGTATACTAAAAAGTACATAAACACGCCTAAAAGTATACTAAGAAAAATTAAAAACCTTTTAATGTGAGAGTTGTGCGATCTAAAGTAGACTACAAATATTCGTGCTACGTTCAAAATTAGGCTAGTGTGCATCAAAAACAGTTCAATTCGTTAAAAGCGCCCTAAAGTAGACTACAGATATATAACAAACGCCTAAAAGTGGATTAATATACAGCAAAACAAGTTTACTACGTGTAGTAGGCACACTAAAGAAGTCAACAAATATTTACTAAACGCCTAAAAGTATACTAAATTGATGCAAAAATACTTTACTTCATGCCTTCTTGAAATTTTTCGCTGAGAAACCAGGTTTGAAGCGCTTTCATAGTTTCGATGAGCATAATTCGCCTAGAAGTGTGCTAAAATTACAACTTTAAGGTGGATATAATTGCATATTTCAAGGCGCTGCTAATATTTTCGAATTTTACGCAGTGCAAATAACATATAATATGTGAAAATAAATCGAAAGACGTGCAGTAGAGTAAAAAATATATACATATTATATTCCAAAGGCAATCGTTAAAGTTTTCGCATTCGTCGTATTTTCGTGTAACAGCACAACAGTGTTGTATAGATATATATTCGTCCATCGCATTGTGTGCGTGTGTGTTTGACTTTTCTCGTTACAAAAGTCTATTCGGTGCAAGCGACAAACGACATAAAAGAAAGCATTAGTTTAGTTAGAAAGTGATAATCGAAGAGTGTGCAAACGCGTGCAAAACAAGCAGCAAAGCAAAGAGTTGGTGAAAAGTGAAATTTGAAGCTAAGAAATTGACAAGTGAGTTGACATAAAGCAACGTACAAGATTATAAAGAAGTACGGAAAGTAGCTATATGCAGAGTATTTGTAAGGTGGAGCAGTAGAAAATATAAATTTTGAGAACAAAAATTAGTTTTGAAATAAAAAATTTTGAGAAAAAGGTATTTTGAGCGAAATTAACAAAAAATCTGACACAATATTATAAACAAATAGTAAAGAAGAAAGGCAGAATTGCAAAACACTGAAAACACCCAAAAATCTTCAGCTGGAAAATAGCGCAGCAGCCGTAGCAACAACAACATTTAACAATCAACGGAACTTAACGAAACTCTGAAGAGTAACAATAACCAATAGAGGTGAAAGAGCGCGCCACATTAAAGAGCAACGCACAGTCAGCAAGCTTCGGGCAGAGCAAGAGAAAGTTCCTGCAGCAGCACTGTAGCTTTTTTTTGCTGTCGAAAAAGGAAAATTCAAATGAAAATTTAACGAAGAAGCAGCATCAATGTGGAACACTTAAAGTGAATGAATAATTTCACGCACACACACGCACGCAGATAACTGTAAACGAATGTATCAAAATAAACAAAATTTGACAGCTGAGTAGGACAAAGTGACAACAGCAAGCTGCACCTGCGACACACCACCCGCACACACACACACAACTGTAAAACAGAAGCGAGATTCTTACATTTCAAACAACAAATGGACGAGTAAACACAACGTCACAGCAATTTTGAATTATACTTGACTTGTGAAAAGTGAAAAAGGAGTGGCTTAAACGCTTGAATAATAAATAAAAAAATAATAAAAAGATAAAATTAATAAAAAAATACTAACCTAAAAGCTTAACATATCGTTTCTCAACTAGTTCGGCGTCTTCAACTACATAATTAAACCCTAAAATCTAATAAATTACAAAAAAAAAAATCTTCGCAAAACAACCAAGTGTGACTATATCTGACAAAATCTAATTGAAGGCTTGCTCCTTAGTGTTATCTCTTGTGAGAAAGCAAACCTAATACAACAACAACAAGATGGGCGCTAAAGAAAGTGTCGAGGCAGCCGCGAAAATGAATGCGGACGGTTGGGGTCACGTAGAGGTAAATAATTGTGTATACAAGCAGATATAGTTTATAAGGTGGTGCGAAAGAAAGTTATGTGAAATTAATAACTATAGTATATAATTGAAGAAAAATATTCTTAGAATTTGAAATTAATAGTTTCGAGAATGTACAATGTTATATTCTTGGAACATTTTACTGTAGCATACTTTTGGGCAATATGGTCTTTGTATTGAAAATTTCGTTATTCTCTGGATGGGTGTGGACTCAACTACATGGGTACAGTAACTTCCCTTCTGATCCCTATAAGTTAGGTTAGGTTAGTCTGGCAAGTCACTAAACCACTGTTAGACCAGTTTTGGTCCTTAACAAGGCCCTCATAACTATCATAACATTTTTAATATTTAGACAAAAATCTCATATTCCAAACAGCACCAATTTGAATACCCTTACCGTATTTATAGTATAAAATTAAAGTAATAAAGAAAATTACCGCATAAAACTTCGTAATTGGTGGAATATATCAAAATAATCCTCTATGTGAGCTTTAATTTGATATCGAAAACAGGAAACTCTTTTTCTTTCTAATTTTTTCCTCGAAACACTAGTCTTAGATTTTGAAACTTTATTATTCAATACCCCTCGATATTATTTCTTTTTTCTTTATTTTCTAAATTTTAAAACTAGCAGACGTCCCATAGAGTACACGTTATGTTTTATAGTTAACCAGAATTCTATATGACATGCATTTATCTTGCTCTCTTATAAAATCTTGAGTAATAATTTCGTATTATAATCTTCGGGGAATCTGGCAACACCTCAAAAGTCGGGTAATTTCGGAAATCAAAAGTGATTATCAGTTCTTAAGCGTAAATTTATACAAATTATGTCGAAATTGATATATAAATACTTAAACAGAAAACCTCCAGTCAAGAAAGACTTGAATAATAATTTTGAACTTTGGAGAAATCTTTATGCTAAATGTGCTAGGTGTTTGCTTGTGACTATTACATAATAGAACTTTATTTACTATGGAATACATACTCCCTTCCTCTTATCTATATTCTAAACTACTTGTTAAATAGAAAAGTTCGTATTTTTTGATGAAAACACTTTTTCTGGATTTTCGAATTTCTCGATTTAATTAATATGGTTTTTTTGCTCTTTATACAATGATTTATAAAAAGGGTTACATTGATCGGATTTAGTTCAAATATGCGCCGTTTCATTTGATAATCTGTTTTCATCTAGACGGTAACTTCATAATACCTCGTAGAAGCCTCGGAAGAACTCGGACAGCCACTTTTCACAAGCCTCTTTTGAGTTCAACTTTACACCACCAAGGGCGTTCGGACATGGACAGGAACAGGTGGTAATCACTTGCCGCTATGTCCGAGCTATATGGTGGATGCCATAAAACCTCCCATCCGAGCTCCCGTAGCTTCTGACGAGTCATCAACGAAGTGTGTGGTCTGGCGTTGTCCTGGTGGAACACTACACCCTTCCTGTTGGCCAATTCTGGATGCTTCTGGTCGATCGCCTGCTTCAAGCGATCCAGTTGTTCGCAGTAGATGGTAGAATTAAGCGTCTGGCCATATGGGAGCAGCTCATAGTGGATGATTCCTTTCCAACCCAACCAAACACACAGCAAAACCTTCCTGGCCGTCAATCCCGGCTTGTCCACTGTTTGGGACGATTCACCGGTCTTCGACCACGACCGTTTTCGCTTGATATTGTCTTATGTGATCCATTTTTCTTCGCCAGTCACCATCCGTTTCAAAAATAGGTCGAGTTCGTTCCGTTTCAGCAGCATATTGATTCGGTCCGAAATTCAAAAGACAAAAAGGCGGAAGGGAGATATTTGCCAACATTTCCATTGTCAGTAAGTCTTCCATACCATTTCTGCAGCACGATTTTTCTTCTCCCTCCCAAAGGCCTCAGTTTTGGAGCTTACGTTTTCATTGTCGCTGAATTTCTTCGCAGCGTGGATTCTTTTCAAGTCTGAGAACTGACTAAATCCGAAGAATAGTCTGGGTTCGGAAACAATACGAAATTCGATTCACGGATTTTGTAAACCTTTTCACAGATTTGCAATAATTTCCATTGTCTTACTGAAATATGCCTTCATATTCTTCAAATGGACGGTTTTTCTGTGATTTTGTTTTTCAAATGTTCCAAAAATAACAGATGGTTTTGGTTTCAAATTTTAGAAAGACAACGAAAATTTTTCCAAGTATATCCTATAATGTGGATGGGTAACTGTTGCTCTTCCTACTTTTTGAATTCGATTTTCATAGAAAGCATGGCATATTGATAACCCTAACCAAGTGGTCCGTACCCGTTCTGACTACGTATACCGGCCACTTGTGGGAACCGAATTTATATAGTTTTAAAAAAATCAAGTACCTCTCCAAATCACAAAGCTTTCATCAGAATAAATCTGTGCCAATTTCTGTCATTTGACGCCATTAAATTCTCATTCAAGATCCCGAGTTTTAAAGTCATCTCAAAATTTGTCTTACTTCAGTTTTCAAGAAGCTTTATAATTGGTGCGAAAGAAGTGTCGACAGGAATAAAAAAATGTTCTTTCTCCGCTGAAGACCCATTACTTTTCAAAAAAAAATTGACTTCCATTGCTGCCAGTCCATTTCATTAACTTTTTCAGTGGTTTAATGTATTACTAAATCTTACTCAAAACAAGTAAGGAAAGGCTAAGTTCGGGTGCAACCGAACATTTTATACTCTCGCAATTTATTGAAGAAATTTTATTTAGATAACACACAAATTTACCTATAAATTCGGCATAAAGTTTAATAGAATAACGAAAATCGTCATATATAGATATGAGGGCTGAGGTAATTCCTGAACCGATTTCGTTCATTTCCATCAGCAAGGTACACTATATCCAAGACGATACGCTCACTTAATTTTGCTAAGATAGCTCACATATTAACCAATACATATGTATATGCGGAATAAAGCTCACCGTATTTTTGAAAAACCTACAATGAGGTGTATGGAGATGTTATGACCCGATTTTAATAATTTTTAGAAAAGAGACACACTATTAGAAGAAAACAATTTCCTCTGAATTAAATTGAGATATCTGAGAGATTTACCCATATTTTCGGTTAAAATTTATCCTTAGGCGCTGAGTTCAACATGTTCGATATCTGGGGCATTGAAAAGTTATGATCCGTTTTCGACAATTTTTTCGCAAGTGAAGCCAGAGATGATATGCACTATTTGTGTAAAGTTTTATTCCGCTATCTTCATTGGTTCCTTATGTTTGCATTATAAAGTGAAGGAATAAGATGGAATTAAAAATTGAGTTATAAGGAAAGTAGTCGTGGTTGTAAACCGATTTCGCCCATTTTTTGTGCGTGTTATCAGGGTGTCAAGAAACTATTACAAACCAAGTTTCATTCAAATCGGTCGAGTAGTTCCTGAGATATGGTTTTTGACCCATAAGTGGGCGATGCCACGCCCATTTTCCATTTTGTAAAAAAATCTGAGTACAGCTCCCTTCTGCTATTTCTTCTGCAAAATTTAGTGTTTCTGACGTTTTTCGTTAGTTAGTTAACCCACTTTTACTAATTTTCAACCTAACCTTTGTATGGGAGGTGGGCGTGGTTATTATCCGATTTCAACTATTTTCATGGTGTGTGGTGGGGTACATAAGAGAACCGACTGCAGAAAGTGTGGTTTATATAGCTTTATTGGTTTGCGAGTTAAATACAAATAACCGGTTTGTGGGCGGGGCCACGCCCACTTCCCCAAAAAAATTACATCCAAATATGCCCCCTCCTAGTGTGATCCTTTATTCCAAATTTTACTTTTATAACTTCATTTATGGTTTAGTTATGACCCTTTATGTGTTTTTGGTTTTCGCCATTTTGTGGGCGTGGCAATGGTCCGATTCGAACTTGATCTTCTTATGGTGCCAAGGAATATTTGTGCCAAGTTTCGTCAAGATATCTTAATTTTTACTCAGGTTACAGCTTGCACAGACGGACAGACGGACGGACGGACAGACATCCGGATTTCAAATCTACTCGTCACCCTGATCACTTTGGTATATATAACCCTATATCTAACTCGTTTAGTTTTGGGTGTTACAAACAACCGTTATGTGAACAAAACTATAATACTCTCTAGCAACTTTGTTGTTGCGAGAGTATAAAAACGAAAAGACAAAAACACATTCATCAATTGTAATTGCATGTTGTTCTACAACCATAAAACAGATGCTTAACGCATTGGACATAATGAAATGTATGGAAGCGTCTGCAGAAGAGACGACATATTTTATGCATGTAAATGCAACTTGCCAAATGGATGTGTCAAAAAGGACGACACATTGCACAAAAACTAATCTGCAACGACAGTCATACGACTGCATAAGTTGGGAACTAGAAAAGAAATACAACAAAACACAACACATCGCACCACATAACGGTAATCCATACAAGCAATTGCGAATGTTTCAGAGGTTTATAGGAAGGAAGGATGTCAACTGGAATTGCAGAAAAGCAACTCGCATGCAGGTGGCAGGTGAGGTAAAAAGAGCAAAGACAACAAAGATGCATTGCCGTAGACACGGCAACTGAATCTGCGCGTGTCACAGCTAATAACACTCGGGTATTTGGCGAAATGCAATTGGGTTTGCTTCGAAAGAATTCCAAAGGATAAAACATTATTTTCCTAGTTCGTAGATTATGTGTGACTGTGAATATGATACAATAAGAATATTGAAGCAGTCTTCGGCAGTGAGCAGATTTTATTGTAGTAACACGATGATTATTGGCAATCAAATTAAGTGAAGTGAAATGTTGCGCTGAGTCTTCTAGATTGAATTTACTGTTTAACAAAGCGTTGGGAAATTTATTTAATAACTTGCTTTCAAATTGCAATCTCTGATTATAAGTTATCGGAGCCTTTGATTTCTCTAATATTTTATTTTTACTTGTTTTTAGAGTATTTTATATTCAATAGATAAAGTGGTATCTTCTTGGTGTTCTTAATCATCTACTAGGTAAAGCCACATAGTATTCAGCTATTGAAAACAAAACTTTTATTGCTTGTCCTAGTTAGTCTTTATAAATATCTCCATGATCCCTGAAGTCTAATAGAATTCAGCACAGGTTATGCTAATGTAATGGTGGTTTGAGTCGACGATTTCTACTAGTTTATGAAACTAAGAAAGTCTTATGGTTATCCAAGTCAGTATATGAGAAGTGTATTGCGTTCAACAGTTATAGACGTGTAAACATGGAGTTCACTAACGTTTCCTTCGTTAAAGGCAAATCCGCTGGAGAAACGTTCCGTGAGATTAATGGTGTTTTGGGGGATGGTGCTCTATCACTTCGAACTGCGTACGAATAGTTTCGACGATTCAGAGCGGGTGAAAACGACACCATGGATAAGCCAGCCGGCGGAAGAACTGTGACGACGAATACCGATCAAATCATGGAAAACATCCAGTTAGACCGGCATGCGGTATCTCGAGACAACGCCCAGGAGATGGAAGTTAGTCACCAAACCATTTTAAATCATCTGCAGAAGGTTGGATTCACAAAAAGCTTGATGTTTGGGTGCCGCATGAGTTTGACGCAAAAAATCCTTCTGGACCGAATCAACGCCTGCGATATGCTGCTGAAACGGAACGACCCATTTCTGAAGCGGATGGTGGCTGGAGACGAAATTTCGAGCGAAACGGTCGTGATCAAAGGCCGGTGAATCGTCCCAAACAGTGGCCGTTACCGGGATTGACGGCCAGGAAAGTTTTGCTATATGTTTGGTCGGATTGGAAGGGAATCATCCACTATGAGATGCTCCCATATGGCCAGAGGTTTAATTCTACCATTTACTGCGAACAACTGGATCGCTTGAAGCAGGCGATCGACCAGAAGCATCCAGAATTGGCCAACAGGAAGGAAATAGTGTTCCACCAGGACAACGCCAGACCACACACTTCGTTGATGACTCGTCAGAAGCATCCACCATGGCGAACGCCCTTGGTTGTGGAAATTTGAACTCAAAAGAGGCTTGTGAAAATTGGCTGTCCGAGTTCTTCGCAAATAAAGAGCGGGCTTCTACGAGGGGGGGGAGCTTTTTTGGTTTTCTTTTTTGATAAAGACTTTTAGAGATCACTCACTTCATATCCAAAACAAGTAAGAAAGGGCTAAGTTCGAGTTTAACTTAATTTATATTATTTTTTTTTTTGACCCATAAGTGGGCAACGCCACACCCATTTTCCATTTTGTAAAAAAATCTGAGTGCAGCTTCCATCTGCCATTTCTGATGTAAAATTTGGTGTTTCTGACGTTTCTCGTTAGTGAGTTAACGCACTTTTAGTAATTTTCAACATAACCATTGTATGGGAGGTGGGCGTGGTTATTATCCGATTTCTTTCATTTTGGTACTGTATAAGGAAACGGCTAAAAGAAACGACTGCAGAAATGTGATCCTATGTTCCAAATTTTATTTTCATAACTTTATTTATGGCTTAGTTATAGCTCTTTATGTGCCGATTTTGCCCATTTTTGAAAGCAACCTCCTCAGGGTGCCAAGGAATGTGTGTTCCGAGTTTCATTAAGATATCTTCATTTTTACTCAAGTTATCGTTTGCACGGACAGACGGACGGACAGACATCCGGATTTCAAACCCACTCGTCATCCTGATCATTTATATATATATAACCCCATATCTAAATCTTTTATTTCTTGGTGACACAACAACCGTTATGTGAACAAAACTATAATACTCTGTGCAACAGGTTGCGAGGGTTTAAAAATAGTTACAATGTATTGAGTCGATTCCTAAGGTTCTGAATACCTCTCATTATCCTGATTATTTTAGAAAATTCTCTTTTCTTTTTTTGGTGCTTTTGAACAAAGTTCGCCAAAGACTAATCAGAAACGTTTTTGATATTCCAGAAACCAGTCAAACTATAAATATGAAAGCAGCTTTCAATTATAGCGACATAATGAAGATACGCCATTTTACCGTTTGCAATTAAATGGAGCGAATTCATGGAAAATGGCAAGCGAAATGGTTGTGCCATAGTTTCATTATATGCAACAGCAGGGTTGCCGTAAATCAGTTGCCAGCAATAGTTCAACTGCGAATTATTATTTTCTTTCTTTCTTTTTTTCAATTTTACAGCATAAAAGTATTGGTGTTGGTGTTGTTTTTATACGAATTGTATAGGGACAGCATTCCCTGAATAATGTGCGCCTTCCTTCCGAATGTAGTGCAATCATTTCGACACAATTATAGCAATAAAAGTTTTGCAGCTTCGCAAACACACACACACACCCACCTAGTATATAGCTAAAGTTGATATTCCTTTACCGATTCGTACCTTTTGTGGCTTTAGCGGTTTACAGCTGGCTCCTACTCCCGCCAAACAGCATGGCATGAGCGCTAGTAGCTTTCAGCAGAAAAAAACAGTTCGCATAAAAAGTGAAGTGCACAAAGGCAAAAGATTTAAAATGAACGAAACTGGGTCAAAGTACACCGAACGAAGAACAGCCAGCCCACACAGACTCTCCATGCAGTCCTATATACATATACACTCCGATTTCCATTCGCGTTGAGGTTATAAAAAAATTGCATTTCATTTGTAAAACATTTTGTGGTTGAATTGAGATTTACTATGCGCGCACAGCAGATTGGGTTGTGAGATTTAAAATTAAACGCTGCAAATGCAGTTACTCATGCCTTCGCACGTTTGTTGATTTGTAATTGTAGCTGTGTGCAAACGCTTTTGAACTTTATTTTTCGTTTTCATATTTTTCATTTAATTAAACTTTGCACTCTTATTTACCTGTCCTCAATATATAGTTCTGTATATACAGTTGATCCTTTCGTGACCTTATTAGTAGTATTAGTGCTTGGGATAAACCTTATAAGTTATAGCAAATTCAATCAAATGAGTATTTGCGAAGAGCGGGAGAGTGAAGAAGTTTAGGAATTGGTTAAATGGATAGAAGCTTCATAACTAAATATTTTAATATGTTTGTTTAAGGGGTTATATACTGTTAGACGGCCGAAAAAAAGGGAATTTTCCAGAATTTTTTCTGAGGAAACTTTTGAATTTATTGATCCAAAAATTTATACACATATTATGGTATCTTTTAACTGTATTTTAAGACTTAGTACTAGTAAAAATATTTATTTGAAAAAGAGATACAGCTGATCTCCAGGAGCTCCTCTCAAAAAATACGTTTTGCGGTGACCACTATATCTCGGATCTGGATCATCCGAAATTAAAAAACCAAACAGATTTCGTTAAAATAATGTTAAATCTAGTAATTAATCGAAGGAATAAGCAAAATAAAATTTTTTGACAAAATGACGGTTTCTCAAAAAAAAAAAATTCGATTTTTCACGGAAATTTCTGCCTTAAATTGTTTATAAAAAAAATATTTATCGGAGAGAAAAAATCGTCGATTAATACTAAAAAATATATTTAAGAAGGACGTGTTCAAATTTGAGACTAATCGGTCTAGCCGTTTTCGAGTAATGTTGGTCACCGACTTTGAAAACACCATTTTGAGAAAAACTCGTTTAAAGTTTGGACCTTGTACTTCCAAGCACTCTGAAACGCCTTTTCAAATTTTTCATTTGCTTGTAACTTTGAAAATATTCACCGGAACGATAAGAAATTTTCTGTGTGAAATAAAAAAAAAATTGATTTTTTGAAAATTCTAACTGTCCCTGGATTCACCATAATCTACAAAAAAAACTTCAAGTTAGAGAGACTTCGAGTTATAGAATTTGCATTAAAGCATACAATTTTTCAAAAAGCTATAAAATATAGATTTATACACCGCTTTATTTACTTCGCATACAGTTTTATGAACATACGTATATTCTGTAATTTTCTTCGTTGTACTTTGCTATTGTTTGGCTCTTGACATCTGTATCCCTTGTCTTTGTTACACGATATATGCAATCCATAAGTGTAATATTATATTTTTTGTTTGCCCCCATATGATATAGAGGCACCTTTATGGTAAAATTTTAAATTTTGTATTATGCCCTGGTCGAAAAGTTCGATTTATGGAAGGAAATTTGTATGAAATTTGACTTCTATTGCCAATTCAAGAGTTCGAGTTATGGAGAACTTCGAGTTATAGAAGTTCGAGTTATGGAAGTTCCACTGTATTTTCTTCATTAACGTATTAGGCAAAGTTATTGGCGAATCCGTCTTTCAAATATACCCAGGTTAGAAATCATATCTTAAAAGTATCTCAAATACTAACTGAATAAGAATTTTCCATGTACTAAATGCTGGAATGTTCAACTAGAAAATTTACTTCTGCGTACTATTTTCATTATAAGTCAAGTTTTTTATTCTTATTGTTTATTTTGGGACTTGATAAAGTAAAGCCCCACGCAGAGTTGGAACAAAATCTGTCAGTTCTAGAACGGTATAGTTATAAATAGTCTAAGAGACCCAAAAAGTGAATTTGTCTCAAGAAATAAAAAGATTTGGCTCTAAATAAAATGCTTAACCGAACTATATAATGTTCCAGTATCGTTAACTTATATTGAAAATATTTAAAGATCTTTAGTCTTAGCAGCTCGTTTAAAAAGTCAAAGCTTCGGTATATGGAAAGATTGGGTCAATTTCAATTTTAATCCCATGAATTGTGCTAATCGTTCCTTCTATTTTATCGGAAAAAAGGTCTTACCGTTCATGAAAAGTCTCTCAAATACGCTCTATTTGAGTGTTGATTCGATTAGAAATCTTCTTCAGGGTTCTCATTTCACTAGGGTTTTCTTACTAAATCACATTATAATCCATGAAACATTCTGTCCTTATAATATCTCATACACCAGCCGATATACGATACGATAAAAGTCAATCGATGGTATGCAAACAATTTAAGAATGGAGATTTGAAGGTTCCTAAAAAGTGTAAGATCTGGCATATTACACCATATGGAGTCAGCCGGAGGAGATCATTTTAATGTTAACAAAGAGGTTTTCTAAACATTGACATCTATTGCAGTTATCTATTTTAGATAGTTTCAAAGCATGTTATTTAATATGTTACTCGAGTTATCTTCAAAAGATTATGAAATATTTGGACCGCACCATCTGTAATTCTGTAGTTTAGTTTGTGCCAAAACAGACTTATTGTTAACGACTTTTAAATTTCTATCAAGCTTCTTTAAGTTTTTTACCTAAATTATACTTTCACAGACAGCCGAACAGACAGAGAAACGGACATGATACCACTTGTCCCGACATTTTGATGTTATGACACTAGATTTATTATTTATCCGACAATTTTAAGGAGTACCAAGTGATCGATATTAGGTTATATTCATCAGGAACAGGTTGCTAGAGTTTAATAGTAGTTAATTCCTAGTACTCAATGAATGATTAAGGGAAGAAAGGAATTTCATTCCATATAATATAATATTAAAAATAAAGTATCCTAATATTTTGCCGCTTTGTCATTTGTCTTTTATTATGATCAATATGAGATCCACATCTAGATGATGTATTTTTCCCTCAAATGATAAATATGAGATGCTTCTTCTTCTTCTTGACTGGCGACAACAGCGCGGCACTTATTTCTCTTTTTGGCAGTTTGGCGCCAATTGGTAATACCAAGTGAAGCTAGGTCCTTCTCCCCATAGTTCTTCCAGCGGAGTGAAGGTCTTCCTCTTCCTCGGCTTCTACTAGCGGGTACCGCATTGAACACTTTCAGATCTGGAGCACTTTCGTTCATTCGAGATGCACATATACTATAAATTGGAGGACAAATACGATTTCTAGAAATATTTTGACATCAGCGGTACCTAGCTATTATATTTATGGTTCGAATATTTCATTTCAAATGTTCTATAAGTGCTATAACTATATGAACTATATTGGATGATAAATACGATCACTAAAAGTATTTTGACTCCAACACCATCTATCTTTCATCTATCTGGTCGAATATTTGCTTTTTTTTGCCATGAACAATATTTTTTTGCAAACATTTCGATACCAGCGACACCTATCGGTTAAATGTTGTGTGTATATTTTATTTGTAGTGATTAAATTTTATGCAAATTTTATTTAAATTGGACGGCAAATTCTTTTTCTAGAATATTTCGACTCCAACACCAGCTCTCAACCTATCAAGGACGGTAAAAATATGATTTATAAATATTTTGACACTAGCGCCATCTATCGCTTAGATTTTTGTTCACAATATTTTATTTAATGTGATCCATTTGTGTTTTTTTTCTTATATAGCAAATTATAAAGACGGGAGGATGAGTTCAAGTTATTGATAATAGCTCTAGTTCTATTCATGGAAGACAAATTGAATTTTTTATCGCTTATTTTCAATATTTTCATGAAACTTCAAAAAATCGTTTAAATAAATTTTTCTTAAGTGGTTGTAGTGTCTGTACTTTTCATATGGACCACATATATTATGAATGTTATATGTCAAATATAGTTTTTTTGATTTATTAACTTCAGATCGATACTGCCACATTTACTTAAATTTGCCCCACATACTCCTGCGCCTGCCTATATGCACACTGTGAATATTTAAACTTCATTTCATTGGCTTGCAGCAATAAACTTGAGTTCTAGCATTTCTATTAAGTTTTTTTTAAGCACATATTTATGCATACTTAAGTACATACGCCCGCCACTACATTCCTTCAACTCTCTAGGATAACGAGACCTTCGCCCACGCACCAAAAAATTAACGCCAATAAAGCAAACAAATGGTTTTGAACCAACCAGCAACCCTTTTACTAGCAACAAACACACACACGTATACACATTCATCTATTATATATAGATGGATCTTGGAGTTGAGTATATAGGCACGTACTTACACATTTATTGCATACTTTCACTTATCGCCGTTATTGCTGTTGTTGTACTTGACGCGAAGCTGGATCAAAAATTGGCACTTAAGACAAATTGCTTGGCCTTTTTCCACCACTCGAGCTTTCATTTTGCTATATGTGTGTGTGTTTGAGTGTGTGTGTGTTTGCCTCGCATTGAGGCGTGATGTTGTTCATCATCGCCTGTAGCGCATTTTGTCAGCTTTCAGGTCTCAATTCACTAGCTCATTTGACAGCAGCAGCAGCCCTGAGCTGCCACACCAACACAAGCTCTCACTGAGTTCCTTCATATATATGCATGTGTGCATGTGTGTGTGTGTTGCTTATCAACTTCCTTTCGCTTGATGTGTCACACGAAGAATGGCAATGGCAATGGCAGCGGTGGCAGCGGCAGCGGCATAAAATGCGCACTCACTCTATGAAATTATATTTTATTCATGACACAATCTACTTCACTCCATTTCACAGCTGCCTCTCATACTGAAAGCGCTGGCTTGGCTTACCCGTTGCTCGTTGGCCGTTGCATTGATGGCCATGCCACGCTCCAGTCATCATATCCACTTTCGGTTTGGAGCTTTTTGCACTTCAGCATTTAACTGCGCCGCAATTTACTAGTTCTCCTATATATATATATATAAGTATACCTCTAAAGTCGCTCATACTCTCTCAACTCACGCTAGCCTTGTCGACTTTTTGCCAGCGGCGCAAGGTTATTCCCTTGTTCCGCTGCTAGTTTGGCCGCCTTTACATGTTGGCATTAAGTTGCCAGCGCACCGTACCTCTTCACCTCACGTTACTCGTTCAAGTGCCGCTTTTGCTCCGCTTCAAGTTGGCAGTTCGTGACATTAAACTGACATTTTACTACCGCACTTTGCTGCCGCCATGCCACCGCTTTTATGGCCAGACTCGTAAGTGGTTGTCCTCTCGTCGCACACGTGCGTTGCTCGTTCGTTTGTTCGTTCGCTGTATCCTGCCTTGGCCTCGTATCCTGGTGCAGTTAGTTGTGTAATTTTTCACTTTTCTTCCACTTGCTGTTTGTAATTGTTGCTATTGTTGTAACGTCGACTGTTCGTCGTCGCTAGATTCGGCTCGTTGTCTTGTAATTAAAGATGGCTGCCATCACGGCTGTAGCTTAAGTCGTCTTCTGTTGCTTTACCTTAAGATTTCATAGCATATTTTTCGAAGAAATTCGTTGACGTCCGTGAGTCAACGGTTGTCAAATTTATAACAGTAAAATTGTACAAGAAGTTTAAAACTTTTTTTTGTCGGATATAGTCTTTATGTCAAACGCGACAAGTGGTCGATGATTTAATTATGATTATGAAGGTATTCAAATGAATATTCAAATAACCTGTTACAACAGTTTCCTTACTCTTTTGTGAGTAACTCGCATACCATAACTGAATTTAGTCCAGTTGTTCACAATTTGGACTTTCTTAAGTTAGACTTTTAGCGATATATTGAATTGGAGCTCCCAAACCAACTCAATTGATTAGTAAATGTCAAAGTTACCAAATATTGCTAAAGACGGTAAGAGTTTTGCTAATACCTTGGTAAGATGACTGAGATTCAAGTATTGTTATAAGCCTTAGGAAAGTTTCTGAAATCTTTGGGTACTTCGATTCCATTTCTGACTATTCAGTGCACTATGGCTCAAGCTATCGCCTTATAGGTATCTGGAACAATTTCTTTCATCAGCAATGTTCTTGAAGGAGATATGTCCTGTCGACAAGGTTTCATGAACTCTGATTACAAGCGACCAGTTAACATCACATTCCTTCTATCTATATCCAACATCCATATGAAAAGAAATTCTTGTTTCTAGTTATTTATTAATCAAAAGCGAAAACAAAATCGCTTTGGGATATCAATGAAATTATTTATTCCTGTGAAAGTACATTCCATGCTATTATGTATGGAACTCGATTTCTTTTGCATGGTCACCTAGGGTACGCTTGCAGAAGTTCAGACGCTGAACCCAATTTCCTAAGATTTTCAAGCATGAATCGACCGATACTGCTCCCATTTCACTTTCGATATTCGAGGTCCGTTCGCTAGCTTGTTGGCATAGACCATATACTTGACGGAGCTCCACAGGAAATAGTCCAACGGCGTAAAATCACACGATCGAGACGTCCAATTTACTGAGACATTTCGTGGGATAACACGTTCACCAAACTTGGTTTTCAATAAATCATAAATCGATTGTGACATTCGCTGTGTGGCTTGTGGCGCCGTCCTGTTGGAACCACAGACGATATGATGCAATTCGAGCCAACAATATTCGTTTATCATTGAGCGGTGGCATTTCCATTTACAGTAACGTGCCGGTCTTGATCATCACGGAAGAAGCAAGACTTAATGGCACAGCCGGCCCATAACCAAACCGTATTTTTTTCGAGATTCAATAGTGACTCATGGAGTACGTGTGGATTGCTGTCCTTCCAATAAGGCATATTCTGCTTATTGACGAAGCCATTCATTCAAAAATTAGACGACAATAAATTAGACGTAGAGCTCTTAAAGTTGAGGCCACTGCCTTCCGAACTTCGGTAGGAAATTTGAATAATTTCGACTCGTTGTTGGATCCCATATCTTTTCATGATGAAATGCCAAAACTTACTGAGGAGAAATGTGAAAGGAGCGGGAAAAATATGGCGTCGTTTGTGGCCCCATCGATCTACTTTTGTAGCGTCCCTTTTGAAAAACGCTTTATTATAGTTATGTGTTTACAATATTCATACCCCATACACAATTTTTTTAGTTTTTGGAATTTGAAAATTTTTGAAACAAAAGAACCGTGCGGAATATAATAAAAAACTGAAGATTGAATGATATTAATTAATAGTAAAAATATACAATTTAAATACTTTACTTATAAAAAATATTGGTGTTGAAAATAAAATTCATATATTTCCTACTGGGTTACTAAGGTTATTTAAAAACTATATTAAGATTTTAACAAACAAAAAAAATATTTTTTTAATTTTTTTGCTGCCAATTATCACTCATAAAAAGCAAAAATTATAAATTAATATTTTCTGAAATTTAATGCCTTCTTCCGCTCCTCTATTAAATTATTTCCTCATTTCCTGAGTGCCATAAAAAAGCACTTCAAGCAAACAACAATAAAATGCCGCTGAGAATATCTTAAAAATAACGGCAAAAGAAGCGTGGGCAGACTGGGCGACTGCAATGCCATGAGTGCAGTCAGAAGACCCTAAATAAATATTAACGGTACTACAAATGCAATATACAAGACAAAAATATTAAACCAAATACGCGACGCGCAGACTATTTTAATTACTTTTTATCGCAAGCATAAAATCTAAAAACTTAAATGGAGAGCAACGGCGCCAAAGAGCGCGCAGTGATCTTGAGTGATCACTAAAAAAACGAAGCGATTGCTAAGCTAAACAACCACTTGACTATGCGCATAGAGTGCTCTAACAGCGACGCGTAGTGCTGAGCGAGAGCGCAACGCTGTGCAGGTGTGGGCGCTAGCTCAGTTATAGTATTGAGCGGCGCGCATTGAACGAACACCTTGCATTTGTGAGGGCCACTGCATTATCTCTAAGAGACTGTCGTCGACACGACGACCACACAACAGTTCTAGAGTCATTTGCATACTCGTACTCGCGCTCACAGCGTTCTCGTGTGGGTCGGCCGGTGTCATTCCATCGCCAACCCAGTTGCTGTGGCAGCATCAGTTGCACGTCGCGTGTCTTGCGTTTTTCAACGGTTTAACGGTTATACGGTTTGTCGCCACAAACAGCTGACGTTATCGTATAATTCACGCTGTGTGTCGCTGTTGTTTTTGTTGCATTCGTTTTTTTGTCACAGCATAATTGATGTTTATTTTCGGTAGAGACGCATAGTATGTGGGCTTTGATTCAAAAGTGATTTCATCGCATTTGTGATTTGTGAAAGCGTTGCATATGATTCGTTGGCAAAGTGTTACGTACGAAAAAATATTAAAAATAAATATAGTGCAAATAAAAAATTAGCGTCTGGGTGCAACAAGTGCGAAATTGCCAATTTTTGTTTTTTTTTTTGTTTTTTCATTTTCATCCATCAAAAGTGTTCGAGTGTGAAGTGCAATTTTGTTTTTTTGTCTGAAGTGAAGCAATTTATATTTATTTGGTATTTGTGTGTTGTAAAAAGTTGTGTATATTTTTAATATTTGAAAACGAAATTAATTTTTTTTTTCATTTGTGGTTATCAAGTGTAATTACATTGGCTATCGTCCATATCAGCTGCCAATTTATTTGAGTGCTTCTGTAAGTATTTGAATGAAATGAAAATTGATAATTGAGTTAATTCATGTTTTTGTTGTTGTTGAGAAAAAATTATAAGAATAATATCTGAATTTGAAAAGCTCTGACATCACATGCAGTTGACTGTAAGTTGGCATTTCATTTTAAATTTTTACTTAAGGAAAATTAACTCAGCCGCAATATTCTTGCAGTTTAAAGTGTTATAATACTTTGTTATAGGACCTGAGTTTGACCCCTGTTTCGTTCATCACAAAAAAAAAATCATAAAATCTTTGTGGAGTCTATTAGAGCCAGCTTAGACGTGTTGGTCCCTCTGTTCCTCATGAAGTTTCATAAGAAGGAAATAAGAGACGGATCTCAATGATCTACTAGTTAGTAGAGATGTGAAGGTTTATTATTTGCATATAACGTGTGTTTTTTTATGTGTTTTGGTCTTTTTGACAGAACTTTCTTGATTTAAACTCAGTTTGATTTGCCATTTTATAATCAACAGAATATCTCCAGAATAACACTTAATGCTTACATATGGTTCCAATAGCTGAGAAAGCGGTCGAAAATTGGGCAGCTCGACTGGAATTCATTCGAGCCACCCTTGGTAGTCACTTGCCCGAAATAATTTTTTAACATAATGGCAAACCCTTATCTTAATAATAAATTATTCTAAATTCTTGGCCATAACATTCAATTATATGCCTTTCATTTCTTCTTAAAAACCAGATGTCTAAAAACACCTTTTAATTAAAGGATATAAGATAAGACGATGTATCAGCCTGTATTATAGCTTCTGCATAAGGGTACTTTGACTTTGTGTAAATCATACAGATATTTCTGGATTTACCCATGACCATATAGCAGCTGACTATGGTCAAGGTCGAACAACGAAAATTTTCCTTTTTTGTGTTACTAAACGAACCAGTTTATTGAAGTGACCATTTAAAATCACTTTTGGTTCAGAAATGTTGTGAAGTAAACTTAAGGCGCCACACCACTGTAACCCGTGAAAAATTATACGATTTTCGCGATTTTTTTTAAGAGAGTACTCGATCGAATGTTTCGAAGTGTTGTGGACATAATAAGGTATATTTTCAACAATATTTTAAGATTTTTTTTTTACAAAAATATCGAAAAACAAGTAAGGAAGGGCTAAGTTCGGTTTTGACCGAACATTTTATGCTCTCGCAATTTATTTATTTAATACGAGGTCTGATATATATATTTCTGGCCTAATAATGAAAATAGGAATATTTATCAACGAAAATGGTTTTATTGTTTTTCAAAATATTCTCCATCAAGATTTATACACTTTTGCATGCGCTCAAACCAATTTTGAAGCACTTAAACCTTTTTTTGAGCGATTGTCAAATTGTGCGGGATCCAACGAGAACAAACCTTTTTTACGGCCAGGTGTTCATGCAATATCGAATGTATGCTGGTGGGAGAAATGCATAGGCATGCCTCTATCTGAAGGTATGTTACATGACGGTCTTGCATTATCAGTTCACGTACGGCATCGATGTTTTCTGGCACAACGGCTGTTTTTGGACGACCTTTACGGAATTCGTCTATGAGCGAGCGTCGGCCAGTGCTATAGGATGGTGCTTCATAGCCATACAAAGATTTTAGTTCATCGATGCACTCTTGTCGCGATAATCCACGTCGAAAGTTGTGAAAAATGATCGCACGAAAATGTTCACGAGTTAATTCCATTTTTTGGCCGAGATGAATTTTTGAATTCCCTGTAAATAAAACAATTCACGATTAAATGACAAAACGTTCTGAGTGATGTTTTGCTAAAAAATGTCAAACTTTCCAATGGAAATGTCAGATTGCACCTGGCAACACTTAGTGTTGCCTAGGCCAGAAATATATATATGTAGCAGCCCTCGTATTATATAATAGACAATTTGACCCACATATTCGTCATATATATTGTATAAAGTCCAATGAAAGTTGGAAACCATAATATTAGGTTAGAAGCACCGAGGCCCTCATGTTCGATATATATGGCCTTGAAAAGCTATAGTCCGATTTTGGCGATTTTTAGAAAGGGGCTGCCACCCTATAAATGCAGTATTTTTGCAAAGTTCTATTCCGATATCTTCACTAGTGCTTACTTTACATATTGCATAGTAAACGTTTCAGATCGACTTCAAAGTTCTGGTATATATGTAGAAAGTAGACGGGGTTGTGAACCGATTTGGCCTATTTTCACAACATATCATTGGGATGTAAGGAAAATATTTCAAACCAAGTTTCATTGAAATTGGTCGAGTAGTTTCGGAGATATGGTTATTGACCCATAAGTGGGAGCCACGCCCATTTCAACTTGTGTATACCAATTTGAGTGCAGCCCTTATGTAACATCTTTGTAATGAAATTTAAGGTTTCTGATGCCTTTCCTTAGTGAATTAAAGCGATTTTAGTAGTTTTAAACATAACCTCGACTCTAGAAAGTTTGGTTGATATAGCTTTAGCAGTTTACGAGATATGGACAAAAACCTTAGGGGGGGGGGTCATTTATATACATATATATAACCCCATATCTAATACTCTGTGCAACATGTTGCGAGAGTATAATAACGTGAGTTATGTGCTGTCTTGGGAGGTACCAAAAAAAAGAGTTACCCAACTGCTGACATGATTCTTGCCGATTGAGTAGCTGAAACTAAAACATTGAAAAAGGTTATTAAAGTTGAAGATATTTCCTATACAATGAGCTACGATTTGAAAAATATCAAAAATTAACAAAATGACGTAGTTCTGAAAACCATGTCGTTCTTTTAGGTAAAAAAATGGTAGTTTTTTTTAATGCCAAATTGACAATTTTCAACAAATCAAAAAGATCATTGGTCATTTTATAGTAAATATATTCAAGAAAACTCAGTCTAAATTTGAAGTCGATCGGTCAATTTCTCGTTGAGTTATGACGTCACCAATTTTGAAAAATGTCGTTTCGTGAAAAACGCGTTTAAAGCTTCGTCTATTGCGGGTCGCTCTTTCGAACGCTCTCATCCATAAACTATTCATGATAGGACATTACAGCTTTCACAGAATATTTTTGAATGTATAAACTATCGAATAAGCAAAAAAGAAAAAAAATCGGTTTTTTTTTCAAATGTTTTTTGATAATGCGATAAAAACTTTTCAATTATATGTAGAACAATTTGCTGATCTCTTAGTTTTTGTTAAAAGCTTGCCGTTTTTGTTGTTTAGTAACACGGGTTTATTGATGTGGCGATTTATGATCACTTTTGGTACAAATATGTTGTGAAGTAAACTCACTGAGCTTTTGAACATGCGAAAACGTGTTTTAGAAACATATACGATTCTAAAACTTATATGTAAAGAGGAACTTTATTCTGGTAGATGCACATATGTATTCTTATATTTTTATTTTTTGGGGTCCTACCAGTTCAAAAGCAAATGAAACTTTTCTGTTTCACAGTAAATATATCTTCCCTGGTAATTAGTAAATTTTCGTAGATATTTTCGTACGCAAAACAAATTTTAATCCATTTAATCCCAGCACGTGTAGGCACCGTTTTTTTTTTCACTTATAAAAATAAATTTCTAATTCTTCCTTTAAAAATTACTTTAATATAAATTGTTAAATAGCTATTTCATATCGTCCGAATGTCGTATCTAAATTTGTTTAAAATAAGTCTAATTTTTTATTTTTGTAATCTTAGCGTTTCATAATTACCTCAGTCTTGTGGAAAATCCTATATAAACGAAATATTTTTCGTCGTTCACCCAAATCCATCAATTTATGCTACGCATTAGCAAAGTCCACCACATTTTGTTGCTTTTGTTTTTGTTTGTGACCATAAACTTTTTTGTTTACTCACATGTTTCCCGGCACACAGATGCCACCGGGCTCATGGGCTACATAAATAGCTCTTTGGACCTGCGTGTCTAGATTTCATGTCAGTCGTATAAATTATTATTAGAAATTAGAAATCACCAAGTAGCCAGAATATTGAGAATTGTTCATGGAAAATAAGATGCTGCTAATAAATTTTGTATTTACTTACTTATATGTTTATATGTATGGACTTACTTATATGTTTGTGTGTAAATGCTATGTTTGCACCTTAGTTAGGGCGCCCTAAACTATTTCTGTCGCCATATGAATTGTGTAATGAATGTGTTTATTTTTTTCAAAAATTATTTAAAAATTCGATTTTGGAAATTTTTCGGAAAAAGTAATGATATTTTTTTTGAAAATTAATATATGAAAAATATATATGTTTAGTGTATGTCTTTGTAACATATCCAATATCTTCTGCAAATTACCAACAGCAAGAGTTCATAACTCTATAATACATACATACCTACAGTATGCAGATTTTATTTACTCACTTGCCATGGTCTGCTGATTAGACACAAAAGAAAGCAGTGTTTGCATAGTCTGCGAAGACAAAAAACCATAGACAGCATGAAACACAAGCCGCAAAACGTGTCTTAATAAATTAGCAACTATTTTCTTATTATGTAATGTAGTCATTACACCATAGGTGTTTATATAACGGTATCGCTTAATATGCATTATCTATCTCTCATATTAAATACTTTATGGTAATCCTATGTATTATTTTATTTTGTTTAAATCAATGATTAGCATCGGTGATATGTATAACAATCCGTATTCCCATTAGTTTTTTACAAAAAAAGATCTCCATATAAATAACGGTATGTGTCAAGTTTGTAGCGTAAAGCGAATAAACAATTGAAACGCTACATAGGACAATTTCAGTGAGGGCTCATTTATTGGGTTAGGTCAGGTTCACAGACTTACCCTCGCGTCAGGTGTCTCGAAGGTGTCTAAATGGACGGCCCATTGTGATACCAAAAGATTCCTAAATATGGATTGCAAAGTAGGCCGTTATATATCGCCGAAGAGCTTTGAGCCTATCACAAATTTTATGAGGCGGCTAATGTCTATTCCAGCCAATTCATTTGATTCGCCAAAGATACATATAGCTACCGATATGTTTCAACCTCAGTCTTGCGTACGCCGGACAGTAGCGGACGACATGACTTGATGTTTCCACCTAGCCTTCCTCCATTCAACTATGGCAGTTTGTGTCCGACAGGATTCTTAACTTCATGACATGTACGACTCTTGCACAGTGTCCCATGAGTATTCCCACTATAGTAGCAAGGTGTATTTCTTTAAATGCAAGTAGGTTAGCTGAACTCGATCTCACAAGCGAGCGGGTACTGGTTGTTATCTATCTGTTACCAAACTCGCGAGAGGTCTACTGATCCAGCGCTTGAAAGCCAGAGCACAACGGAGACCCGGCTCGTTCCCAGCCGGGTAAAATAGGAACACGGGTGATCACTAACGGAAAAAGTCATCACTCAGATTTAAAAAAAATGGAAAATGGGCGTCGTCGTCGTCGGGTCAAAAACCATATCTCAAAAACTACTCGACCGATTTCAATGAAATTCGGTACATAATACTATCACTCTTGCCAACAGGTGCTACTTTGGACTAAGTAGGCAATTGAAAGAAAAAGTTTTCTCTCGACGAAACAAAATCAAACTCTCTAAGTCGCTTATCATTCCCTTCCTGCTTTATGGTGCAGAAGCTTGGACGATGTCAACATCAGATGAGACGGCACTAGGAGTTTTCGAGAGGAAAATTTTGCGCAGGATTTATGGTCCTCAGAACATTGGCAACGGCGAATACCGCAGACGATGGAACGATGAGCTGTACGAGTTATATGACGACATTGATATAGTTCAACGAATAAAAAGACAGCGGCTGCTACGCTGGCTAGGTCATGTTGTCCGAATGGACGAAAACGCTCCAACTCTGAAAGTGTTCGATGCAGTACCCGCCGGAGGAAGCCGAGGAAGGGGAAGGCCTCCACTTCGTTGGAGGGACCAGGTGGAGAGCGACCTGGTTACACTTGGAATCTCCAACTGCCGCCGAACAGCGAAGGAAAGAGAGTAGTGGCGCGCTCTCATCGATTCGGCTATAACCGGCTAAAAGGTTCAACGCCAATTACATACATACAATACTATTTAGACATACTGATGACCCGGATGGAAAATGAGACCACATCATACCCAGTTACTCCATATCCAGTTCCGGTAACATCTTTTTCGGTTCCGGTTGCTCCACTTTCGGTTGTGGCAACATCACATCCTATTACTCCATATCCGGTTCCGGTAGCATCATTTCCGGTTCCGAATATCCCATATCCGGTTGCCACATTTGCGGGTACACCCACATAAGGTTACGGAAACAAAATTTCCTGTTGCGCCACATCTGGTTCCGGTTTACTAATTTCCGATTCCGGTAACCCGGAAGTGCAGAGCAGAGCTTCAGTGTAGAACCCTTTGAATAGACATAACTCCGATTTTGATAATCTTGGTGTCATATGAAAGTGAATTTTCATAAATAACATTAACGTATTAAATTTAAAGTAAATTTCTTAAAATTATTAAAATTATTATATATCGGCATGCTCTGCAAATCGTTTTCGGGCGATATTTTCGCATTTTCTACCATTCAAAAAATGTCAATCAGCAAACTTTTACCTGATTAAAGGTCAACAAATTATTGCTCAGAGCAGAAGTGAGAAATGATATTTGCTTGAAGTAGAAATGACTAGTAATATTTATGGAATACTACCTAACCTAACTTAAACATTTTCTATTTTTTATTGTTTATCTCCAGAAATAACTTTTATTTACATTAAATACACACACACACACATTCTGATTGTATGTAAATAAAAAGACTCGTTAGTTGCATCTCCGAAGAGGCGCTGTTATATCCTTTGACAACCCTGCATCCCTGCCGCTGTAGCAACATGCGTTTATTGCGTTTCAGTTTTTTCATATTTGCTCCTGCGGCCACTGTTGCTTTTCACACGCCCGTAGCGCTCAGCGTCGACTTCGCTGCGTTGCTAAAAATAGCCAACAAAGGGTGGCATCCTTTCGTGTGTTTGTAGTACAACGCTTTCATACACATGTTTCTTCGTGCGTGTGTGTGTGTGCTTGTGTGCGTGTGGAATTTCGAGAAAAATACAGTGGAGAGAATTTTCATTTTCATTTCCATTTTCGTGCATATTCGTTTTTATTGACGTCTACGTAACATGCGGCGAATTTTCCATATTTCCATCTGCGGACGTTTTGGGGTGCAAACACACATACACATACATATGTATTTGAATGTTTATTTGTATGTAAATCTCTGTGTTTTGTGTTTGCATTCGGACTTTGGACTGGGGTAGGACATTTGTCGCGCCGCATTTTATTAGATTTTGCGGTTATTATGATTTTTTTCTTCTCAGAATTCAATGAAGTACGCATAAAATGTGTACACACACACAGATACATACAAATACACCTCTGTATAGCCGAATATTGATTTTAATTCTGCGTTTGTTGTTATACTTGCGTGTCTGCGTGTCGGTTCGCTGTTTGCTCTAACGCACGTGCGTCTGTAATGTAATTATATATTTATCGATTTTATTTTCATTAAAATAGCTTTCTAACTCGTTACATAAAGTGTCCAACTCACCATTTAGCTGCACAATTTTATTTTCTAATTTTCAAAAACTGGAAATGAGTGTCCTGTGTAATATAACATTATAGCAATTTGTAATAAATCTTATAAAGGTACTCAAGGTTAGCTAATTGCACGCTGGGGACCTTCTCTTTTTAATAAAACATATTTTTATTGTCAATGGAATGAAATCGAATGTCATGTATATTAATAAAAAATAAATTGAATTCTATTAAATTACTTTTTTATGGCTTGTGGTACAAATTGTTTTCATTTTAAACATTTTCGAAATCATAATGGTACCATAGAGAGTGGATTTTAGTTACTTTGAAAGCCTGCCTTCAACTGAAGTTCAATACTTTAGCAGAATTAGATTCATACTCACTTCAAACTAGAGTGATTCAGAACTGAACTAAATAAATAAGGTTTCATAGAAAGTTCCGATTTCCTCAAAGCATGTATCGGCAGTATTATTAATGGAATCTAATGGGCTTCTTGTTTAAAAAGTATCGGGTTAAATTATCCAGTTAGGCCTCCTTGAGGAAATATTTTTCCCTTTGAAAGAAGTTGTTCCGAGCCGAGGTGTTTTACGGTGTTAGGGGTAGTCAGAGACACAATTGTTGCTATTAAATAATGTTATTTTACAAAAGTAATAATATGACAATATTACACTATGTTTTGACTCGAAGTCTCGACAATTTGAAAAAAAATTGTAATTTCCAAATTTATATCTGTTTGAGTTGACCCAGTTCCAAAAAAAGATCCTTGCGGTCACAATTATAAGTCCTTATAGATTCATCTGATCAATCAATCGGATAAGAAAAATAAATTTTATAAATAGATAATCATGGGCCGGATCGAAGCCTTTTTTTCGAATATTAATAAAATGGCGGCTCAGGATTTTCTGGAAAAAATCGACAGTTAATTGGTCTTAAAAAATGGAAATTTTTGAAAAGATTTGTAACCATGACATCAACAAAATATTTTTAAAATCGCAAAAAACTGCTATAAATATTGCAACTCTATAACATTACAATAATAAGCTTTGAGAAATGAGTCTTTAAGGTTGCGCTTAAAATATTAATATATTACGCTTTTTTGCTCTTTATTCAATGCTTTATGAAAAGTATTACAGTGATGGGATTTAGTTCAAATATGCACCGTTTCGTTCGATAATCTATTTACATCTAGACGGTAAATTTCATAATACCCCTCTCGTAAAAGCCGCCTTCTTATTTTCGAAGAATTCGGACAGCCACTTTTCACAACCCTCTTTCTTGTTCAACTTTACACCACAAAGGGCGTACGCCATGAACAGGCACAGGTGATAATCACTTGGCGCTATGTCCGGGCTATATGGTGGATGCGATAAAACCTCCTTCTGACGAGAGTTCGTTCGCCTGCTTCAAGCGGTCCAGTTGTTCGCAGCAGATGGTAGAATTAAGCGTCTGGCCATATGGGATCAGCTCATAGTGGATGATTTCCTTCCAATCCCTCCAAACACATAGTAAAACCTTCCTGGCCGTCAATCCCAGGATGGTCACTGTTTGGGACGATTCACCGGCCTTCGACCACGACCGTGTTCGCTTGATATTGTCGTATCCATTTTTCGTCGCCAGTCACGATCCGCTTCAAAAATGGGTCGAGTTCGTTCAGTTTCAACGGCAAATCGCAGACGTTGATTCGGTCCAGAAGGTTTTTCTGCGTCAAATCATGTGGCACCCAAACATCAAGCTTTTTTGTGTATCCAGCCTTCTGCAGATGGTTTAAAATGGTTTGGTAACTAACTACCACCCCCTGGGCGATGTCACGAGATGTCGCATGCCGGACTAACTCGATGTTTTCCATGATTTAATCGGTATTCGTCGTCACAGGCCTTCCGCCGGCTGGCTTATCCATGATGTCGTTTTCACCCGCTCTGAATCGTCGAAACCCTTCCCCCGCAGTTCGAAGTGATAGCAATATCCAAACTAATCATGCATATCATCGTTTTGTAGTTTATCTCAAGACCTTTCAAAGATGTATAATATTGCCAGATACGAGCTCTGTAGCTAATATCCGATTTGATATTAAAAATTGATAGTAAAACTTGAGCGTTGAAACCATTTAAAGTAATCAGACACATAAAAAACTTGAAGCAATTATGGTTTACCATCTTAAATTTTATTTGATTTCACTGTCTGCAATACAATAAAGATATCGCTTATCTACTGGACATATTAGCAAAAACTAACCCGAGGCTCTTCTAAAGCTTCTATATAAAATCTTCCATGCGTGATTTTCCTCAGTATGAAAAAAACACTTTATTTTATAAATGTCTTGTTGACTTTTTCGTGCGTCTTTCTCCCCTTCGTTGCCCTTTAGTTCCTCATATAATAAGTCGCGTAATGTTGTTTTTGTGCGCATCTGTTAAGCTTTCGAAACTACTTGATTGAAGTTGACACTTTAGTTGCGGTTTAATTGTTTGTTGTTATTATTGTTGTTGCTACTGCTGTTGATATTGTTTTCACAACTACTACCCGTTGAAGCGTTGACTGCACTTAGGATAAACTTTTTATAAAACGCTGCAAAAACATTGAAAATAGAATCGATAATCTTCTTGAATGCATGCGGCCGCCCTCTTCTTCCCCACCCTTTCCCTCTCTGTACCACTCTTTTTCACTCATTCTCTCTCTCTGCATGCCACAGTGATTATGTTATTCTTATCCGTTGGCGTCTTTGTTTCAGCTGACAAAGTAAGAATAATGTGGTTGCCGCGTTCGGAACTTTCCTTCTAATGTTATAAATTGCCACCATAAGTTCAAGAGATTAAACAAAGAAAATAATTTATTGTTGTTGGTAAGTGTGTACACAACTAACGCTCAACCGAAGCATTTAGTTTTGTAGAGCTTGCACCACACATGTCTGCTTGTTTGTTGGTGTGTGTGTGTGTGCTTTTTTTAAACTTTGTAAAGTTTGTTATTGTCTTTGCTCTGATAACTAATTTCTTCTGTGAGAGATTACTTTCGAGTGCTGAATTTTGGCATTAAGACAATTACACTTGTGGTGGCTGCCTAATTGAATGTGAAAATCTTAACGGGATTTTATTTATTGTAGATTTAGTTTTAATATCCCAGAGAGCTTTTAATATATTGAATGTAAACTTTTTCCAGTCAAAAGAAATAAATGTTGCTCAAGCAATAGTTTTCGGGATGAAAACCGTGATTCAAGAGAGCCATTCCGTTCAGGCGTGCTTCTCCAGTTTTATTTCTTAAATATGTTTTAAGCCTGCGAAGTGAGGAAAACGAGCGTTCACTTGAAGCGACAGATATAGGGATTATTGCTCCAATCTTTAAAAAACGATGCACTGTTTTGAAAATTTTTGCATCGCAACAATTCAACGCGTCTAAAAAAGTTTTGGATCTCTTTGTTTGATTTAACCAGTTCCTGAAAATATATTCAAAATTTTAGTTAGAAAATATAATCTGAAGAAAAGATTTTTAACCTTTTCCACATTCTAAATTCAGCAACGAAATCATCGGGATCTTCTACATCAGCGGTTAAGTTAAGACACTCAAGTATTTTTTTGCAAATAGCATAATTTTTTTAAATTTAAATTTATTTCACAACAGTTTGCTCATGGAACGAAAACTGAAAGTCATAATAAAAATTTTTCAAATTTTTCCTGTATTATGATTAACAATAAACTCTAAAAAAAATAATAGAAACCTTATTGGTGACTTTTCAGTTCAGAACTAATTTTCAAAAGAAGTCCATTTTCGACTCACAATTCCCCTTAAATCTAAAAAAATCCAGTTCAGCAGCCACAGAGTTATAAGGCAAAGTCCAGTTTATATTTTTCTGGGTTTTTTAATTGGCCTACATTCCCACAACTTTTTAATACTATCCAGATACAATAGGTTTGTTTTTAGTTTAACATTTTCATAGTTTCAAAAAATTAAATTCTATCAGCAGAAAAGTATCAAAATAGGCCGTTTGTGAACAAAAAAGTATCAAATCACAAAATTTAGAAGATACAATTGTATCAAAACGGCAACGCTGTTAGTGACTAATGTATTCATTTATTTTACATATTCTTACATCGTCGGCAGAAAGATTGCTTTGAAAACAACAAATTACAATTTTTCAAATGACTATGTAGAATTAAATTCTATTATTTAAAAATTCAATTACTTTGGGGGGGGGGGGGGGTTTACCACCCCAAAACCGCCCCCTGCGTTCGCCCCTGGACAAAATCATTCATGCTTTGAATCAGCTTTTTTGATCATGTGAGTTGGAGGAGGAGGAAAAAATCTGGAAGAGTGGGCGTGGCCCCGCCCCTAATAAGTTTTTGGTACATATCTCGTAAACTGTTAGAGTTATATCAATCAAACATTTAGGTACTTCCTTACACAGTGCTAAAATGGAGGAAATCGGATTATAACCACCCCAACCTCCCATACAACGGACGCCCACTTATGGGTCAAAAACCATACCTCCGAAACTACTCGACCAATATCAATTAAATTTGGTTTGTAATATTTTCCTTGCATCTCAATGATATGTTATGAAAATAGTCCTAATCGGTTCACAACCACGCCTAGTTCCCATATACCAGAACTTTGAAGTCAATCTGAATCGTTTACTTTACAATATATAAAGTAAGTAGTTGTGAAGATATTGGAACAGAACTTTGCACAAATACTACGTTTATAATGTGGCATCGCCCTTCTAAAACTCGCTGAAATCGGACAATAAGTTTTTAAGGCCCCATATATCGAATATGAGGACCTTAGTGCTTCTAATAAATTTTTTACCGAAAACACTAGATATTTTGATGAAATTCAGAGGGAATATTTTTCTTCTAATAATGCTAGTTAAGGGGTTATATACAGTTAGAATTTTCAAAAAATCGATTTTTTTTTTCATTTTCTTAATAGACATATAGGTAAGAATACACACAGAAAATTTCATATCGTTCCGGTGAATATTTTCAAAGTTACAAGCAAATTTGAAAAGGCGTTTCAGAGTGCTTGGAAGTACAAGGTCCGAGCGGCAGAGCGTTTTTCTCAAAATGGTGTTTTCAAAGTCGGTGACCAACATTACTCGAAAACGGCTGGACCGATTAGTCTCAAATTTTAACACGACTTTCTTAAATATATTTTTTAGTAATTAATCGAAGATTTTTTCTCTCCGATAAATATTTTTTTTTTATAAACAATTTAAAGCCGAAATTTCGGTGAAGAATCGATTTTTTTTTTAGAAACCGCCATTTTGTCAAAAAATTTTATTTTGCTTATACCTTCGATTAATTACTAGATTTAACATTATTTTAACGAAATCTGTTTGGTTTTTTAATTTCATATGATCCAGTTCCGAGATATAGTGGTCACCGCAAAACGTCTTTTTTGAGAGGTGCTCCTGGAGATCAGCTGTAGCTCTTTTTCAAATAAATATTTTTACTAGTACTAAGTCTTAAAATACAGTTAAAAGATACCATAATATGTGTATACATTTTTGGATGTTTTCATTGTAGGGGATATATTCTTGCCCCATATAGAAAATCCCTTGTAGCTAAAATTAGAGATTAATTAGACTTCTTCGAGGCAATTAATATAAAATTAGACATCAGACTGGGAAAATCTTTGTCATCATTATTAATCCAATTTTAGGATAATTTAGTTATAGTATCAGAACGAAATCGTTCCACTAAGGCTTTCTCTAAATTAACCGAGAAGTGAGTTAAATGGATCCTAGTATATTACCAGCTATATCCTAGTATTGGTTAAAAGAATTTATCTATTCAAATGTAGGTAAATGCCCTCCAATAACTCAAGTACCTTTCAATAAATATCAACTCCAAGTACACCATTTGAATTAATTTAAAAATGTTTAATTTTAAATATAACAGTGCACTCGGCATTGCCACAATGCTTTTTCATCCTTTAACAGCTCCATTTTTCTCTATCCATTATGTGGCTCTAGCGAACACCGTTTTTTCTCAGAAAGAGTTCTTCTTTTTATATTCCAACTCGCTCTCCTTTCCTCCAAGCATAAGAAGCCCGTGTAAATATGTTTGTCATTTGTTAGCTTAAGTGCCTGTCGTCGATGTCGTCGTCGTTCTTGTTGTCGTTGTAATTTTTCATTGTTACCAGAAATGTTAGAAATGCTGCAGCATTCATTGTTATATAAATTAACTATTTCCTTGCGCGCACTTTCAACTCGTTTTTTCTCTTTGCATTTATTTTTAATGCATCTACTTCAATTCCGTTACTTTTCTATACAAGTACACTAGTAGTTACAAATACTTATGCAATGTCCGCTATTAATTTTCTTTAAGTTCATTTGTAAAGGCGGCGAGTACTTTTAAATTTATTTTCTATACGCTGAAGAAAAGAAAGAAATATAAAGAATTCAACGCAAAATGTCCAAGTACTCTTGGTAAAGTAAATTAGGGCTTTTGTACTAATATGAAGTACATAGGGCTCTAAAGTGATTTATCTGGAGCTCTTAGTGATCCTTGTGATCAGAAACGTTCGTACATCTAAAAATAATTATTTTTCAAACAATTAGCTCTAGGCTCTAAACAAAAATTTGCAGATTTAGTATATCTTTAAGATCGCTATGTTCTTTGTCCTATGTGACTTTGGCCTAGCCCATTTCATGTTTTAGCTAATTAAAAACACCAAATAAGTAGATAGGTATAGTAGATGTCGGACGACGCACCTAGGAGGCCCATTGTGATAACACCGGGACTGGAACCCCATCAAACTACCATGTCCTTATGGGACTACTCAATGGTCTTTATGAAATTAATTCATTCAAAAAGTTTTATCTGTGCAACTTCCGAGACATCGTCGAAAAACCCGCGACCGAAAGTTGCCATTCTTGTATAAAGCCTTGAATCCGCATAGAAGATGTTCTACAGACTCTTATTCTTCTACATCTTTAGAGCTTTTTCAGTAACCATTGTGTGGAACCGTTGGAACTCTTATCGTTCCTTTTAAATTTCAACAATCGGCAGATGCGGACCATATTCCATTCTGGAGAAAGACGGTTCAAACAGGTTGAATCCTTCCAGCCTTAAAATCTTGAAAAACTATGTTGACAAGATGGGCAGATATAAAAAAAAATAAAAATAATAAGACTATATTAACATACACATAAAGGTTCGACCTTTTCGATTTCTATATATTTCTGGACATTAGAGATAAGTTTAGTGTGAAGAGGCAGAAGTAGCATTGGTTATATCGATAATTGTCATATATTTATATACATAAAGTGAATAATGAAATTATATAAGACAATATTTTAAATTAATTATAAAATCAACTAAAAGTGGGTGTTATTGAACAAAATGGGCGTAACTCGTGTTTTATGAAAAATCAAAAAATTTCAAAATCAATATTTTTTACTAAATGTGAACATTTCTTCTTTACAGCGCGGTAGTCGTTATCACGCTCATCGTCACAACCAACGTTCGCAGTCCTTAAATCGCGGTCAAGCGCTTTCCCAGGCAGATGTAAGCGGAATGTGGTGACATCGGGGTGCCTCAGGTAAAGGTGAGTATCACAGTGAAATTCAATTGCTGAAGAAATCATTTTAAATTAAAATAATGCCAGGAAATATAGGAGGCTTTGTTTAATAAGAAGTTTGGTATTGTAGATGGTAGAAATCAGATCATTGCCCCGCCCCGCACAAAATGACGTTAATTGAAAGGCTATAAAGAGCTATAACTAAGCTGTAATGGAAGCTACAAAAATAATGTAGAGCATAGAGAATCATAGAAGGGGCATATTACAACGACTTTATTTTGGAGAAATGGGCGTGGTCCTGGTTCCTAGATGGGTTCTGTTTGGATATATCTCACAAACTATCAAAGCTGCTATATAAATCACTCTTATTGGGCACATTTCCTTTTAGTACTCCATCATATACCATGAAATTTGTTGAAATCGGATAATAACCACGCCCACCCGCCTTGTAAAAGTTATATTTAAAACTACTTAAAGTGCGTTAACTCACTAACAAAAACAAGTAAGGAAGGGCTAAGTTCGGGTGTAACCGAACATTTTATACTCTCGCAATTTATTTATTTAACTTTATTAATATTATGTAATACACAATTTGACCCACATATTCGTCATATATATTGTATAAAGTCCATCGAAAGTTGGAAACCCTAATATTAGGTTAGAAGCACCGAGGTCCTAATGTTCGATATATGGGGCCTTGAAAACCTATGGTCCGATTTCGGCGATTTTTAGAATGGGGCTGCCACACTATAAACATAGTATTTGTGCAAAGTGCTGCACCGATATCTTCACTAGTGCTAACTTTATATACTGTAAAGTAAACGATTCAGATGGACTGGTATATAGGAAGTAGGCGTGGTTGTGAAGCGATTTGGCCTATTTTCACAACATATCATTGGGATGTAAGGAAACTATTACAAACCAAGTTTCATTGAAATCGGTCGAGTAGTTCCTGAGATATGGTTTTTGACCCATAAGTGGGCGATGCCACGCCCATTTTCCATTTTGTAAAAAAATCTGGGTGTAGCTTCCATCTGCCATTTCTTATGTGAAATTTAGTGTTTCTGGCGTTTTTCGTTAGTGAGTTAACCTACTTTTAGTAGTTTTCAACATAACCTTTGTATGGGAGGTGGGCGTGGTTACAATCCGATTTTCTCCATTTTTGGACTGTATAAGGTAGTACCTAAAATAAACAACTAGAAAGTTTCCTTGATATAGCTTTAGTAGTTTGCGAGATATGTACAAGAAACTTAGTAAGGGGCGGGGCCAAAAAAATTACATCCACATATGCCCCTTCATAGTGCGGTCCTTCATACCACATTATACTTCCATAGCTTTATTTATAGCTTAGTTATGGCACTTTAAGTGTTTTCGGTTTTCGCCATTTTGTGGGCGTGGCAGTGGTCCGATTACGCCCATTTTCGAACTTAACCTTCTTATGGTGCCAAGAAATACGTCTTCCAAGTTTCATCAAGATATCTCAATTTTTACTCAAGTTACAGCTTGCACGGACGGACGGACGGACAGACAGACATCCGGATTTGAACTTTTCTCGTCACCCTGATCAATTTGATATATAACCCTATATCTAACTCGTTTAGTTTTAGGACTTACAACCAACCGTTATGTGGACAAAACTATAATACTCTCGTAGCAACTTTGTTGCGAGAGTATAAAAATAGCAGAAGTACTCCAATTTAGAAAAGATGGAAGGAAGGGCTGAATTCATGATGTGTAAATGGGACTTGAGCGTGGCCTAACTTACTTTTGATTCAAAAACCATTTCTCAGGAACTACTAGATGGGTTAAATCTGGCACATAATAATAATTTTATTGACGCCTTGATGTTACGAAAGAAAAATTGGCGAAATCGGTTCACAACTACGCCTACTTTCCATATAAATTTATTTTGAATTCCAAATCTTTCATTTTACATTAAATACATGAATAACCAATGCAGATGTCGGAATAAAACTTTGTAAAAATACTGTATTGCTTATTTCAAAGTTGCCCAAATCGGACTATAACCTTTCAAGACCACAGATACCGAACATGAAGAGCTCAGTGTCTTTGGAAACTTTTTTTACAGAAAATATGGGTTAATCTTTCAGATATTTTTTAGAAATTCTGAGTTAATTTGGAAGAAACTCTTATAATGCCTCCTCGCCAAAAAGGGATAAAATCGGGTCATGTCTTCCCCCAGCTCTTATATATCTAATAATAGCATTTCCAAACTTTCGCTGAGCTTTATACCGTATATATCGGTTAATATGTGAGATATTTTATCAAAAACGGTTGATATCGACCCAAGAACTACGTCAGATCCCATATGCCATATATAATGATTTTCGTTATTCTAGTGGACTTTATGTCTGATATATGTGTCAAATTTTCCGTTATCTTAATAAAATTAAATAAATAGCGAGAATTGGGTTACACCCGAACTGAGCACTATCTTCCTTATTGTATATTACTATAGAACTGCCGTAAAAAATAATCGAAAAAAAAAATATTATAATAATAACGGCATTTTATATTACAGCTGCTGGTGGTCAGGGTGGTTGTGCCAGCTGCGCCATGGGTAACAAGTTGAGCTGCTCCTGTGCGCCATTGATGCGTAAAGCATACCGTTACGAGGACTCACCATGGCAGACATCGCGACGACGTGACGGACATTTATTGAGGTAACTAAATTTGACTAAAAATAAAATTTTACTAAAAATTAAATTTTACTAAAATTTACAACAAAAAAAATTCCGAAAATTTTGTTATATGATTTCCTACTATTTGTAAAAAAAACAAAGCTCAAACCAATTGTAAAGTCAAAATTAATTTCTTTGTATATTTTCCTTCTTTCTTTTATCTCTTTCCTTTACGCCGGTTTATTTTTCCTGTGGTCTCCTCTATACTCTACCAACGTCCAACGTTCTCCAAAAAATAAAAACCAACTAATTCAACACCAACAATCGACTACAACAACAAAACAAAACAAACAAATTGCAACAAAATATATAACAACAACAACAAATGTGCGAATTGTTGAAAAATGTTAAATGTTGATTTAAAATTCGAAATTATTTTAATATGTATCAAAAAAAAATAATATTTTTACTACAAATTGATGTTTACACAAATCAATAATTTTTCAACTCTAAACTTTTCATTACAACTTTTGCAAAAAAATATTTACATATAATTTAATTAATTAATTCATGGAATAATTGTCAACAAAAATATCAAAAATATGCAACAACAATTACAAAACCAACAAACTTACAACAACAACTACTACTACAAACAATAACAACAACGTCCTGCCTTCCTTTCGTACTTTTCGTACTTGGTTTTCGCATTTTTTGTATATTTCTCTGTAAATTACAAAAACAAAATACCGAAAAATATTTGCAAATATTTTACACAACAACAATTGCATATGAATATAATTAAATGCTTATATACATATATATACAATATATAATATATAATAATCGCTTGCAATAATATTCAATGAATGTGGTTAACCTGCGCCAGTTCATTCAGGTTGTGGGCTGAGGTATTTCATGTGTCGGCAAGCGGTGCCGGTACCGTTAAATGGCAGCAAGTATCTGAAGATTTGGTTCCTGTTAATATAACCTGCATTCAGGATTCACCAGAATGCGTATTTCATATAACGGCATACAACAGTCAGGTGGATAAAATATTGGACGTACGACTTGTGCAGCCAGGTGAGTGAGATTTCAATTGAAAAATGTCGAATAACTTTAGAAAATACTTCGATTTCAATTTAATTTATTTTATTTATAATCAATTTGAGTTTTATATTCGTATTTTTGATTAAAATCAGCCTTCAGTAGATTGAGCTGGATAATATCATTCTATTTTCGGATTTTCCCAAGCAATTCATCGAAAAAGTTGCGAAAATGTTTCGGATGAAAACTTTAGGATGACCTTATCATTGATAGTCCGCGTCTTAATCTCTGTGATTCTGTAAAATTATTTTGGATTTATTAGACCTCACTTCATTTTGAGAGGTCTGATATATAGATATATACCATATAACGGTGATAGCATGACTTCAGTAACCCAGAAACCAATAAAGTTCTACATTGTCTGTAAATGTACTCTCGAGATACTATGATTACTAACACTTTTAAAGGAACGGCTTTTGAGAGAAAGTTCACTTTTCTCCAGCCTCTGGTTAGTACTAAGCTCTGTTCTCACATCTTCGAGGTTATTACGATCCAATCCCAAAATGATATCATTGGTTTCGACTTTTATTAGAGATAGATCTCCCTCTCATTTGGTCCAATAGTTCAGTACGTTAGGGTTAGGCGAGATACTTTTGTTTCGTACTTATTTCCAAATTCCAATAAAACTGAAGGATTTCCATGATCCATATGTTAAGTTAGGATACCTTAGGTTCTATAGTTGTTCTCCACTAGAGTTAAGACTCTCTAAATTCTATTAATAACGACAACTCGTGTAGAACCGACTGTTGAGCCGAACTTCTTTAGTCAGAAATCCCATATTGTATATTCTATTTTTTCTATCGGAGGTCCAAATTTGTTTTCTCACAGTATGAGATATCACTCATTCTTTCTCAGATCCTTTATCTCAGATCATTTGATTAAGTGGTTATAATTGCCTCGAATCCTATCATTGGATTTTTAAATTGGTATAAGCGTTAGACATCTCCTATGACTTATTCAAAACCTTCCGGTGAAATCAGTTCCGACATTTATTATCAACCATTAATTATTCATTTTTCTTTTTCTTTCATTATTCTTTCAATTTCTGTAATTAAACACCATAAGTATACCAATATTCTCTACTAACCCAATATCCTAAAATGTCCTTTTCACTTTCTTTCAGGCACACGCATTGGTCAAGCATCAGAATGCTTTGTTTACTGGAAGGATCCAATGACCAATGATACATGGGGTCTCAATTTCACTTCACCCATTGATGCAAAACAATTCCGAGAATGTTGTGTAAGTATTCTCATGCGGATTAGCAAGGCCAACAAATGCAACAAAAGCGAACTGTTTGTATGTCAAATTGCATTGCGAGATTATTGAAGCCATTTTGCATAAGCACGGGCTTAAAAGCATACACAGTTATATGGAAAGTTGTGTAATACGAGGGCGCACGAAAAGTGATGGTGATTTATGGTTGGTACGCATATGTTTCGTCTAAAACTCGAATTTAGCAAATCAAAATTCTTACTGAACTTGTTTAAACAATAATATTTCTCACAGTAATGACGTTTGTCATAAAAAAGTTCTATAATTCGTGTTGTATACCACTTTTTACGGCGAAGAAAACCCTTGACTGTATAGAATCTTCCGGTTCCAGAATTTTCACAAACTCACAATCTAAATTTTGTATATTTTCCCTCTTGGTGTTCATCATTGTTGTTAGTAGTTTTTCGTAAACTCAACTTTACTCCCAACTATGGAGTTTATCAATTTAATGTTCTTCTTTAACTCAGTTTAAACACCAATTTTTCATGTTTATGAACATTTAACCTTGTTTTGGGAATTTTATTGCCTCAATATTTATAACCATTTGTTCCAATGCAAGATGCAACGTATCACAGTTTTTTCATAAACTCAAAACCTTAAACTCGAGTTTAGCACACAACACCAGTCACAAAAATAAAGTTTTCATTTTAATTCGATTAAGAAAGCTTCTAGATTACCCCAAAGGAAGCACTTTTTCATAAACTCATAACCCTAAACTCGTGTTTAACATTCAACACCTCAAGATAAGAGTTTATCAAATGTTTCAATTTCATTTAAATAAGAGGGCTTCTAAAATATACCTGGAGTACACATTTATCATAAACCCACAAACTTAAACTCGAGTGGAGCGGTAAACACCACTCACAAAAAAGGAGTTTATCAAAGATTTCAATTATTTTGATTAAGAAGACTTTTAAGATACCCCAAAGAGAACACTTTTTCATAAACTCACAAACTTAAACTCGAGTTTAGCATTCAAAACAACTCACAAATATGGAGTTTATCAAATGTTTCAAATTCATTTGAATCAGAGGGCTTCTAAAATACTCAAAACGTAACAGTTTTTCATAAACTCATACTTTTAAACTCGAGTTGAGCGGTAAACACCACTCACAAAATAGGAGTTTATCTCAGAATTCAATTGTTTTGATTAGGGGGCTTCTAAAATACCTCAAATGAAAATTTTTTTCATAAACTCATAACCTTTAACTCGTGTTTAACATTCAAACTACTCTCAAGTATGGAGTTTATCAAATTTTTCAATTTCATTTGATTAAGAGGGCTTCAAAAATACGGTAAAGGGGACAATTTTTCATAAACTCACAAACTTAAACTCGAGTTTCGAGATTTTAAAATTTTAATTATGGGATTTATTTAATTTTTGTTGTAATTTTTTTCAATTTAAATTAATTAGAAAATTCTCTTTTTCATTTAAAAATGTCATTGTCGTACCATTACTTTTCGCGCGACTGTACATACTCGTATTTGTACAAACCTGTGTCTGTGCTTATGCAAAGTGGCGACGGCAGCAACAGTCCGAAATGCTGATGATGTTTGCTTTGCTTTTACGTGTGTCCGACAAGGTTCAGTGCAAAATCTAAAAACCAACAAAAAAAAAGAAAAGAATTCAATAAAATCCAAAAGTAGATTAAAAACTAATGCAAAATTTAAAAAGCAAATACTAAAGAACTAAATTAACAAAAATCAATGCAAAATTTGTGTAGCGCTTCCTTTGCAGATGAGCGTTGTTTTTGTTTTTTTTTTTAAACAGTTATGTTTTAGACTCTATTAATCGAGACGTGATTGAGTGAATTGGAAGATTATAAAACATTTTGTTTTTCTCCTAAATTTAACTTTGATAGATTATTGATTAGTAATTGAACGAAAATTAGTTAAATTTTAATTATTATTAATAGCAAATTATATGATCTCATAATCCTAACATAATATCTATATAATGGCTAAGTGGTTGTTACTCGTAATCTTGAGTTGTTCATTGAATCATTGTCATTTCTTTGAAGTATGTATATATGTATGTATATACGAAATACATAAATACATGCGTATATATGTATATGTTTATTTGCTTAAGTAACTAACTCAAATCATATGTATTTCATGCCGTAGCTTATGTATTATATTGTCGTAACCTAAATCATGCATTCCAACTCATCGATTTAATTTAGCATTGCAACATTTCTCCAATATGTTCATATACAGTAAATATGTATGAATTCATTAACGCTGCTTTCTGCATTATAATTAGTAATACTGTGGAGTTCATCGTTAGTTATGTGCGTGTACAAGTTTAATTGATGACAGTTAATAATAGACGGAGATTGATTGGTGGGTTGGGTTAGGTTATGTTGAAGCATGTTGGCTAAGATGCACTGTAGTAAAGGATTTCATATGAATTTCAATTTAATGGAGCTGAATTTCACTACTTTTCATAGATCAATGCCTTGAAAGGCTTTTCATTCTTTTCGATACAACTAAAATCATTTCAACTCATTCCAATTGATGAAGTTTTTGTAGAATATTTTTATTCTAAACAATTAATTAGAGCTCTCAGAGTATTTGTTTCGGTTATCACTTCTTCATTCTACCCATCGCACCGCATCTTCAAAACTTTTCCTCAACAAAGTGGCTAAGTTTTGCCTACAATCTGGAGAAAGCGACTTTAGCTGTGCGTTTGCGAAGTTGGACTTATCCCTTGCTGTTGGAAAAGGCATAAGATTTCATAATTGACGTTTAATTTTTTTTAAATTTTCGGAAAAATTCTTTAAGAATTCCATTTTTTTTTGGATCAGGAAAGGCCCCCTAAGAATTAATTCGTTTATTCACTATTTCTTCGAAGGTCTACTAATTGCCTAGACGGGACTGTCGGCTGTCACTCGAGAACGTGATCGAAATTGGCAAACCCATGCATTGTCTGTACGACGATATAGACAACTACATGGCAAGGAGAATCAAAACGCGTTGGTAGAATCTACCGGGTTACAAAACCGCAAAGGTCATGTGCAAAGAGGTAGATCGGAAATATACAATTTTTCTTTTCAAAGAACCAGTTGAGCATCTCCTATGAGTTTGTCCGCCGCTAGTAAGACAACGCTTCATGTATCTAGGAGTCCCACAGTACGATAGGTTGGAGGAATTATCATCAGTGAGATCTCATAACCTCTTAAATTCTCGTCAAGCGTTGGCATCCTAAACGATGACTACTACTCAGGTACCCTCCATCTGGTATCGCTGAGGACAACAACTGGTCTATGTGGTCTCTGTTGGTCCACCAGAATAACCTAACCTAATTGCTAATACTCGTTTTGGCTTTTTGTTCTTTAGATATTGTTGTTGAGGTTGCTTTCTTCTCATTTTGGGAGCTTTTATTTGGAATGTTTATATCTCCTCAAATATCGATAAGACAATCAGATTTGTCTCAAAAACATTCCACAAATAATTTTAGGATTCTTGACTTGGTGAAAATCCGGGTCCATTGTGGTTAGGTAGATCGTTGCTGTAGACAACTATTGCTTTATATGCTCCCTAGTCTATTGTGGACCGGGAGATAGTCGCCTCTGTTGACCTTTCTTCGTCGCTACTTGTACATTTACGAGCAGTATTGTGGAAGAAAATTTCAACTCCTCTAATGAATTTTAGCGCACTTACATAGTAGTTTCGAATGAGAATATTTCCTTCCTAAATCCAACAAGGAATTCGAAAATTTTTTATATACATCCTAATTCATTAATAAATATACAAACCTCACCTCGTCAAAAAATAAACTTTCCTCTTCTAATTATATTTGTATCTGCCTTTGGTTCGTATTCTTCCAAAGAAGAATTGGTTCCTACAGATTTTTCATCCCGATATCGTATTTTCAAAATGTGTTCGGAACAATACCCAAACTATGAAGTTGTAAAATTACGCTCACTAAAGCTCTAAGATTCCCCATTGGAAGATGCTAAACTTTTAGAGGAAGATATGTTTGAGGTTACGTTGCTTGGAGATCCATCATATTCTGTTTTTAACCCAACAGTTCTATATTAGACAGTCTTCGAAAAGCTCTATCTCTCCTCGAGTTCTGTATAGAAAAAAGCTCTATTTGCCAAAGTTTTGTCATGATACTAAGGTCTTTCGAGCTTTCCAATTTTACCTTCCTTAAAGCACCGTACTATACCACAGTCGTTACTAAACTCATTTTCAGCATTTTGTCTCCCTTAAAGCGCTTGATTTCTAATAGCCAAAAAACTATAACGGTGTGCCATTATAAATCATGCCAATTATATATATGCATAATTAATTAATCAAATCGACGCTTTGCCATTAATTGATTAATCATTATATGTGTATTTTTTCTTTTATTTTCAACATTTGCAGGTATCTTACATTGTAAAGAAATACGTTAGTATAACTCCATGTAACTTAACTTTCGCTTTTACTCCACTTCTACTTTTTTGTTGTGAATTTTCTTTTTGTGTGTAATCGTGTATTTGTTTTTTTTGTTTTCGAAAATCATAACTTATTTATGCTCACCCTTGCGCAAATATTTCCTTATTCAATACCTACTATAACCTACCATATAAAGGAACTGTGTCATTGCGGTTTAGTATACACATTAGTCAAAAAAAAGAATACTCTTATCATTCTTTGTGCTTAATTTTTCGAATATCATAACTAAATTTTCAGTTCATTTGTTGTGCTCAAATAGTTATCTATCAGGCATGTTAATCACTTCAACTCCCAACTGTTTCATACACCCATTTGAATATAAAGTAGTAAAGCACTTTTAAGATTTGAACATATGCGTCAGAGTTGTTCGGGGAAAGGATTCACCATAGAATAAATTATATTCTAAAGCGCGTAGTTGTTGTTTTATATATTTTCTGTTTAGGTTTTAGCTAATCCCACACTTGTTGTATACGAAAAATTGCTACAAATAAATTTAATGAAGCAAATTTAAACTTAATTACCTCAGAATCACTCGAAAAAAATTTTGAATTTCGTAATTTTTGTTTATAAAAATTTTTTCGTGTATCAAATACCGCCCTAATACATATAAAATGTTCTTTTTGTCTACAGTAATATAAAATATTTATCAATAATTCATAAAATATGGCAACCCCGCTACTCCAAAGCACTGTAATCTAAATTGCACTCAATCATTGCGTCTCTCCGTAGCGCTCTCTTGCCTCTACGTCGCGTCCCCCTTCATATACATATATACAGCCCTCAGATGTTTGTATATTTCGTCTTCTGTGTATTGTACCCCTCACTCTTAGTGTTCTTTTCTTTTTTTAATTGTCAATAATTTCTCATTGTCACATTTGTATTTTAGTCTTCTTCTTCTTACTCAGTACTTTATATGTGTTTTTCCACCATTATTGAAAAAAAAAAATAAATTATTAATTGCTGCCAAAAATAATAACTACTCACACCACTCACCATTATGTTGAAGCCGATTAATAAGAAGAATGTGATTGTATTATATACATATATGTAAATAACAGTATGTTTTGTTCTTTGTAAATAACAACAACAACCAAAAATTCTTTGTCGAAAATGAATCAACACTAAATTATTTAAATTTATATTGTATTCTTTCATTCTTTTTTCTCTTCTCCTTTCATCATTTTCGTACATTCAAAATTAATCGAAACAAAAACAAAAATATTTATGCTCATTTCATATGCATTTACTTTACGCTAAATCAAATGAAAATTCACTAAACATTTTTTAACCAAAATTCGTTTCACTCGTCTCACAATCACGCTCACTCACTCGCTCTCGCCCCCCCTCAAACTCGTTCACTCACCTTACTACTCGCTCTTGCGCTCTCTCTATATATATGAATATGAACATTTTTTCTACTAATATATCTATTTGTTCGTAAAAAAATAATTTTGATTAATATATAATGTATATAAATTTTAACATATATATATACTAAATATATATATATATACTCTTTTATTTATATATATATATTTCTCACATATCTATTATATATGACTTAAAACTTTTCAACAATCGTTTGCATTTTACGGTAACGCGTCGGTTAAAAACATAATTGAAAAAAAAAATTAAAAAATTATTTTGAAAAATATAAAAAAAAATTTTAATTCAAAAAAAATATTTTTAAAACTTAAAAAAAAAATTTAACTTCAAAATATAAAAAAATTTAATCTAAAAATATATTTTGAAAAATAAAAAAAAAATTTAATTCAAAAAAATATTTTGAAAAAAAATTTTAATCCAAAAAAAATATAAAAATAAAATTTATTCAAAAAAATTTATTTAAAAAAAAATTTTTTTTTAATAAAAAATTTTTTAAAATATCTTAATTCAAAAAAATATTAAAAAAAAATTAAATTCAAAAAAATATTTTGCAAAACCTTTTTTTGCAATTTTCCATAAAAAATTATTTTTTTTTATATTAAAAACTAAACCTCGCCGCTCGCTCGCTACCAAATGCATTGCAATGAAATGCAAAAGAAAAATGCAAAACGATTTAAAACAATCGCACGCATCCTTTACTATAACACCCTCTCCTATCCCATACATCCTATGGCCGATGATGAGCCCTGAGATTCGGCTGTTGCTGCCAGTCAGTCGCTCGATTCGCTCAATGTGTGCTGTCACACACACACCTTGTCTACACATAATAATTCCCTTCCGCTCTTTTGAATACAAAACAAGCAACCAACAAAAAGCACTGGCGGTTTTGTTAAAGATAATATTACACAGAATAACAACAAAAACAAACTAACTAAATGGCAAATTAAAAAGTTAAAATATATAATATATACTTAAATAAAAAAACAGAATAAATAAATAAATATTTATAATAAATCCGTTAAAAAAAATATAAAAGCTTAAAATTCCAATGCTTTTATTATTATACAATAAATCAATGACACCAAACAGCAATTGCAACACCAACATAATAACAACAAATACAGTTATAAAATAAGTAGTTTTTTTTTGGAGTATAATTAGGGAGTATAAGTAGTTCACTGCAGTGCCGGATAAATCTATCTATCAAAAGTTCTATTATCATTAGCTGGCTTTTGAGGAAACACTTAAGCCTTATTCAGTCATGAAATTCCAAACAGTCGTCTGTCTCAGTGTTAACCTTCCCAGCGTAAACCTTCACCTAGTTAATGTAAGAATTTTGTCTTCAAACGATCTGAAATTTTTGCCTTTCTTGGCAATTAAAGATCTTAAATGACAACCGCTTTCTATATGGACTTACAAACTCAAACCAAGGCTTGATACCAATACTAAAATTTTCAGACATTTCCCCTCTTTCTCTAGCACTTTTTCGCGTAGGAGAATTCCTTCTGTATAAAGCCTGACTCAAAGTTTCTGTTTGAGATTTTTATATCAGTTTAGATCTCTCCATCTCTGTAACATTGCAAATATTTCAAGATATTTGTAGACTTGCTCATATTTCATAGAAAATCTCTTTTCAAGGTGGTTTCAAGTCTTTACAAAATGTAAAATTTCCCAAAAAGTTCATTTAGAACTATAGCCAATCTGTATGAACGTGGCTCTCTAGTCTTTTATAATATGAGGCGAATTCTCTCTCAGATCGATTCTCATAATTCTTAATATATGTCTTGGTTATATCTGTTGGTGTTACGCTATCCGAAGCTTCAACTCCTTAAAACTTCTACAGAAGTATAAAATCATGGATTATATTTCGAACTGCTTTTCTTCGCAATCATGAAAATTTGGATTGAAATCCAATTTGAACGATTTTTACGAAAAGGTCCAATAGGTGGTACGAATCTAAACCTTTCATTCGATGAGTTTTAACTTTAGAGATGCACAAAAAGTAGAGTCGACAATTTTGTACTCAAAATGGTTTGGGGAATTTACCGTCCTTAAAGAATATAATCCAACAAATCAGTCTGTTTTGGTGCGTTATTGAAGCTTAACTGTTCTCTGGACTTTCCTTCAGAGATATGTATGTTTCGTCCTGAAACAATTATCTTATAACTTGATCCTGATAAAATTGCTCGCTCACTATATATGTGAACTCGTCTTCCAACCTATAATAGGTAAAAACAAGTAAGGAAGGGCTAAGTTCGGGTGTAACCGAACATTTTATACTCTCGCAATTTATTTATTTAACTTTATTTATATTAAGAGTATATAATTAATATTCGTCATATATATTGTATAAAGTCCATTGAAAGTTGGAAACCATAATATTAGGTTAGAAGCACCGAGGTCCTCGTGTTCGATATATGGGCCTTAAAAACCTATGGTCCGATTTCGGCGATTTTTAGAATGGGGCTGCCACACTATAAACATAGTATTTGTGCAAAGCTCTGCACCGATATCTTCACTAGTGCTTACTTTATATATTATAAAGTAACCGATTCAGATCGTCTTCAAAGTTCTGGTATATGGGAAGTAGGTGTGGTTGTGAAGCGATTTGGCCTATTTTCACAACATATCATTGGGATGTAAGGAAACTACTACAAACCAAGTTTCATTGAAATCGGTCGAGTAGTTCCTGAGATATGGTTTTTGACCCATAAGTGGGCGACGCCACGCCCATTTTCAATTTGGTAAAAAGATTTGAGTGCAGCTTCCATCTGCCATTTCTTATGTGAAATTTAGTGTTTCTGGCGTTTTTCGCTAGTGAGTGAACCCACTTTTAGTAATTTTCAACCTAACTTTTGTATGGGAGGTGGGCGTGGTTATGATCCGATTTCTTTCATTTTTGGACTGTATTTGGAAGTGGCTAAAAAAAACGACTGCAGAAAGTTTGGTTTATATAGCTTTATTGGTTTGCGAGATATGTACAAAAAACCTATTTAAGGGCAGGGCCACGCCCACCTCCCCAAAAAAATTACATCCAAATATGCCCCTTCATAGTGTGATACTTCATTCCAAATTTTATTTCCATAGCTTTATTTATGGCTTAGTTATGGCACTTTATGTGTTTTCGGTTTTCGCCATTTTGTGGGCGTGGCAGTGGTCCGATTTTGCTCATTTTCGAAAGCAACCTTCCTATGGTGCCAAGAAATAAGTGTTCCAAGTTTCATTAAGATATCTTAATTTTTACTCAAGTTACAGCTTGCACAGACGGACGGACGGACGGACGGACGGACGGACGGACGGACAGACAGACATTCGGATTTGAACTCCACTCTTCACCCTGATCACTTTGGTATATATAACCCTATATCTAACTCGTTTAGTTTTGGGTGTTACAAACAACCGTTATGTGAACAAAACTATAATACTCTCTTAGCAACTTTGTTGCTAGCAACTTTGTTGCGAGAGTATAAATATTCTTCTTTTGGTTAATCCGGCACTGCTCCTTCAGTTTTTTTTATACTCTCGCAACAAAGTTGCTAGCAACAAAGTTGCTACGAGAGTATTATAGTTTTGTCCACATAACGGTTGGTTGTAAGTCCTAAAACTAAACGAGTTAGATATAGGGTTATATATCAAAATGATCAGGGTGACGAGAAAAGTTCAAATCCGGATGTCTGTCTGTCCGTCCGTCTGTCCGTCTGTCCGTCTGTCCGTCTGTCCGTCCGTCCGTGCAAGCTGTAACTTGAGTAAAATTGAGATATCTTAATGAAACTTGGAACACGTGTTCCTTGCGCACCATAAGAAGGTTAAGTTCGAAAATCAGCAAAATCGGACTACTTACGCCTACAAAATGGCGAAAATAAACACATAAAGTGCCATAACTAAGCCATAAATAAAGCTTTGAAATAAAATTTGGTATGAAGGATCACACTATGAAGAATATATTTAGATGTATTTTTTGGGGAAGTGGGCGTGGCCCCGCCCCCAAATAGGTATTTTTGTACATATCTCGCAAACCAATAGAGCTATATACACCAAACTTTCTGCGGTCGTCTTTTTTAGCCACTTCTAAATACAGTCCAAAAATGAAAGAAATCGGATAATAACCACGCCCACCTCCCATACAAAGGTTAGGTTGAAAATTACTCAAAGTGGGTTAGCTATAACCAAGAACGTCAGAGCACTAAATTTCACATAGGAAATGGCAGATAGAAGCTACACGCAGATTTTTACAAAATGGAAAATGGGCGTGGCGTCCTTATATGGTCAAAAACCATATCTCAGGAACTACTCGACCGATTTCAATGAAACTTGGTTTGTAATAGTTTCCTTACATCCCAATGATATGTTGTGAAAATAGGCCAAATCGCTTCACAACCACGCCTACTTCCTATATACCAGAACTTTGAAGACGATCTGAATCGTTTACTTTACAATATATAAAGTAAGCACTAGTAAAGATATCGATGCAGAAATTTGCACAAATACTACGTTTATAGTGTGGCAGCCCCATTCTAAAAATCACCGAAATCGGACCATAGGTTGTCAAGGCCCCATATATCGAACCTCGGTACTTCTAACCTAATATTATGGTTTCCAACTTTCAATGGACTTTATACAATATATAGGACGAATATGTATTATATAATATTAATAAAGTTAAATAAATAAATTGCGAGAGTATAAAATGTTCGGTTACACCCGAACTTAGCCCTTCCTTACTTGTTTTATGTACTATTCAATATATATTTCTCTCAACAGACAGATATAGTTCTTTACTAATCAGATAGATTAGGGTAACAGTTACTACTTACAGATATGTAATAACAGACATACATATATAAATACTATATAATGGTCATAGATATCAGTATTTACATTCTACATACAAAACATAAGCTAATTTAGAAAGAAATAAGTGAGTTTTCTAAGAAAAGCATAGAACAAAACCTGAGTTAAATAAATAAGAGAGTAACTCCGAAACATTCAGGAACGAAAGCATAGTTAACATACACGTAACATGAAATAGAAAAGCATATATTTTTGTAAAAGACAATTAAGAACGAAACTATTTATTTTTAGATCAAAAGTCATAGACATTTTCAAAATTCAAAATATAAAATATAAAATAGGCAGTTGAAAAAGAGTATAATATATCATATAAAATATATTTTCGTAAGAGGTTAAATGAGATTTAAATAGCAGTAAAGTAACAAATAAAAATAAGCTTATATAATTAAAGTTATAGTCAGCTAGCTTATAGATATGGTATAACATTAAAATATATAATAAATAATATAGTTGAATGTTAGATCTAACTATATATTTCAATATTTTCTGATTTAGTAACAGAAAACAATACTTACAAAGTTACTGAAGAGAAAAAGGTGCTTCCTTAGAAATAATGGTAGGTTATTCGAAAAGGGTTTTGGAAAAAGTGGTAAGGTATTGGGCGTTCCCTTGACTTTAATAATTGTTTGAAAAGTAAATAATACAGATAATTATGGGTGCATTTCGCTAAGTATATTTTTGGATATCTTTCTGAACTTCTTTGACCATTCTTTCACATTTTTAGACCTGTATAAAACAATCCTAATTCAGTATGCCTAGACTCGGTATAATTTTCGAATGATCAAAAGATGTATTCCCAACTGTTTCTCATAAATTAAAAGCAATTCAATTAACTGAAAGCTTTCTGACATTTTCATTCCTCAACACTTTCTTTTCATCATAAATTTTTTAAGATTTACAGAATACGAATTTTCAACTATATATCTTTAAGCCATTAAAAAATCTCTCGAAAATTTGAGTATAGGCTTTAAAAAATGTTACCTTCCAACTACATATATAGCGAAATCAGTTTATTTTAATATAATAGTAGAGACCAACTAATACTATTGAGTGGTCGATTTAGAAAATTTGCCCAAAAGTAGGCAACAGCAAAGAATAAAATGAATTAAAATTGTGCAACATCGAGGTTTAACTAACCAATTAATATTTAAATAAGCTAAAAATTGTAGGGGATATTTAGAAAAGTAAAAAAAAAATTGGATGTTATAAATATAGTATGAATTATAAGATATTTCAGCCCAAATGTAGGCAACAAAATATATTAAATGATTAAAAAAGACGTATCAACGAGGTTAAGGCTATACGAGTGACCTCTAAAATATTCAGTAAAGTATAAATAAGAGGAAAATTCTTTAAAAATAAAAGAAAAATAATATTTTATGACATTTGAACGAAATGGCTAATTAATAAGAAAGTATTATTTTTCTGTGGGTTATAAAAATGTAATAGCATGTATAGGTATAGTTTTTACTGAAAATATAAAAAAATCAAAATTGAATAACTACTTATATTAACAACAAGTTAACTAATTTTAGAAAATTTAATTAAAAATCAAAAACAAAAAAAAAATTTAAAAAAGTCTACTTATATCTTAGCCTATATTATTAACTTGCTAAGCTTATTACGGGTTTCTCTGTCATATATACCTACAAATGCGGATATTATATATATGTAGCTCAACTTTGCTAAATTAAACTAGTATGGGTTTCAACTGGAAAATGGGTTTGTCAACAACAAATATTACTCTAAGCGAAATTTATTTAAAATTTCAATAACTAGTTAGTTTGAGACGGGTCAGTAATTCCACTTGAAATAATATTGTATAAATATAAGCAGTACTATACTTCAAAAAATTTCGGAAATTAGTCTATTATTAGTTCAAAAAGGATTTCACGAATATTCAAACTATGAAATGCACATTAACGAATTTATTTTCGATTAGAAAACCAATAGCTAGCACAGAAAGAAAACATTATAATTATAGTTAAGATATCAGGACATCCTGGAGTGGTGTAACAAATTAATTTGGTATCAATTAATTAGTAGAAAAATAAATTTTAATAATATATTCAAGTAATATGCACCTTTTATGACTATTTAATGTAATACCGAAGCATACATTTAGGCGTAGCTTGTTAGTAAATGTTGCAATATTAGCTATAAGCAGCATTACTTATGAAATTTCAAGTAGCTTTATAAAAATAAAATAAAACACTAACAAATGCAATAAACTTAGACACACGCACCTATAAATGCACACAAACTTATTAAAAAGTATTATAACACACACAACATAGAAGCTCTTTAAAGCTTAGAGACACCTACACAAGCCTTTATTAACACACTTAAACAAGTATTTTAAACTTTAAACGCTACGGCTACTCTCAAAGAAATGACTATGAAACATATGAAAACGAACAAGCAAAACAAAACAAAAAACAAAAAACTTAACAAACAACAACAAAAAAAAAATAATTTTTAAAATATTTTTCCATGCAATCGCATACTCTTTAACCTTATGAAAGCTTGGTACACACACATATTCCCCGAAAATAATTATAATAAATCACTTTTCACTTTGTTTATTACTAAACTCTAAATCTCTCGTTTCGCCGTTTTCGCTCTCTCTCTCTTTGGCAAACTATAAACCACTCTGTCGCGCTGTTTGTACGAATATTTGCTCTCTCTCTCTCTCACTCTCACTATGTTTTTATACTCTTTCAATTGCAATGCAAAACTCCATAAAAAAATGTGTGTTACGTCGTGATTTTGTCAAGAATTCATTTGTTTTTCACGAAGTAATTTTAATTTATTTTAATATTGAAAAGAAATATATTTGAAATAAGCACAAGGAAGGATACCTTTCAAGAGCTCTTAAACAGTCCAATCAACACACTAACACACACCTAGAAACAGTTAAGGGTCAAGCAAATGATTTGCCCTGTCAAAAGAGGCCACGAAATTTATGAAAATTTTGAAATTTTTTGAAAATCCAAACTATGTGGCAACACCAAGTGTACCTCAAGCACGAAAGTTACATTAAAAATAAAGAAAAAATCTTGAAAGCATTGATAAATTAAATTTAAATTAAATAAACAAATAAATAAATTCTAATAAAAAACATAAAAAAAACATTAAATGAAACAAAAACGAAAAAATCGAAAAAAATCGAAAAATAACAAACCGCACACACAGAACCTTGTAACTCCCAACCAACTAACCTAATGATAGTGCGACGTTTTACAGTCGCCTTCTTTCAAATTTTCACGAAAGGCCTCGTCGAGTTACTCGCTAAAATTGGACCCGCCCGGCAAGGGAAAAATCAAGGCCAAGCGAAAGCCGTTGAGCACACCGGCCTCACCGTCGCGCGTACGCAGCGAACCGCAATGCACCTGTATGTCGGCCGAACAATATGCACGCCTACGGACCGATCCACGTGTACGAGGTGAGGATCCACAACTAACCCACTACCACTAAACAAGCCCTTTTACTCTAATCCACTTTGGTTATCAATTAATTACTCAGACAACTCTTTAGTGTTGAAAAAGAGAAATGAAAAAAAATTATGTTGGATTTGTTCAATATGCCTACAGAAATTTGTCTATTATTTGCATGCAGCCACAGACATACATTTCTACAATATACAGACAAAAATATATATAGTGACATTTAAGTGACCCACAAAAATTCATTTTATTATTTTACTTTTTTTCTGTTTTTTTTTTTAATACAATACTCACTAAAGATTAAGCTCAAACGAGTAATGGTTTTATTGAACTAACGCTAGTTTGTGAAACCTTAAAATCAACCTGACGATATTGGGATATACAATGGAACTTCTCTTAATCGAATCACCATAATCCACAAACAAACTTCGATTGAGAGATACTTTGAGTTATAGAATTTTCATTAAAACATGATTTATCCATAAGTGTAATCTCATATTTTTTGTTCGCCTCCATACGATAAAGGGACTCTTCTATAATTCTGCCTCGATGGTAAGATTTTAAATTTTGTATTATGCCCTGCTCGAAAAGTTTCAATTTGTATGAAATTTAGCTTCTAAACGCTATTGCCAATTTAAGAATTCGAGTTATGGAGATCTTCGACTTATAGAAGTTCGAGTTATAGAAGTTCCACTGTATATAGTATCTCAGAATTAGTATAAGGATCTAATGAATTGGTCCATTCGACCCGCCATGTTGACATGTTTCTGGACTCTTTTGGAGGGTCGCTATTTCTAATGAGAATAATATAGTCTACTGAATTATATAAATATATTAAGATGAAGCTCTTTAATTGTATAACTCTTGAAGCTATGGAGATAAAATCTAAATGAATATATTTGTGAAAAGTGGGCATGGCTTTAAAAAATTTGTATAATGTACGTTATAGCTCTTAGGGTCCGCTGTTCAGCAGTAACCGAAATCGTTTTATGACCACGCCCATCACAAATATCACGTATAAATATGATAAAATCCGAACCAATGATGCTGAAGATACGAGGTTTTATGTGACTCAATGTCATTTTGAAAAAGACATTTTGACTACTCTGCATCAAATTCGATAGTGTACAAATTATGACCAATTTTTAGATCACTTTCAAGATGGGTCCAGTTCAAAAATTAAGAAATATGATTACTTTCTTCATAAATAATTTTCCAAAAGGTGAATACGTCGGTTAAAACCTTTTGTTAGCCTCTGACTATACTGAATATAATCATCTGCAACCGATCGGTCGACTTTATAACAGATTTCACGGAGTTAACGGAGAACTGGCATATCTTAATGAAAATAAGGTGTTGTTTTAAAAAAAGTTTGTCACTTTATTTTAAAAATTTTGTAAGACATAAAAATATATTTTAGTTTTATTTATTTAATTAAAATTAATTAAAAAGTAGAAAAATTGAATTAATTAAAAATTTTTAGTTTATTTCTAAATTTATTATATATATTAAATCTATTAAAAATTTTATTTTATTTTTTTAATTTTAACTTATAATATAATTATATCTATAACAATACATTACAATATATAAAAATTACATGTCACGTCCGGTCGGCCAGTTGGTCAAGCTATAACTTGATCTGGATATCCTAATATAACATGACACACTTAACCCTTGGCACTATAAGAAGGTTGGTATTGTAGATATTCAAAATCGGACTACTGCAACGACTAAAAAAATGCAGTTAAACCAAAAAGAGATATGGCAAATCTTGAAATTAACCTAAGAAATTTGGAACACTTGGTAAATTACCAGGTAAATTGGCAAGGTCATCGCCCCAAAAAGAGATTTGTGAATATAAAGGCAAAAGACTAAAACTGACGAAAAACTTCAAAAGTAGTAAATTTAATAGAAAAGATAGTAAAGAAAAGCGTCACTAAAAATATAATAAAGGCGTAGCACTGCCTACTACGTACTATTTGGATCCATTCCTAGTGATTGAATAATATTATTTTGACATTATTATATTACAATAGACGAAGTCGACTACGTCTTACAATATAACATAACTCTAACTTTTGTCAGGGCCAATGAGAATATCAGTATAAATCTGGGCAAAATATTAATTTATTAATATTAATATTAATTTATGGGCAACGATAAGCTTTTCGGTGATGGAGTTTTTCTACTGCCTAGTGATTTCCTATAAACTTTGCCCACCATTCTTCCATCTATTTTCAACTATCAGATGTACAAAAAACTAATATCAATGGGGAAATGTTAGAACTCTTCAATCGCATTCAAATTCAAATTTATTCGTCATCACAAATATTATTATTGGGAGCGGTAGAACAGAACTGCATCCAAATACGTGTACGCAATGCATTAATCTGCCAGATAATTTCGGACCTACAGCTAGGCGTGGTCCGGTCACTAGTAATTTAATAATAATAAGTTCTGCTTAAATATTTTTTTCTTTACAAATTTAGAAAAATGAAAGATAAAAATTTAAATAATAATAATTTTTTTTATTTAAACTTATTTTTTAAGTCAACAATTAGTTTTATTTTTTAATTGTATAATTTATATTATATATTTTTTAAAGTAATTATTTTGTGGATAAAAAAACAATATATATTTCATAAACAGCATATTATCAATATTATAATTTAATGATTCTAATTTATTAACTTTAAATTTTTTATCATTATATTTAATATTTAAAACAATATTAATCTAATTAACAAACAAACTATTTATTTATTTTTCATCTATTAGGTCTACAGCTTCCGCCATTTTCCAATAGATGTCTCTAGGGTCAAGCGCTGGTCGATTAAATCGATTAAATCTTTTTATATCGATCTTGAACATTTGTGCAAACATTAACCCAACAAAATATTTGTAGAGATCTGTTTGCATCCCAAACTTATTCTCAACTGAAAATGTCACTTTTTGAGCCAACAAAAAAAGCCTTAAATTTACAAAAAAAACGGCGGAAGCAAAGTTGTAGACCTAATATAATTTCGAATGAATTTTTGTATTTTTTTTTTTTTCAATTTTATGAACAATTAATTTAAAATTTTCTTATTTTTTTAATACATACAAACACACTCAATTATTTCTTAATACATTACCTCCACTATCTTATTAATATAATATATTTTATAATTTTCGATTGAGCAAATGATAATATTTTATATCCTTCTCCAAGTATTGAGTTAAAAAAAATTTCAAAGTAAAAAATACAAAAAAACCAAATTTAATTACGAATTATTACATAGCATAAGTAATTGAATTGTGTGGGTCATTTAAAACGTCACTAACTAACTGGTCGCTACAGGAAATCGGCTAAAAAAGATTACAGTGGCTGCCAAAGCTTTGAGCAGAGGAAATGAATACAATGTACACACACACACACACACACACAAACATACAGCCATACAAACACTTATACGGTTTTTGTCAATTACAATGTCGTGGCTGAAAATACAGTTATATACGTATATAAAGTAGTTATGTAGTATTTAAACACACGAACACACACACACACTTACATGCATACACCGAACATAACACTATTATCGCCTATCTTTTATTTACTTTTCTACTTTCATACCACTTTACGCTACCAAACCAATATCCGTCTAAAATCCAATAAAAACCCTTGGACACTTATGTGCACCCATACATATTAACACTCGTGTACTTATCACTCACTGACCCACCGCTACTACTTATCCCTCCCACCCATACCACTACAAACCAAAAACAAAACAAAACACAAAAAAATTACTGTCAAACGCCTGCTCATGCCTTCATACATATTTACATGCTTACATACATACATACAAACATACATACGTACATACTTCGCCATCGCAAACTCATCACACCGCATTCACATCTTGCAGGTTCATCCACTTTGCCACGCAACGTAGGCTCTCGCATAACCGATGTCGATGTTGGTGGACAACAGAAGGTGATGGCGAATGCCACCAGCAGCACATCATTGTATGATAATGTAGCCGGTAGTGGCGGTGTTGGTACACAATCTATGAATGCAGTTGGCGGACAGGGTAAGTGCATACTATTTACTTTCGATATATATATGTATATATATGTTATATATAAAGAACCGATTGAGAGATCTCTATGTAGCATACTAAATGAGTATATTGTTATATATTTTCATATTAAATATTTATATATTATATAAGAGCTTTGAAAGCATTACATAAGAGCATAGCCAAAGTAATACACTGTGAAAAATATGAAGTATTAGGTTAGGTTCCAGGGCTATTCTATGCCTCAGGTATTTCCATTCGGCGATTTGGTCTTTTGTGATGCCAAAAAAACATAATAAAATATGAAATATGAAACGCCATTCACAGTGGAGCTATTAACACCTTCCTTGCCTTCCTTCCAGTGAATGGTGTCCTTGGAACCAAACCACTATCTTTAGCAGACGAAGAGCTCGAGTTGCTGCGTGAAACCAGAGTGACCCTTGTGCAACTTCGATCTGGATATTGTAGCAGGTTAAACTCCTACTTATTTCCAGACTGAACCTCGACATGCAACGAGTCCCCTCATGACACTGACCACCTTTTTGCATGCCCAACTAACTCTACTCATCTAAAACCTTTTTCCCTTTGGTCCGACACCGTCGAAACAGCATGTTTCCTGGGCCTTCCGTTAGATGACCTCGACGACAACTAGATTTACAACAACAACATCGAAGGACTTTGAACCCATTCCAAATTTTTTGAGGAGGCTAATTTCGATTCCAAACAATTTGATCCGAGCACTGTAGGTTTCAACGTCAACTGTCCAGTTTGTTGTTGTGCAGGATAAAGAAAAAGTGTAAAGACGTTTCCACATTGCCCTCTTCACAATTGGCTGTCAAAACTTTTACTATCGTGGACCACTATATTATGATACCACCGTAAGAACCCTCACAATTTGAGAAAGGCTTCCGTGAGGTCATAATTTTACTATATTAAAATTATATCTGAAGAATTCAGTCCAACGAGCATTCTTTATTAATGAAGCCAGATGATGTCAATTTTCTTGAGAACCAACAACAATACATTTTTGAAGTCCTGCACTATATTCCTTATATTTAAATAATAAATCCTCAAAGTCATATCTTTTTACAGTCAAGCCTTGCTTACTCCATCTTCTGGTCTATCTAACTGCAACTTTTTGTTAAAGCCAAGATCTTGAATTAGGGTCGAGACTCTAACCAAAATTAAGAGTTTCCATTAAACTTAGAACTTAGTATCGTCTTCGTCACAGATGTTTCATGCCCATTAAGTGATGTACAGATGTGCAAGATACGAATCTTTTGCTGGAAATGTCGAAAGCTTCCTTGTTTCGAAGTAACATAAGGGATCGATAGAACTTAGTTACCCTTCTCGACCTAGAGCTCCTTCTGGTAGTATACTTTACCAACACATCTCCGGAAATGAGCATATTTATGCGTAGTTTCTTACTGAAAGTCGCCTCCTCACAGTTTGTTCACCTTCACTTAAGAATAAATATTCATAAGATCTCAGTCTCAAACTATATATTAGTCTCAGGTGTTTCTGGAATCTTGGAAGGCTTCGCTGATAGTGCTTAACAATATAACCACTCAAGGATGGATTTATCATATCTTTACCTTACTTAGTTCTATATAGTTAAATAAACCGAATCGCGGCTAAAAACTGCGACTCTAACAAAGGTTCTACCAAAGAATTCGTAGGTTCCATCAAAAACTAGAATAGCATATTTCATTTAGTTCCACTGTTTCTTCTTTCTAAGTAAATTTGCACTATATGTACATATGTACTCACTGCCATGCCCTTAAAGCTTTTATGTGAGGGTCCCAAAACAAAGCTTTGAAAAGCTTAGACAAAATCAAAACAAAAAGCGGTAACTTGCTGTAGGTGCTTTTATTTTGCGCATGCGCACTAACGCTGCGAGCTATTATAGCAGAAGCAAAGCTCTAATGGTACAGAACTAAACTAACTGTACTAATAAGCTTTTAGGGTATTATAGCATAGCACATAACAAGAGAGCAACAGGTGTTAGTATGCCTTTTGTTGTTAGATTTATTAACTTTTTATTAATAATTGCTATTTCTTATTCACTTACAGACACTTTGGGCCGCCAAGTAAAATCGCAGGATCCAAATTTGGGCGCCGCAAATGCAGGCGTTAATACAGGCACACCCAGTGTTATGGTATCCGGTGTTGCTACCGGCACAAATGATTTATGCTCACAGAATCATGTTGGCTCACAGGTGGGTCCAGACGATGGACTCATTGGACAACAAGATATGGATGTTTCAAAGAATGAAGGCACACAAGTTGGTGGACCATTACATCAGAATGTTGGCACATCTACCAAATCTACTGGCACACGCACTAAAGATTACGTCGATGAAATGGTGAGTGCATGTGATTTATGGTTTTGATTATATCTTTATTGATTCTTCGTGTTGAGCTTTGGAGTCTTCTACATAAATAAGGGCCCAAGATGAGGATTATAAGTTTATGATATAACAAAAAGTATTGAAAATAGATTTCAAGCCCAATTATTAGAAATTCCGGGGTCTTACTTCATGCAGAGATCAAGATTCAGGTTTTGGCTACTTTCTTTTGCATTTATTGTACGAGTAGAGATCCTCAAACATTTCGAGACCAATTCAGTACTGTGAAACTTAGAGGCTCTCAAATGGACGTTTGTCTCTATCTGAACCTCCCCATTTAAGCGAAACCAAGCCATTTTTTGAGTCTGGGAATGAGGAAATAATCACTGTGGGTCCAATTAGGCCCCCAAAAGTTCTTCTAAAAATAGAATTTAAGTATTTTAGCCAGTCGAACTCGATGAAAAGTAATTCAACGGAGCCATATGTGGTATTATTAGTCACTTATGGACTAATGAAGATCTCGTTTCTAGCGAACTGGTCCGATTTGTATTAAAATGGTCACAGAACGTATTACATTTCGAGACCATTTTGATGAGATAATGGAAATCTCAAGGCCCTCAAAATGGACCGTCATTACCATCTTAACTTCTCATTGAAGCGAACTCGAGGAGCCACTTTTTGAGTTTGGGAATGTTGAGGACCAAATCAGATCCTCAAAAGTCCTTTTTAGAAATGAGCTTCATAAGTTTAGCTAGCCGAACTCGAGAAAACTCACCGGTTCCAAGTGTCGTGATGGACTAATGAAGAACTAGTGTCTGAGGTACTAAACTTTTTTGAAGTTTTTCCTGCTAGGGCCTCAAGCTTTGTCATTTTTAAGCAAATAACACTCGTCCCCCTAAATTAGCGCGACATTCATGGCATAACGGCAAATATATTGTCTGCGTAGATTAAATGTGTGGCACCGCAGCCAATGCATGGTGCACGGTTAGACGACAGGCTCAGGTGCTCAGACAAATGTTTGGCGACACGCATGCGGCTAATACAACGACCAATGCAACAGATTATTGCCGGGGGAGGGAGGTGGTTCCACATATGGGTGACCGTAACCGTAAATGCTTCAAGCTGCGTGTCCAAGCCACCAGAGTCCATACCTCAGCCGCTTGATGACAGTGGCCGGCCACCCGCTTTGGCAGAATTTGCGTAATTTCGTGATTGCGATTACTGATTTGACGACTCCCAACTCACACATCAATTAATTCACCAGCACCAGAACATAATAGCATTATGTGCAATACTATGCTATGTCGCGCTATGTGACTTATGCGCATTTAAGCTCTAATTTAAGATCTGTGTATATATGTTTATAAAAATACTTGTGCAATAATCATGCCGTACCGTTATCGTTGCAGACACGTGATGCACGCGCACATGACATGCACCAGCACCAGCACAACATAATCAACAACAACACTAGACGCAAAACCAAGAGCACCGAGGATATGAATGTCGACACGAGCACCCTGAAACGTATGCTCAAGCCAATGCCCAGCACTGAGAGTCCCGTTACATCGCCGGAGATGGGACGGCGCCGTTATAATTACTATAATGCCAATGTGGCCAACACACTGGGGCCACAACATATGCATCAACATGGTGGCGGTGGTGGCGGCGGTATGGGACTTGGTATGGGTATGATGCCGGGTGGACCTGGCGGTGGTGGTATGCATCACATAATGAATAACAACAATACTATGGGACGCGTGAGCAGTCAGTCGTCGAGATTCTCGGGATCGAGGTAAGTGCAAGAAGGGGGCTATGTGTGTTTTAGAGAGGAGGTGGGGTCAGATTTATATAAAAGTCACGACAAGTAAAAAGGAATTAAATGTAAAATACAACAAAAAAATAGTGTAGTACAAAATAAAATCGGTAAAAGAAACGCTACAAAAACCAAAGCAAAAACACAAAACTGCAATAGCGAAATCGCTTGACTTGCAACTTAATGTGACAAATAGCATAATGACTAGGCCAAGACCAAAGCAAAGCGTAAAATAAGCGGACTGACCAAAAACCAACAACAATAACAACCACTACCACCATCAACACTATTTAGCGCCTCTTAAGTTGTTATGCTATGCCATTTAAGCCGGTCCGCACCACAAAAATGTTCCGCAACATTTTTAGTGTAAATTGGTAACTTAACGTTTCAACGTGTGCGCGCAAATATGTGGCAACAACTGTGGAGCCCGGTGAGCATAGGCGGAAATTTAAGCGCGAAATTAGTGTGGTGTTAAAGTGGTGCCGAAGATTTTTGGAACGCTTAATTTTACTTATTGTTGTTAATGTCTGTATTATGTTGTGAGATGGTGTTTTAACGGGGAAAAACAACAAAGAGTAAAGTAAAAATATTGTGAAGTTCCAAAAAAAAATTATGTACAACAAATATTTAAACGATGAATCAGTAATCAGAGTCAATAACAACTTGTTTACCTCGAAGGTGCTGTGCAAAATATTTAGTTACAAAATAACCAGTGGAAATTTTGAGAATAAAAGCAACTAATTCGACCGTCAATGACATAAAACAGTGATGAAAAGTATCCCACTACAATAGATTCTCCAAGTTGCCTCTGATTCTGTAAGATTTTTAATATTTGTTAAAAATTTGTTGAACCTTTGTCTACTACTTTTTCTTATTCTTCATTAATTAATATATAAAATTTGTTCTATATCGGTCTATATCGAAACTCTTACGTATTCGGATTAAGCCTTTGTAAAGATATATGTTTATAGCCACTATAGGTTCCAGAAAACATCTAAGAGATTCCAAATCGTTTGCTACAAAGATCTTAGCCAAAATATAATTTCAATGTTAGGCTTATATTGTCACAAATGTATCAGATTTTTTCATAAGAAAATCGCTGTCGAAGATTACTTGGTTGCATGGATCTAACCTCAACTTTTTTTTTTTTTTGTTGCATCTTCAGCTTAAAAAGAGTACACGATTCCTGAAGATAATGTTAATTTTCTTAATCTCTATTTATCTCTCTATATTAATTTAAAGCTTTCTGTATTAATTGAGATTGTCTATATCTTCAACAGAAAAGAAATTATCTATTCTTTATCTCAAAACTGATATTATATATAATACAGTTAGATAAAATATTTAACATTAATTCTCATCAGATCGACGCTGTTTGAAATTTCTTAGATGCAACTTAAAAATTGAGCTAGATCCATTAAGTTTCAAAAGAGACGAAAAACTTCTCCCGAAGGAGATTTCGACAGGGTTTTATTAAATTAGCTTATTGTATTTCCTTTTATTCTTCGGTTTAAGGTTTACTTACATTTATCCTGAATTAAGCAATGGGTCACGTTAGACTTTAAGGTTTTAATATTGAAGACATTGGCCGATTAAGTATTTAAATGCTCTACTCTCTGAGCAGTAAGCGTCCACTCAACTCTCTTAATTTTAAGTCAAACCCCGTAAAATTTCTTTTTAAACTGTATGTGCTTTCAGATACACTTTCTTCCTTCATAGAATACTTTAATTCAATATATAACGCCGGTACACAAAAAACAAATTTTGAGTCTGACCTGCGTGTCTTGCTATGTGTGCCTAATGTTTTTGGGGTCGCCCAATCCAAACCCGAGGTACATTCAACCTCATCAGGTCCGGGTTTTAATTTAACCCCATAATCCCTTCGTCACTCCAAACTGTTTCTCGGAAGATATAATCTGAAAATATTCAAACAGTTAATTGCGCTCCCCAGGAACAAATTGATACAACTACTGTCACTCTACATTTACCGGCCACTGCAGACTACCGTGTCATCTGCACAAACTGGAAATCTACTCGTCGAATCTTCGCTGATTCTGCGATTTGGTAGCGGAGACACCTGAGCACTTACTCCTTGACTGCCCGGCGATCGCGAAGAAAAGGGGACAGACAATTGGAGCTCTGTATCCCCAAAGTACTACGTCTTTGGAGATACAGAGCTCGCATCCATCAGCCCTGGAACACTATTAAGGTTTCATAACGTGACGGGGCTGGAAGGATTACTGTAATAACTGGAGAGGGCACAATAGAACTTAGGTCGCTGTGCAATCCTCAAACTGTAATCTAACCTAATCAAATCTAACCCCCAAAAACAAATATGACAGACAAATTTTTAAAAATTCATCGTATTCGCTTTAAACTCGTTACTCGGTTTTTTTCAAAATTCTCTTCGACAATCTCTTAGTCTATAGTATACTGTAATGAATAATGTGTTTCATATACAATGGTGAAAAACAACGGAATGTTTTAGAATATCTTCAATAAGTCATTGACACACACTCGACCAAATAGTATTCTTACCTAATACTCTTCGACCTTTTAGTACCTCTTTATAAATATTTGGTCAATTAAATTTTATCACTAATACATCATTAATTACTTCCATTCCCACCATACCTCTCGCGCAGATCATCACATGAAATTGGACGCGGTTATCCGCAACGTAATCTCTATTTGGAATTGGAACGCGAACGCAGCTGCATTGAGGGTTCACCACCCTCCGACAACGTCATGTTCGACAATCAATGCTACGCCACTACGCCCAGTTCAAGTAACGGCAATTCCGATCAGGATCAATCGTATGGACAGCGCAATGCTGGCGGCGGCGGCGGCGGAGGTGGTGGCGGCGGTGGCGGACGCCATCAACATCATCACGGCGCGCCAAATGTCACACCCACACCGGGCAGCCCCACATCACGTCTACTGCTCGAATATGAAATGCATTTGCGCAACACTTTGGCTAAAGGCATGGACGCCGAATCGTATAGCTTGCACACATTTGAAGCTTTGCTCTCACAAAGCATGGAGAATTTGGGTGAGTTCAGCGTTGCAGCGCAACAACAAGTGACACAATTTATTTATTTACTTCTACTAAGTGTTGTAGTTTATTTATTTTTTGAATTTTTTATTTTTATTCATTTGGTCTTGTTAGCGTTAGCGTTTAGTTGGTAGCGTTTTCCATAAATATTTTTTTTTATGAATTTTATATTACAAGTAATTATTGCAGCTTTCAAGTAGTAGCAAGCTTATTTTAACCAGAGGAAGTTATTAAATAATTTACATACTTATATATACTTAGTTGCCCAAATAGTACAAATTGTAGCAACCCTACCCTCCCGCTTGGTCCGCAACACATACTACATACCTCCCATACTAGCAGTTAACAAAGCTTTCGAGGAACATTCATTGCTTGGCTCATACCAAACTGTGCATAACTATTCGTTTATATCTACTAATATATACATACATACCTCGAAATATATAACTGTTAAAATACCTGTATACATAGGTATGTAGGGTATGTTATGTGCCCATTTGTAATGGCAAAGTTTTTTTTTGTGTCGAGTGCTTTCGATAAGCTCGACCTCGAAGTTGGGTAAGACTGCCGGATCTGGGTTGGTCACAGCTGCTTAATTGGATAAAAGTAGGGTTAATTAAAATCGACAGACATTTTAGCAAAAAATTGCAGTGCTTTCTATTTACCTTTTTTGTTTCGAATTGACTAGGACTAGTTAAATATTTAATTGCTGAAGGCAGAAAAGTGGAAGCGAGATCTAACGTTAATTAGAAATTCAAATATGTTATGGCAAGAGTCTGTAATGCCGACGTCACTCACATTTAGGCATTAAATTAGTATGATATTAAAACGAAATTAAGTATCTCCTTAGTGATAATTGAGAAAGCGCCAAAGTACACAAAATGTGAAAGAACCTAGTTCTTTTAGCGGTTCATCAGGTTATCTTAGGAATTCGGTACTTCCACTATTTGTCATTATTCGATAAATCACAGCACGGGTAGGGTTCGGAGTTTTTCGTCAACGGCATACTTATTCGTTTTCTCCAACTAAAGACCATTGGTTGGTACTCCATCTGTTTAGGCAGCATAATATGCTAGAAAGATACCAAAAGTCTAATTGATCTAATATTTCCTCATTAATCTGTGAGGCAATATGCGCGCTCAAAGGCCTGCTGGATCTGTTTCAGTGACCTATAGCTCGGAGTTAAGCATCTGAAGACACGGAAAACCTCTCGAATCTGTCCTTTAGTATACTCGTATACGCTTCGTATAACAGCAAAGCCAGGGAAAGTTATGATAATCGGTCCTCAATAATCAATATCACTCTTGAATGATATTTTGGATCAGGAAGACACTCAAGAAGACCCTTTTATATGTTGATTTTGAGATTTTTTTTAAATCTAAAGTTCAGCTTGTCTAGAGAGGCGTTTATTTCAAAAGCATTCAGTTAAGACCTCTCAACTAAACTTGTAACGTCTATATTAGTTGAAGGTTTACAGAATTATTGTGATTGCACGAAGACCACTCCAAAGTGGTGTATCGAAAACAAACTAAACTGTCACCTATGGTCTAGACCCGGACCGAAGGTTATTAATTTCCAATGTCTGCTGTTTCTTGAGTGACCTCAGGTATGAAATTCTAAAATTCTTGAGGACTTTGACTCTATTCCACAGTACGGAGATCACTACGTCTCCAAGTAAGCTTCTGATGTCTTTTTCATTCGCCATAGTTGTTGAAGAATTCCAACTATTTGCAGTAGGATAACCGTAATAATTCGAAATCAATAATGGCTCTAAGATTACCGCTAAAAACTGTAAACCTGATGGTTCTGAAGTTTGCTTTCCTCCAATCTTTAAGTTCCGATCGCGAGAATGTGAGAGTTTCGCATTTTTATTTGCATTTTAGACTCCGGCTCCAACTTTACACCACCCAGGGCGTTCGCCATGGACAGGAACTTGGCGCTATGTCCGGGCTATATGGTGGATGCGATAAAACCTCCCATCCGAGCTCCCGTAGCTTCTGACGAGTCATCAAGGAAGTGTATGGTCTGGCTTGTCCTGGTGGAACGATTCACCGGCCTTCGACCACGACCGTTTTCGCTTAATATTGTCGTATGTGTTCCATTTTTCGTCGTCAGTCACCATCCGCTTCAAAAATATGTCGAGTATGTTCCGTTTCAGAAGCTATCGCAGATGTTGATTCAGTCCAGAAGGTTTTTTTGCGTCAAATCATGCGGCACCCAAACTTCAAGCTTTTTTGTGTATCCAACCTTCTGCAGATGGTTCAAAATGGTTTGGTGACTAACTTCCATCTCCTGAGCGATGTCTCGAGATACCACATGCCGGTCTAACTCGATGTTTTCGATGATTTGATCGGTATTCGTGGTCACAGGTCTTCCGCCGGCTGGCTTATCCATGGTGTCGTTTTCACCCGCTCTGAATCGTCGAAATCATTTCTCCGCAGTTCGAAGTGATAGAGTATCATCCCCCAAAACACCATCAATCTCACGGAAAGTTTCTCTAGCAGATTTGCCTTTAACGAAGGAAAACTTAAAAAAAACGGGAATTTCGGCATTAGTGACCTCCATGTTTAAACGTCTATAGCTGTTGAACGCAATATCCAAACTAATCGTGCATAGCGTCGTTTTGTAGGTTATGTCAAAACCTTTCATAGATGGATAGTATTGCCGAGCTCCGAGTGCTTTATACATAGCCGCGAAATTCAAAAGACAAAAAGGAAAGGGAAGGGAGATATTTGCCAACCTAAAATTTTAATTGATACGGTTTTTGAGTTCAATAAAAGCGGAAATTATGTGGACTCGAAGTCTCTTTGTTAGATTTTCATGACAGAACACTGTTCGGCTACCAGTTAAGATCGCAAAGAGAGGAACAGATTAGTAAAATTTATCGATAAAAACTCGTATTTATGAATTCTAAGATGCGGTAGATGACATAGTTGTTGTTCTTAAGAATATCCCAAAATAATTCGACTATATTTTGTTGAGCTCTTCAAGCGAATACCGTAGTCATGTGGATAACTGAGAACGAATCTCCAATGAGCAAAGTTCTCTAGGTTTCTCTAGAAATATATCAATATCCCATTCGATTTCATATTCAATATTTTTTTAAATATTTCTTCTGAACTTTTTAGGCATAATTTAATAAATAAGTTCTTACTTTTTTTTATAAGCACGATTCAACCGAATTTCAGAACTTTTTTCAATCTAAATGTTTATATAATTTTCTAATAATTCTTAATGTAATAATTACTCAGCCGAAACGCTCATATTGCATTTCTCATTATTTCATTATATTTCCACGCACCAACCCAAACAAACAAAAAAATCGCAAATCAAAAATGTAACGATTCGAAAATTGAATAAAAACCATTTCACATCAATCGATAATTGATTATCAAAACCAAAAACATGTAAAGAACTCGCCGAAAGCCTGCCTGGATCAACACAGCGCAGTCCATATCCAATGCGTAGGCGTAAGTAGCATCCATACATACATATAAACATAACTACATAAGTCACAAAAAAGAAAAAATTAATTTTATTCATGGAATTTAAGTAAAAACTTAAGATATAGATAATTTAATTTATTATAAAAATTAATAAAAAAAAAATTTAGTGATTTAAAAAATATGTTTTTGAAATATGAAATTTTCGAACTTTTCATGTTTTAAAAATTTGATTATTAAAACCACAATTATGCAATGCTTTGAATAACCTAAAAATAATTAATAAACGCTTCTTAGTGCTTCCCAAGAACACTTAATAATTCCCGAGCTATTGTACCCAATAGATGAAACCTTTAAAGTTTTGGAATGAAACATTATATTGAACGAAACAAAAAAAAAATACCGTTAATTAGCATTGCACATAATTTCTGATATTTAACATTTAACTAACTTTTTAAAATGTATGCCAAAATTAATCTTAAAAAATTTTCTATTTTCTTCCACAAACAGCCAGCGCCAAGTCTTCGACATTACCATTGCCACCGCATCGCCCCTTGTCTACGCTGCGCGACAAAGAGCGCGATCGTGAACGTGACGGTTACTATAGCGATCGCAATGAGTTAATACGCGAAAGAGAACGCGAACGAGAGCGTGATCGTGGCTATCTCTCCGATCACAATACGAGGTGAGCGAATTGTTTAACATTTTTTTTTTAATTTTTTTTCAATTTTTTTATATTTTTTATACTTGTTTTAGCTTCTCAACATCACGTTGCGCCTCGTGCATTGGCGAATCGGCACGCGCTCAATGGTTTCGTCACTCGGATGGCTGGCGTTCGGGCAGCTCCACTATTGGTTCGGGCTCTGGTCAGGGCTTAATGTCACAACAGACTACCGGTTCGGGTCACAAACGCTCACCATGGGACTCGTTACCCTCATTGCGTCAAGATAGTAGTCTCAATGATTCTGGTTATAAAAGTGCACGCGCTGATTCGCTTGAGCAACGGTGAGTTTGAGGGGAGAGAGAGAGTTTAAATTTATTTAGCAGAAAAGTAGCGAGCTAAGAGATAATTAAACAATTCTTTTGAGAGAGAGAGAGCGAGATAAAAAATACGAAAATATCTAAATGATAATCTTGGATAAATATATTTGGTGGGTAGTGAGGTTATGTGTTTCAAATATCCTTGAAAATATTCCTCTATGTAGAGATTTTATAGCGAAAGTGGAGAATATTGAATAATTATACATTTATAATAGATTTAGGAAAAGCTAAAACTAATGATCTCTTGTTTTAATATTTCATGTCCTCAGCGCTGAATTCATACGTCAAGACAGTTTACGTTCAGATTATTTGAGTGATCGTGATTCACGTTATGGCATTGTACAACAGGCTTCTATCGACAGCACCGATTCGCGTATGTGCTATTTGACATCATCTGAGGTGAGTACGAAATTTATATTTTATTCTTCATACTATATACTAGATTTGTTATTGAACATAGGTGTTGAACTAATGAGTATTCTACAAGTTAATAGCATAAGTCTTTGATAAAAAAAAACTACTCTTTCGTCCTAGCCATTTAGGCAGAAATTAATTTTTAAGATCCGTGAAATAAGTTCAAAAGAAATACTTGTGTAAGGATGCATAGAATAAGCTAAAATATACACTTTTTCTTTCGTGACCATAACAAGTTCTCTTAAAAATCAAATTCCTAAAAAATAGTTTTTGGTTCCCTTGAATAAATATCTCCGAATACCAGTACAATCTTTGATAAGCGAAGCTCGTCTTCATATTTGTAACTCCTTCTCAAAACTTAAAATTATAAGATCGAAATTTAACTCGCCTTCTTGCAGCTGGGACCAAGTTGAGAACTCTCTCGTTTGGTATTGCTTATAAACTATTGAGACGCCTATAGTCTCGACAATATTGTGCCTTCCTTTTGATATTGATTCCTTTCCTCATTTAAACGATTATCGAAAGTCAAAAGAATTCCGGAGAGATCTAATTATTTAATTCTCTATTCCATATTTTATTGGAAGTACCATTGTCATGCTATTAGGCTTTACGGAATGACAGACCTTATAAGAATGGATTTGAGGAAGCTATTGTGCACTTTAATGTGTACTGGATTTATTTGGACCTGGCTAAAGATGTATATTTTTTTCCATTATGCCTAAAGACACTTCCTCTTACTCGTCGATGCTCAAAGCTCAAAGGTGTTCTGTATACTCGAATAGATAATAATCCGTCTTGGTTCATCGCGGGCAATCAGCATGCGATAGATTCCTCTGAGACTATAGCGCCGTCTGTTTTGTCTTCTAAGGTTATTTTTTTAACCCATTTTACGCTAAACAGCCATTTTCTAAGAGCTACTATTAGATGGTTTCCAAGACAAGATCAAAAACTCTGTTGAAGCTGGTTCCCACATCTCGATAGTTGTTTTCACTTAACCAATGGTCACAGTTGCTTATCCATTCAATGAGGAGATCGTCTTTCAAAAATATATTTATCGGGATTTCTAGATTATCTATGCCCATGCTTCAGAAACGTTCTTTTTATGCAAAATAAATATTACTTCTTGGTTTTGGGCTTTCCTGCACCAGGAATATACTAAAATAGTATTTAAATCTAAAACCCAGAAACTTCAAAAACGGCCTTATGAAACAGTTCTCGAAATTAGGATAAATAAAGCAGATCTTGCCTGAACAATTTAAAAAGATACTGCCAGGAATAGTTGAAAGAACAGTCTTATCTTTCATTTGACATTTAATTCTTCTGCGGCTTGTTAAAAACAAATAAAGCTTAAATACACTTATCTTCAATAAACAAGCTTCCATCTTAAGACTTGTCATCAAAACCCAACATACAAAAATCAACAAAAAAACCAGCGACACTGTCGTGTCAACAAAGTCTTTGTCATTTATCCACCTGTTTAATGAGCTAATAAATTATGAAAACTGTAAAATTATTCGCAAACACGATTAATTACGAACGCAGCGTACCGGTGACAGGCGACAAGCGACAAGCGTGAATATGCTGCTCGTCGTATGGCAGACTAGCGACGGCTGTGGCCTCGACCCGTTGCCGGTCAAGGCATTTGCGCTGCCAAAGTTGCACTGACAGTAAAGTGTGACAAATTTCAGCGAAAAGAATATCAACGAACACAAAAAAATAACACGCAAAAGTTTCGCCATAAAAGCTGTCGGCTGAAAAGCTTTTTAATGTCACTGTTGTCCTGATGTTAGGTTAGTGGCTTCTCAGCCACTGGAAGTCAACTGGAAGGCATGCTGCATGGTAGGACGCTGACTGTTCGCACCACACTCGTGTGAAACTTCGTGATGACAATAAATCAAAATGCCGACATACATACATGCATGTAGGCGCGCATTGCTTTGTTTTCGTGAATGAATTTTGTCTGAAGTTTGTCAGTATTTTGATTTATTGTTTTAATTTTTATGTTGCTCTTGTTTCTGTTGTTGTTGTTGTGATGTTTGTTTTGTAATATTTTGCGGCAAAAAAGCTCAATTGTCGGCCTAATGTGGCATAACTTGTTAATTTGTCGTGTTTGCCTTACAATTATCACATAACTACATATACTTATATACTTCTACACTGGCATATTATATGTACTAATACAAATAAGCCTACCTTTAAGTATAAATCATGGTAGTAGGCTTCTAATTTAAGCACGTCTGTTAGAATTAGGCACAATTTGTCGAGTGTGGTCGCTATCTTATATCTTTAATAAAGGATTTGTACTGTTATTGTGGTTCGAAGAGGGGAACAACGCGCATTAAAAAAAGGAAAATACTACCCTTTCTCCCTTCAGATAGCCAGAGCACTGCGAGGTTTCCCAAACCGAGCCATTAAGGTCACAGCAGATTAATTCTACGAAGACAACTTTCTTCACATATGTGAATATCCACTCTATTACAAAGCTTGAGCTAACCCCAATTCTTCGAAGGCATATTTCTTTACCAAACTGAATATTCACTCTAATACAAAGCTTGAGGTCACTTTACGGCCGAGATTTTTTAGCGTGTACCTAGCATTATTAACAATAATCACCGACTATTTCGGGATAAGACTATCGCAGAGGACTGAAAACTGTTGACATTTCAAGTAAATGTACTGTTTTGACAATACCATTAGTCTGGGTCGTTTGGAAGTACCGATGTCATTTTCTGGTTGACTAATCGTCGGTAAAGTTTCGCATGAGCTTGTTGAGAGCTCAGTACGTTCGTCTTTTGAAGGTCCTCTCGAACCGATGTGAACCACTAGAGCTCCAGTGAGTTCCAATTCTTCAACAAAATAAAATTTCCGTAGTTTTTTGGCGGTTCAGCTAATCCCCTTACTGGATGGCGGCTGCCTGAATTGTTTTAAATAATACGAAGTGTTTTATCGATACATGAGGACTTAGATCTTTCTTCAGATATGTTTTTGGGATCACAAAAGACTTTTTACCAAGTTTTCGAATAGTCTTCTATGAAACAGTTGTTTAAGTACATAGATGATGTTGAAGATTGGACCAAGTTATGTTTCAAAGCGGTTGCTTCGTGATGACTTTTATAGAAAACCCGTGCGGCTTTGCCTCCTTAAAGACTTTGACTTATCAGATAAGATAATTGATATAACCGACTCTACATATTAATCGAGATTTCGATCCGATCCTCTGTACTTGTGAAATCGAAGGTTGATTACATTTTGTTTCGGTAGATCGAGTAACACTGAATCTAGTGAGATGTCTTCCCAAAATGTTTCATATTGGGGACCTTTTATGAAAATATTTGATTATTTTGAAGTGTTCTCATACTAAATGGAGGAGTCTTGAGAATTTATTTGAGTAGTTTAATCAATAAGATCCATATCCCAAAACCAAAAATCGTTGAAGACTCCTTTCCAAGAGTAACCTTCTCTCAGTGAAAAAAGTTGGAATTATGAGACTGAGGGCATTCTCTTAAAGTAGTACATTTCAGGTTATCTTTCGCTCTCATTCTTTGAGAAGAAACTTTGAGTGCTCTCTCTATATTACCGAATAAGTTGTTCGAAAACTTGTACGATGATGAACCAATGAGAAGGAAAGTAATATAATATTCTCCTTAGTGTGGTCCCAACTTGGGATGAAATCCACATTAGCTGATCTATCAATTGAGTCAAACAGTCCAAAAACGTCCGATTGAGGTCAAGTAAGGCCATTTATACTAATGTATAAGTGCTTATGGGTAAGGATAATTTTATCGCAAATTTAAGATTTCCTTTTTTTCTTCTCAAAAACAGTTTATGCTTTGTAGTACAGCTCATTAACTAAAATAATACAGTTCGAGGGAAGTAAATAAGCCACTGGCTGAAATATTTCACGCACAAAAAAATCGTAATTCACAACAGCAAAAGCACACTTTTCAATTTCACACAAAATTTAAAAATGTTTCACCAACCCCAACATTTGCTGTTTAAAAAGCAACGTTCGCATGGCAGCCAGACGCTCGGACGTTTCAAATTTTACTTAAATCTCGAATATTTGTAATTTTTCCTCAATGTAACGTAGCATTTCACTTTACAACTGTGTATGTGTGTATGGGTGTGTGTGTATGTGTCTTCGTGTATTTGCAGCAATAATTGTAGTTGTTTGTGTTATTGTTTGTGTACGAACGAGACTTCACTCAGTGCATTTAGCAGCAACTAGCGTTGGCTAGTAGCGTACACTTTGCTGCACCCATCGCCGCACACCCCAGCAAGCCAACCAGCCAGCATACTTTTGCTGACTGACCTAGTTGTAATTTATTAAAAGAACCAAACACACACATACATACATATCAACAACAGCAACAACAACAAATACTTGTAAATAAGTGTGTGTGTGTGTGTGATTTTGTTTGCAGCAAGTCTGCATGTTTGCCTACATACCTATGCATATATGCAGAGCTGAATATTTGTTTACTTGCATATACATATGTATATCTATATATTAGTATGTATAAGTGTATGTGTTTGTTGTTGTTGTATATGTGAGACTCGGGCGACAGCTTTGGCGTTAGCGTACTGCAATCACTATGAATATTTTATCGTTGCTACTGCACATTTTTTCTTGCCTCCTTTTTACCTTCATATCGCTTGTTTATTGTTGTTGTTGATTTTTTTCACATATATACAAATATATGTATATGTATGTATGTATGTCCTTGTGTGTGTAGAATTTATGCTGCAGCATGTCTTACTTCATTTTAGACTCATTCAACTGTTGGCAGTTAGGATTTTATTTTCATCAAACGTGCTTCGGCAGCAACTGCATGCACAATAATAAGGATGTGGCTGAAATTTACTTAACAGTATAAATATGTATATATGTATAGTGAGTATATGCAGTAGTTGGTCTCTATGGTATATGAGTTGAAGGCATTTTGAAATTTTGCCGTTTTTTAACAGCATTTCATATTCACATACATACATACATACATATATGCTGGACCACTGGTCGGAACTGCGATCCTGTGCTCGAGTTACTCATAGTCCTATCTGCATACCCCTTGTATGATCTATTAGCTATACTCAAGTATAATACAAGTACTCCAAATTTAATAGACAAACTTAACTACCTTTGTTAGGTTATGTTTAGTTGTTGTAATTAAGGTTAGGTCCGTTCGGGTTAGATTATCACTCCAAGAGTTATGAGAACTCATAATTTTAGTAAGCACTCGAACTTCTCTTTCACTTCTTAATTCTATAAAATTAAGAATAATATTAGTATGAAATTAAATTATACTTTCCACTTGTGATCCCTCATAAATACAGCCCATTTTAATAGTGTGCGTGTTTCTGAACGGACAAAAAGGAGTTGGCTTTCGTGATTTAAAAAGAAAGATTCCAAGGTAACTAAAACCGATATGATTATTATAGATGAACAAACTTCAAAACCATTCGTTGTCTTTACGAGGGCTGCTATATATATTTCTGGCCTAATAATGGAAATAAGAATATTTATCAACGAAAATGGTTTTATTGTTTTTCAAAATATTCTCCATCAAGATTTATACACTTTTGCATGCGTTCAAATCAATTTTCGAAGCACTTTTTTGAGCCTTTTTTGAGTGATTGTCAAATTGTGCGGGATCCAACGAGAACAAACCTTTTTTACGGCCAGGTGTTCATGCAATATCGAATGTATGCTGGTGGCAGAAATGCACAGGCATGCCTCTATCTGAAGGTATGTTACATGACGGTCTTGCATTATCAGGTCACGTACGGCATCGATGTTTTCTGGCACAACGGCAGTTTTTGGACGACCTTCACGGAATTCGTCTTTGAGCGAGCGTCGGCCACGATTGAATTCGTTGTACCAGTTTTCACAGTGCTATAGGATGGTGCTTCATAGCCATACAAAGATTTTAGTTCATCGATGCACTCTTGTCGCGATAATCCACGTCGAAAGTTGTGAAAAATGATCGCACGAAAATGTTCACGAGTTAATTCCATTTTTTGGCCGAGATGAATTTTTTAATTCCCTGTAAATAAAACAATTCACGATTAAATGACAAAACGTTCTGAGTGATGTTATGCTAAAAAATGTCAAACTTTCCAATGGAAATGTCAGATTGCACCTGGCAACACTTAGTGTTGCCTAGGCCAGAAATATATATAACAGCCCTCGTAGTTGATCAAACTGCAAAAACATTCGTTGTCTATAGTAGTTGGCAATGTGCGGCAGAACTCAAGGACTGCTATATAAAAAAAGTCAATATATAGCTAATAATCTAGAGAAATGAAGATAATGGCGATCTTCCGAAATTCTTCTGACAATTATGATTAGTCTTGAAAATTTGCCTACCCCATTGTCATGATGTATGACCCAAAAGAGGATAGGGTTAAGCATGAAACACCCGAAAGCCCTCCAAACATTCATTGATTTGTTAAATTTTTTTCCTAATTTAATAACCATCTCAGAATCAAGTAATATCTTTGGAGGAAAAGTCTGAACTTAATGGAATCTATTTTTGATACCTCAATCAGTTTCCACAGTAAATTCAAGTTGCAGTTTGCTTTGTTACAAGAGTATGTCGAACCGTGGATTAAAGAAATACTGGTCTCGTGGAGCTACATTGTTTGACAATGTTCCCTTAGACTGTACATACTTTTGGTTAAGACTAAGATTATTTAAAACATTAATCTAGTTTCTTAAGTACGTTTGACCGTTGTAGGTCAAGAACCTCATCTTATAGATAAAGAAATTATTTTCTTCCCATATCTCTTTACAAATAAATCTACTACATTCTCTATATACTATCTCTACTTCATTATACATATTTACCCCTTGCTCTTATTAAGGGGTTATATCAGTGTAATCCATGAAAAATTAGGCGATTTCCGTGATTATTTTTTTTTAAGAAAGTACTCAATTGAATATTTCGAAGTTTTTTGGGCATTACAAGGTATGTTTTAAGGTCCCCAACTTCTGACATGATTCAAGCCGAATGAGCAGCTGAATCAAAAAAAGGGTATTAAAGTAGTAAAGATATTTCCTCTACAATGACCTACAATTTTTGAAAAATATCAAAAATTAACAAAATGGCGTAGTTCTGAAAAAATTGTAGATTTTTTAATGCCAAATTGACAATTTTTAAAAAATGTCATCTTAGGTCACTGTATAGTAAATATATTCAAGAATACTCAGTTTCAAGAATACTCAGTTTTGAAGTCGATCGGTCAATTTTTCGTTGAGTTATGATGTCAGCAATTTTGAAAAATTTGTTCCGAGAAAAACGCGTTCAAAGTTTCGTCTAAAGCGGCTTATGCCTGCCAGCGGTCGCTCTTTAGAACGCTGACATTCAAAAACCATTCAAGATACGACCTTATCGCTTTCACAGGATATTTTTGAAAGAATTAACTATCGAATAAGCAAAAAATAAAAAATCGATTTTTTGAAAATGTCACGCTGGTATAGCCGCCTAAACCCTTTGGAATTGTGACATTTCAACCAGAACGATTCTTCTTTTATCTGTTTATATGTATATAGCATTCTCGTTTCGACTTCGTCTCATATGTTTATCTCACTCTCTCCATGTTCATAATTTAAACAAAATTTTTCAATTCAACCAAAACTGCCACAATTATTCAAAATTTTTTCTTCTATATATTAATTTAGTCCAAACTATACCTGAGTATCTGCCTCTTTCTATTTTTCTCCTTTATTTAAATTCATTTTAAATTCGATATATCCACTACAACTGTATATATTGCTGTCTCTCTCTCTCTTCATCTATCTGTTTATACTGCATTATTTGCATATCTAATATCTCACTCTATCTTAAATAACCAGTATATTTCATTAACTATCTCTCTCGATTTCTTCAACCATTCCATCTTTGTCTAAGCCCACTTACTAATCAAAACTTTGCTGCAGGACAACATGTTCATTGTTGACTTAGTACCGATTCAATTTGTATTTCCTCTGCTTGAATGCATTCTCATCCGTTTTCTGCAGACAATATGGACATACATATGTACATATATATGTCGAAACATAATTAGACGTTTTCTTTGCTGAAATGTCGAAATTTCAACCAACTACAGTTATATGGTGAGAATAATTACGAATTAAAACAATATGACAACTCATTTCACTCTTCGTTAGAAAATTGAACTTCAGACCCCAGACTAGTCGTGTGTTGATCACAAAGTTCTTTACAGTGTATACAACAACAACTAGAAAGTAATAGTGACATTTATTCGACATTCATTTGGGAATTTAAGACAACATGCAGCTTCCTTCCTTTTTCAGATTGTTTATGCTTACGAGTATATAATGCCTGTCAGTATGTGTCTTCATTTGCATCCATTGCAATGTTAACGAAAGTGAAACAAATTTACTGGCAAATTGTCGATGTCCGGAGGTAGTGCAAAATAAACTCAATCACAAGAAAAACATCAACGACAGTTTATGCTGTTGCACACATGAATGCGCTTTCATATGCTAGTCGAGAGAGTATTAATTAAATATGCGAATAACCACCACATGAATATTGGCGAATATTGAAGATAGCTATGGTGATTGTGGGTTAATATGTGAAAGGACTTAAGTCAACATGGGAAAATTATGAGTGCAGATTTTCATGAAAAGAGTTGGTGATCGACTTTTTTGTGAGGGATCCACTAGTTGTAGAAGTACAACCTAAATCTATATCCATTCTGTATGTTCGCAACCGTAAATTGATCTTAATTAATATGTTCTGACTATCCGACTCATTCTCAACAACGACGAAAGAACCGGTCGGACTACAGTTCGATTCTTCTTCTTGAGGTTTTTTAAAACCTTCCGACGCCATTTTTAATTTGCTGGCCCCTTTTATCTGTTTTTTTTTTGTCTGAGGTCAGCTCTTATTACGAGTTCACCTCCATCAATATTCCCTTTGAACTCAAATATAACCTTTCTTCATACAAATAGCCTTAATTTGTAGTATGAAGTAACAGTAGTTACTTTTCCGTCTATTTATCAACCATCCTCATTTCTTGCCAAGTGTCAGTTTAATTTTTTTTGGTTTCTTTAGTGCCTTGGCAGTGCAATTAAAAACCAGCACATTGTATAATTTATATGTAGTACTTTACTTTGGTCAACGGCGCAAAGCCCTCATGTTACAAAGACACCTTTCTCGTTTGTGTGGTATAATTTGGCAACATCTTTTCTATTTGTGTAAGACAAACCAACTGCTGCAGTGCCACTTACTTGTCGACAGTATTTGCCTTTATCTTCTTATACTATATGCATATATATACACGAGTAAACTTATATAAGAACGCTTTTTGTGGCTAATATTTGTCCTTCATGAGGATTGCAGATACTGCCAGTTAATGTATTTACCGTAATAATAATTTCAATTGCTGCAAAATGTAATATATATTTACGATTCATAAATATTAGATTGTCAAATATCTCCCTTTCGCTTTTTTGCCATTTTCGTTCGATAATTTGTTTCCATCTAGACGACAACTTCATGATACCCTCTCGTTGAAGCCCCCATCCTTATTTGCCAAGAATTCGGACAGCCACTTTTCACAAGCCTCGTTTGAGAACAACTCTACACCACCAAGGGCGTTCGCCATGGACAGGAACAGGTGGTAATCACTTGGCGCTATATCAGGGCTATATGGTGGATGCGATAAAACCTCCCATCCGAGCTCCCGTAACTTCCGACAAGTCATCAACGAAGTGTGTGGTCTGGCGTTGTCCTGATGGAAAACTACACCCTTCCTGTTGGCCAATTCTGGACGCTTCTGGGCGATCGCCTGCTTCAAGCGGTCCAGTTGTTCGCAGTAGACGTTAAAATTAAGCGTCTGGCCATATGGGAGCAGCTCATAGTGGATGATCCCCTTCCAATCCCACCAATTACACAACAAAACCTTCTTGGCCGTCAATCCCGGCTTGCCCAGAGTTTGGGGCGATTCACCGGCCTTCGACCACAACCGTTTTCGCTTGATATTGTCGTATGTGATACATTTTTCGTCGCCAGTCACCATCCGCTTCAAAAATGGGTCGAGCACGTTCCGTATCAGCAGCATGTCGCAGGCGTTGATTCGGTTCAGAAGTTTTTTTTGCCTCAAATCATGCGGCACCCAAACATCAAGTTTTTTTGTGTATCCAGCATTCTGCAGATGGTTTAGAATGGTTTGGTGACTAACTCCCATCTCCTGGGCGATGTCCAGAGATGCCACATGCCGGTCTAATTCGATGTTTTCCATGATTTCAAAGGCGGAAGGATATAATAATTAGGATTAGTTAGGTTTGTGAGGTCCTGTCGATATTCCAACTGAAGCTTCTAGCTATTTCTTAGAAATAATTATGTTTTCACTAAATACTTAAAAACTCTGGATAGGAAAAATCATTAAAGCTCGGCATTGAATTAATGATTTTAGAAGCAAATCTTTAAAGCTAAACGTAAATATGAAAATATGACCAAAGTCAGTTTGAGTCTACGATGCTCTTTTCTTCAAGCTAACCACCACAGTCCTGTGATAATTTTTGGCTTATGGTATCAATGAAGAAACAGAGGATCCATCTCAATGTTTACTTCTTACTTAAGTATCTAGTATCATCAAGGACAAGAGATTTAATCGATGCCGGGGGGTCCTATCATGTCCCAGTTCAGTATGAGGTTTCGACGGCTTAAACTCCGTTTTTGGTAAAACAATAAATCAATTTAACCTTGATTAATCCATCCAACTGTGTGGCGCGCTGTTGTGGGCTCAGCTATAACCGCATAAGCGTTGTCTACGCCAGTCAAGAAGAAGAAGAATCCATCCATCCATCCAATATTTGAACACTAGTCTTGTAAGCGAGGTTTTCACAATCTGGGATCTCTGGAACAACGCTGTAAGGTATTCGAAGCCTTAAGAATTCAATTATATATTTCAGATCAAGTGATCTTTACATGGGTTCTTGTAGGACCCGCAATTCCCATCGTAATCTCGCTAGCCAGAACTGAAGTTGATTAATAAGAATTAATCAAGATGGTTTCATAGATCAGAATTGAAGATCACCATCCAAAGTTTCTTTAAGACGTGTTCCGAGCTGAACTATCGTTCTTTACTGAATCTGGGTATAAATTGCTCACTCGACTTATAGCAGGTAAAGTTCTAAAAAGTTTATTCTATTAAGATTGGATGACTATCTCCCATGATAGAAAGCAACTTGGAATACCTATGACTAGGTAGGACTGCCTTATTCTTCACTTATTCTCGGATCGACTAACAATAGTTTCGAAAACGACCATTTATAGTACTGTCAGTTTAAATTCTAAAACAAGTTTTTTAACTTAACCCCACCTAAAATGAAAACTTTGCAGATTCTCTTTAAACATTTTCTTCAATCAACCATAATAATCTTCTTACCATTTGATTTCATTACGCAGAGAGGCATCTTTATACCTATTTGGGCATAGAAAAAATGAACTGCGAAAATAAAATTGTAAAATGAAGTGATTTTTTTGCTTCAAAGGGTTGTTGCCAAAACCAGCAAAGTTCACATACAGACATACTTGCATACCACAAAATATGGTTATGGTCCCATATGCGAGTGCAACACACATGTTTCTCGGACATGCTTGTGTAGGCTTTAAACAAACCATCCGCATACGAATATGAAAGCTTTGACACCCACATAACAGAATTTAAGAACTCGATTAACTTTTTTGGGTAAAAAAGTATGCTTGCTTGCGGTTGTTCAATATTTATGCGAACCCAACCAGCGTGTAAGACAAAAGCAAAACAAAACTATTCAAGTGGAAAAGCAATAACGGGAAAATAAAAACTTTTGAGTTGTTTCTTTTTTTTTTCTTGTGCTACAATAACAATACATAGTCATATATGAAAGAGTTGATTATTTGACATGTTAAGAGGTTTGGCCGAGCTTCTTCTGCAATCAAAGGTAGCGCTACTGGGTGGTGTTTTTTATAGAATTTTCTGATAAGAAGCAGTTGTATTGAGGAGCCTCTTTTTCAATAATTTAAGTTTAAATTGACCAGTTCTTAATCCCAAAAGCTCATTTAATACAATAGTATCCATTTCCATTACGCTCTTTTAAAAAGGGATGACCTTTATATGGCTATAGAATAATAGAACTAAGATGTGATCAATGGAGTCTTCAGTAAATTTCAACAATGGACAGAAAATTGTTTAATTTAATTTATCCTGATAAGCAACAGTAAACCAGAGAAGGTTTCTGTAATTTAATAACAAAAGTTTATTCGAAATGTTTAATAATTTAAAAATCGATCTCTCCATTGTGACTATTGAGGCAATTACTTCGCGATTAGACTAGTTTGGGTGTGTAGCCATAGCGGGATCGTAAGAAAATGTAATGGCTGATGGTCTTCCCAGACCCGGTACTTCAGTATTACTTACAGGAGATTGGAAACACGTTTAGCACCATTTGCGAGACCTAGGGAAAAATTTCTTGGATCTCACATTTGAACTAGTGGATCGCGATCAGATTCATAGACGGTCTAGGTGCTTTGCTTATATTAAAATCTAATTAAGAAGTAATTTTGCCATCACAAAGTACTGTCCTTAGCGCGTAAGTGTGTTCTTCTCTTGTGGAGAACAGCTGCAGAATATAACCTACCGATAATGTTTGTTGTAGTCACAGAAAATTGCCTCCAAATAATTTGATGAAGAGTAGAGAGAGAGAGAGAGTAGACGGATAAATATTTTGCTCCGCTCCAGTTGTATCTTTTTTTTTAGGATTCTCCATTTATTTGTATTCACGTTTTCTTTCTTTAGTTGCTTAGAAAATATTGCCTACATTTAGGCGCAATTGCCAATTACTGGTGTTTTCTTGGAAAATATTGCCTACATTAGGCCAAATTGACAGTTACTGGTTTTTGACTTTCTTTCCAGTACTGCATATCTATATATATAAAAGAAAGTCGTGTTAGTTACACCACTTATAACTCAAGAACAAAAGTGTTTTGCTACTATACGACACAATGGAACCTTTCAAGCTGAAAAGGCGCTCAATATACGAAAATTAAAAATCCAAAATCTTAAGCTGTTTATCCAAAATATATTCGTAATAAATTATTGAGAATTTAACAAAAGCTCCGACCTTTTTTTTGAAATTTTCACTGAAAGAAGAAAAAATATTGCCTACATTTAGGAGCTATTACCAATTACTGGTGTTTTCTTTGAAAAATATTGCCTACCTTTAGGCGAAATTTACAGTTACTGGTTTTTGACTTTTTCTCCAGTATTGCATATAGTCTACTGTTCAATATGAGTCTACTAAGGAACCATTCAAGCTGAAAGGGCGCTCAAAATTCGAAAATTAAAAATCCAAAATCTTAAGCTGTTTATCCAATATATATTCCTAATAAATTATTGAGAATTTAACAAAAGTTCCGACCTTTTTTGAAATTTTCACTGAAAGAAGAAAAAATATTGCCTACATTTAGGAGATATTACCAATTACTGGTGTTTGCTTTGAAAAATATTGCCTACATTTAGGCGAAATTGACATTTACTGGTTTTCTTTCTCTCCAGTATTGCATATAGTCTACTGTTCATTATGAGTCTACTAAGGAACCATACAAGCTGAAAAAGCGCTCAAAACTCGAAATTTAATCCGTAATAAATTATTGAGAATTTAACAAAAGTTCCTCTTTTTCCTGAATTTTTTACTAAACTCGAACCACTGTTACAACAACAACAACTTCCAGAGTATTACAAATGGCAACCCAGTTAGCGCACAAGCAATAAGAAACGCATTTGATTACGTTGTCAGCTGTTAAGCCTCTCCAGCGCACACTTCTTTCGGAATTAAATTCAAATAAAATGCGAGACACAAATATTATTGACCCAACTACTAGTAACAACAACAACAACACAAACAAACAAAGAAATAAGCAAAAAAAGACAGAAAATACAACTTTCCTATGCAATTGAGAGTAGTGAAAGCAATAACTGCAACTAACGTTATTTTGGCAACGGCATTTTAAGGCCAACTAGATTGGCCATGCAATACACTGCAGTGTGCAGTGCAAACCGAGCCAAAGCAATCAACTGCATTTGAGTGTGTGTGTATGTGTGTGTCCTGCAGCGCAGTTCAATGCTCAGTAGTCAACTATGACGCGACGCTCTTAATTGCACGCTACTGGAATATTTTACTACAAGTTTGCTCTGGGCCGAACAGTTTAAAGTGGAAGTCAAGCAAAAATTGAGTGGTCGCTTATCACTTACTTTGGGGGCAGAACTGGTACGTTGTTTAAAAAAAATTAAGCTTGAAGTGAGTTATCGGAAGTTACTGAGTTGAGTTTTGAGAGTAGCTAACAAACAAAGTCAGTTTTCATAAGTAAGGTAGGTCAAGTTTTGGGCGGAAACGGGTATGGATTATTTTTTAAATTAAAATTTAAAATTTTGAGATTTTAGTTTGGCTTACCACCGGGTCTTAACAGGTTTTGTGTTCTTAGAAGGTGTGCTCATATTATTTCCATTGTTACACTGACATATAATGCCTGTAATTGAGCATCTGGGGAATAGGGAGAGAGAGAGAAAGAAGGAGAGAGTAAGTAAGAGAGCGTATGGAAAATGTAGAAATGCATTATAAAGCACTAAAAACGATGCATGCTCGAGAGAGTACACGAGAGAGCAAGTTAGAAAAAGAGCGAAAGAGCGCATGGAATGCAGAGAGCCTACTAGAAAATGCTAGGTGACCCGCTAAGGCAACTAACTGTCAAATTCACTTGGCAAAACTGCCGAGGACATCGTGTACAACGAGCGATAACTCGTGCGCAGTCGTCAAATTTATGCACTCTCGTCCAAATTACGCTCAATGGAAATTTTTTGAGCAAAGAAGCGTGAAATGTTTGCTTTCTCAAGCGAAGTAGTGAGCTTTATTATTAGCGGACAACAAATAATGCAATTTTCTGTTTAATATCTAACTCGCAAAAATACCGTTACAGTGAGCATGTAAGCATTTACCGTTTGCTCGCTCTAAAAACGCTTTCCACAGAGCGCCGCAATACCCAGCAGCCGACATCTCGGTGAGCTTTCATTCCCAACCCCGAACATCATGTGATTGGAAAAGCTGCAATGCTGCTGCGCGCGGAGAGCCAGAGCCGCGGCAGCGTGCCGACTCTCTGTCAGTCGCCTTGTCGCGCTTAATTTGTGGCCTAGTGTGGTATCAGCGTTCATGCGGTCATTTTGTAACTGAAAAATTTTTATTATTATCTTGTAAAATAAGGCATGCGACTTTTTTCGTGTCTCCTCCAAAGCGTTTCTTGCGTTTTTTGTTTTCGACGTGACGTGCTTTGTGCTGTGTTATTGCTCTAAGCAGTTAAGCCAAGTCAAAACAGTGCATGGAATTTGAATTAAAAATTCAATCAAATGAAATGATAATAAAAGTGTTTTTTTATGGCTTAGAAGGAAATGAAAATAACCGTGCAGACCAGTGCACTGGTCTGGTGCTTATAAATCTTGTAAAAATCAAAAAACAACAACAAAAGCATAAATCTTTGCAACACCTGCATATAGAGGGGTGTGTGAGTGCGTGTATACGAAGGCTTCTCCAGTTTGTTTTTAGCGCCCCAATTTGTGTCAGCGTTTAAGCGCTTGCGGCCATAAAGCGCGCGTATTTACAGCAACAGCAATAACAACAAAGTAAAGCAGTGCTGTGCAGTGCAATGAAATCAAATCAAATGAAATGGAAATGTGTCTAAAACAAATTGTAATAATAATAACAACAACAACAACTACAGTGTGCTAATCAACTGAATATTGTGACCCAAAGTTTCAGTAGCCTATAGGCCTGCATTACTTTCTCACGCCTAATAGTATGCAACAAAAAAGCAAAAGCAAGCAAATAAATAAAATCATAAACGTGTTGTTGTTCTAATGTACCGTTATACCCATTTAGGTGTGATGATTTTCTATAGTTTTTGTGTCAAAGTGTTTGTGTAGTGGTCGCTACTCACACGCTTACATGCTGTTACCCGTGCATACATACATAGAAGCGCATAGTTAGCTAGTAACACGCTCAGCTGCTGCTTCTTCTTCTACTTCTTCCATACAATACAATACAAAAAGTGCCTGGCAAAGATATAAGGTAACTTATTTCAAACTAACTATTTAGATGTTGTTTATGTGTTTATTATAGAATTTTTTTTAAAGTTTTTCTATAGATGAAAAACAATCAGTAGCAATTTTTTGGGGCATGACATGTGCCTGCAATATAATCAAGCGCATTTTTGACGAAGAAAAGTTTTGTGAAGTCTCTAAAATTCAATTTAAAGTCAATAAAATGACTTATTCGATGATTAAAATAAAAATTAAAATTTACTGGATTTGAATTGGGTAAATAACAAAATAATAATAATCGGACAGACATTTTTCGCAAGTCTCTTTTGAGTTCAACTTAACACCACCAATGGACAAGAACAGGTGGTAATCACTTAGCGCTATGTCCGGGCTATCTGGTGGATGCGATAAAACCTCCCATCCGTGCTCCCGAAGCTTCTGACGAGTCATCAACGAAGTGTGTGGTCTGGCGTTGTCCTGGTGGAATACTACACCCTTCCTGTTGGCCAATTCTGAACGTTTCTGGTCGATCGCCTGCTGCAAGCGTTCCAGTTGTTCGCAGTAGATGGTAGAATTAAGCGTCTGGCCATATGGGAGCAGCTCATAGTAGATTATTCCCTTCTAATCCCACCAAACACACAGCAAACACTTCCTGGCCGTCAATGAGAGCTTGGCCACTGTTTGGGACGATTCACCGGCCTTCGACCACGACCGTTTTCATTTGATATTGTGGTATGTGATCCATTTTACGTCGCCAGTCATCATTCGCTTCAAAACTGGGTCGAGTTCGTTACGTTTCAGCAGCATATCGCAGGCGTTGATTCAGTCCAGAAGGTTGTTTTGCGTCAAATCATGGGGCAATCAAATATCAAGCTTTTTTGTGTATCCAGCCTACTGCAGATGGTTTAAAATGGTTTGGTGACTAACTCCCACCTCCTGGGCGATGGCACGAGATGACACATGCCGGTATAACTCGAAATTTTCCATGATTTGATCGGTATTCGTCTTCACAGGTCTTCCGCCGGCTGGCTTATCCATGGTGTCGTTTTCATCCGAAATCATTCCTCCCCAGTTCGAAGCGCTACAGTACCATCCCCCAAAACACCATTAATCTCACGGAACATTTCTCTAGCGGATTTGGCTTTAACGAAGGAAAACTTTAAAATAGCGCGAATTTCGGCGTTAGTGAACTCCATGTTTACACGTTTATAACTGTTGAACGCAATATCCAAACTAATCATGCTAAGCGTCGTTTTATAGGTTATGTCAAGACCTTTCACAGATGTGTATATTGCCATTTACGTATTCTGTAGAGCTTTATAGCCGCGAAAAAACGGAAAAAGATAAACCAACCAATATAATGTATTATATAATTTGAGAAATGGGGTAATTCCTAAACCAAATTCAACTATTTGTGCCACCAAGTTATATTATATCCAATATTTTACGTTTACTTAATTTTGCTCATGTATCTCTCGTACTAGGCAATATACATATGTGGTATAAAAACCACCAGATGTTTGAAATTCCGAATATGAGGTATATGAGGGCAAGAGAAAATATTGGCCTGATTTTACCCATTTTTGACACAGACGCAAAATATTAGAAGGAACACCTCTCCTTTGAGGTACTTTAGAATATCACAGAAATTTATAGATATTTTCCATAAAAAATTAGCCGTAAACTTCCTCATGAGGTCCTCATGTGCAATGTGTTAGCTAATTTTTTTTTAAATTCCAAATTGATTAGACTATAAACTCAACAAGTTTCATCTCACGGCATTTTTATAAATGAGAGGTGCTCAAATATATTTTTGAGTCCTTGAGATGTGGTGTTTCAAATAGCATTCAGTGTTTCTCCATGCAATCAATTCGTTATTGAGAATTTGTGCTAAGAGTTTATTAAAGAAAAATCATTACACCATTTTTATACCCTCACAACTAAGTTGCTAAGAGAGTATAAAAGTTTTGTTCACATTACGGTTGGTTGTATGTTTTAAAACTAAAAGAGTTAGATATAGTGTTATATCTACCAAAATGATCAGGGTGACTAGTAAAGTTGAAATCCGTTGTTGTTCTGTTCGTCCGTCCGTGCAAGCGATAACTTGAGCAATATGTTTCTCGCTACCTTAAGAAGGTTGGTTTCGTAAATGTAAAAAAAAAATCTGTCAACTACCACGCCCACGTGTCCCCACCCCCTATTAAGTTTTTTGTACATACGTAAACTTCGAGAGATATATCAACCAAACTATCTAGAGTCTTTTTCTTGAGACATTTCTTGATACAGTCTAAAAATGGAGAAAATCGGATTATAGCCACGCCCGCCTCCCATACAAAGATTGCGTTGAAAATTACTAAATATGATTTAATTCAGTAAGAAAAACACCAGAAACCTTAAATTTCTTTATAAAGATGGTACTGAAGGACTGCACTCAAATTGGTATACAAAAATTTAAATGGGCCCACTTATGGGTCAAAAACCATATCTCCGAAACTGCTCGACCAATTTCAATACAAGCCTAATCGGTTCACAACCACGCCTACTTCCCATATACCAGAACTGTGAAGTCGATCTGAATCGTTTACTTTACAATATATAAAGTAAGCACTAGTGAAGATGTTGGAATAGAACTTTGCAAAAATACTGCATTTATAATGTGGCACCGCCCTTCTAAAAATTGCTGAAATCAGTCTTTAAGTTTTCAAGGTCCCATATATAGAACATGAGCACCTCAATGCTTATAATAACGAAAAAATAAGTAAGTCTCTCAGATATTGTAAAGAAATTCAGAGGGAGTATTTTTCTTCCGCTAATATGTCTCCGTGCCAAAAATTAGTGAAATCCGGTCATAACTTCATCTAGCTCCCGATACCTATGTGGGTCAAATTATGTTTTATATTAATAAAATTAAATAAATAAATTGCGAGAGTATGAAATACTCGGCATTTAGCCCTTCCTCACTTGTGGAAAATAAAATTCATAAGATCCGATAGTAGTCTACTTGAATATATTTCTCAATTATGATCGAGGAACGCTTTGATCTTTGAGTTTTGAAGGAAAAGTTACAGTTAGAGGGGGGAAATAAGCAGTAAGAATCTGAAATCCAAATTTAATACGAATTTTGGCATAATTCACTAATTTCACTAAAGTGTCTGTGCAAAATAATCGAAATGAAAATATTACTGAGAATTTATTTAATTAAAAATATAATAATTAATAATAAATGCTTCCCATATTATTGTTAACAACTGAAACCACACTTGTAACCGTCTTTCTGTAACTTTCTGCGTAAAATACAATATTATATTAAAAATAATATTTAAATTATAATTACTTGACACGTTATTTTAACTAAAAGCACCGACACAGATATGTGGAATTGCTTGTGCATTGGCGCATAAGTTTCTAAGTTTCACCACACTGGCTTATTTACTGCGTTGCGGGTTAATCTGAATTTCCAGCGAGTAACAAACTTTTGAGTGCCGACAAATTAACAAGTAGATATAAGCAACCAAATACACACACACACAGACACCCATATATGTATGTGTATATTTGTCTATGCCCGCTGCACGCTCATGCATAACTTTTGCCTCAACCAACTTACATGCGCTCATAGTCTCTGTTTGTATATGTATGTATGCGAGCCAGTCATTCTTGGTAGACTTCAATAGCAAATATGCTGCTCAACTCAAAATTTAACGTACCGAAATTTCGCACCCACAACGGAGTAAAAGCAAAAGCCGCACGGAGACTACGCCATATGTTGCTGTGCTGTGCTGTGTCTATGCTACTCTATGCTGTGCTTTGTAGATAGGCATGTATAGTCTTGTGGACCCTTGGGTTTGGCGCAACGACATGTGCATTTAGATTTGCGGAAGTACTCCATTTTTACTTTACATATTATGCGCTTTTATGCAATTTGATGCATTTGCCTGTTGGCAATTAGTTGTGCGCGCGTGTTGGCGAAGGCTTGAAAGTGATAAATTTTGAGCGTGTGAAGGCACGTTTACTTTATAAATTGTTTAAAATGTGTTAATTTCGGAGTTGGTTGTGTTTCACTTATGCGTTTAGATGATTTTGATTGTGTGCTACAGTGCGTATGAGTGATGTGGTTTTATAGTTGAGGCACAGTTGCACTATTTATGATATTTTTAATTTGTTTAAGTTGTCGGCTATAATCGCTTAAAGCGGTTCCTACGCCAAATATATATATATAATTTGTGGTATGGGCACGTAAGACAAATGCAGAAATATTTTTTTGAAGTTAAAGTTATAATTTTTGTTTTAAAAAATTCAAAATAAAAACAAAATTTCAAATCCCGCTAACTTCATAAACTATTTTGGTTGATTTTGTTAAATTATTTTACAAAAATGCGCACGTATTCGTAAAATTTCTAAAAAAAAAACTGATTTCAAGTATAAATTCAATGCACAAGTTTATAGCTAAATTATTCCATTTGGGTGCTACAGTGCGTATGAGTAACTAAATTTCATATGCTACTCTCTATTTCACTCTTTACTGCCTTCTTAATACTCCAATTGTTGTTGTAGACGATTCGCACAATTTTAGTGAGTTTATAGAAACATTATTGATTTGAAAATGTTAAACAATAATTTTAAAATTGGTGGATTTCTTAAGGTTTGAACTTTTTCCACTACTTAAATAACTTGTTTTGCTTTTAGGTAAAATTAAAAATGTTCAATTTCTTTGCATAATTCTTAAACAAAATTAATATTCGTGAATTTTATAATGGATTCGATACAAAATGGTTCCCAATATGATATAATTTGTGTACAACTCGGCGTATGAGTAACATATTCACTCTCTATCGCCATATTTTATTTAATTGTTCAGCTACTGGTTCTCAAACTTTACACTAGCTAGAGGAAAGTGAATGAAATCAAACTAAAAAGTATTAGAAATAAATAGCATTTTTTGTAGTTTCAGTAGTAGAGCCTTATTACTGGCACTGAATAATTTTGTTGTTTAAAAAGATATTAGACGTTGATTTACTTTAAAAAGCATCCATTTACTTTCCAAATTATTTAAAATGCTTAAATTTTGTCGGATACTCAAAATGTTGTGTGATATATGTGAGTATTTGGGTACTACGAGGCGTATGAGTAACCATTCTGTTTTGTAGTTGCAAAATTTTTATGAATTCCATATTAAAATTATTAACATTAGGGTGTAGTTTTAATCTGAATATTAAAATAAATCTATAACGAATTCTCTTTTGATACAATTTAGCTTCTTTTATTTTATTTTTGATTATATAGTATACTAATCTATCTCATCAAATTATCTATCTTCATTAACATACATCGATCATGTAAATCCTTTCTTCTATGCCACATTCTCTCTGGATGTGGTTTCAAAAACAGTTTTTTTTTCATTTCCGTTTGATTTTCTGCCGAGTTTTATATGGACTGTAACCCCTAACCAGTACCCTTTGTATCCAGAATGTCAATGCTTAATTACTGATTTACTATAGTAGAAATAACATCTCTTGCTGCTTATATTTGTCAATATTTTATATTGAAATCGCCTAGGGTGATTATTCCAGTTATGCGATTGACATTTAATATTTCAACGTAGTTTGCTTTTGAATGTCCAGATCTAAGTTATAACTCTATTATAATGTTTTCGTTAAATGGGTAATGCGAATCGCTCTGTATATCAAATAGTCTTGGACAATGTGATATATTGAAAACTAAAAGTTTTGGAAGGCAATATATTTGAATCAATGATAAATCTGGACGAAGAAAAAATGTTAAAATTTTAATTTTTGACAGTCTGAATAAAAAAATAGCCCCCCTATTGCGACTGTCGCCTGGCAGTAGAATAGAATCCAGTCGATTGAGTCGATTATATTTATTTTTTTGCTATTGTGTAACTTGATCGACAAAATTCAAAATGAAAAGCATTCACAGTTGATGGTTGAGCGACTGATCGCCACTTACAATAGCACTTATAGTCGACAATCGCTCAGTAGTTGATTATCTGCTGCCAGTCACTTTATAACTTTTCGAAAAATCATGTCCACTGCCTTAAAAAATTGAGTTTTTAGATAGCTTCCGTATACCTGCAAAACACTTCCCTGACGTGGCCAAATGAGCGAAATTTCTAAAGTCTATCTTTAGAATTTTATACGGATCGATGAAAATCGATTTTTTTTTAATTTCAAACCCACCTAACCCCCTAAAGAGTTGCTCCTTTCTCAATTAGGATATATAAAGCTAACTTACAAAATGAACTATTATTGAAAATAAGCTCATTTAACTCGTATTCTGAAGGATATCTGTCGAACTGGCACTCTGTGGTAAAGATTCAAGTTATTATTTTCAATGCTCGACGTCTCTGTATTTCCATACAACAACAAATCATACCTGAGACTTTTAAGTTACGTGTCAGATAATTATTGAAGCTGCCCCAAGGTCAATGCAAAGCAATCTTATAAGAACTATATTAATCCAAATGAAGTTGTATGCATATATTCAGAGCTAATAGCCAATATATTTCTTTTTGTTAATATTTTTATTATATATTACTCCTGCAAGGAGCATGGGCCCACAAAAATAAAATAGAAATTAAAAAATTTGTTTTTTGAAATTCCTTCACCCCTATATAACAACAAAAAACAAGCAAAAGCAAAAAAAAAACAAGTAAGGAAGGGCTAAGTTCGGGTGTAACCGAACATTTTATACTCTCGCAATTTATTTATTTAACTTTATTTATATTATATAATACACAATTTGACCCACATATTCGTCATATATATTGTATAAAGTCCATGGAAACCCTAATATTAGGTTAGAATGGGGCTGCCACACTATTAACAAAGTATTTGTGCAAAGTTCTGCACCGATATCTTCACTAGTGCTTACTTTATATATTGTAAAGTAAACGATTCAGATCGTCTTCAAAGTTCTGGTATATAGGAAGTAGGCGTGGTTGTGAAGCGATTTGGCCTATTTTCACAACATATCATTGGGATGTAAGGAAACTATTACAAACCAATTTTCATTGAAATCGGTCGAGTAGTTCCTGAGATATGGTTTTTGACCCATAAGTGGGCGACGCCACGTCCATTTTCCATTTTGTAAAAAAATCTGAGTGCAGCTTTCATCTGCCATTTCTTACGGGAAATTTAGTGTTTCTGACGTTTTTCGTTAGTGAGTTAACCCACTTTTAGTAATTTTCAACCTAACCTTTGTATGGGAGGGGGCGTGGTTATTATCCGATTTCCACTTCCCCAAAAAAAAATACATCCAAATATGCCCCTTCATAGTGCGATCCTTCATACCAAATTTTATTTCCATAGCTTTATTTATGGCTTAGTTATAGCACTTTATGTGTTTTCGCTTTTCGCCATTTTGTGGGCGTGGCAGTGGTCCGATTTTGCCCATTTTCGAAAGCAACCTTCCTATGGTGCCAAGAAATAAGTGTGCCAAGTTTCATCAAGATATCTTAATTTTTACTCAAGTTACAGATTGCACAGACGGACGGACGGACGGACGGACGGACGGACAGACAGACATTCGGATTTGAACTCCACTCTTTACCCTGATCACTTTGGTATATATAACCCTATATCTAACTCGTTTAGTTTTGGGTGTTACAAACAACCGTTATGTGAACAAAACTATAATACTCTCTTTAGCAACTTTTGTTGCGAGAGTATAATAAAAAACTTGCTTTTGAAATTCCTTCACTCCTATATAACAACAACAAACAAGCAAAAGCAAAAAAGAAATAACATCGCTGTCAGCTTTTAAGCCACCAACTTGTACTTAAAGAAGCACATTTTGCCCTCAGACCAACAGGCATTTTAATCAGCTTAGCATTAATTAGACAAAATGTTGCCAGCTATTAACCACAGAATGGTGTGCAAGCGCGGTAACAGTGTGAAATTGTTGTAGTTGCAATTTGTTAGCATTAATAGAAGCAGTTTTTTTATATTTCTATTAAATAAGTCGGCGCTTGTATATGTATATGTGTCTCTGTGTGTGTATGTTGTTGGTGTGCAAATGCCAGTATGCATAATTAACTGTTAAACACCAGCAAAATAGCGGAAATTTTATTTAGAAAAATGGCGTTAAATAAAAATGTAAATAAATCTACATATAGACAGATGTATATATGTATGTATTTATTTACCGTTATGAAATACAATTTACCGTTATTCTAAAAAATGCGAAAAATAATAAATAAAGAGGAGAAACCGCATTAGCAGAGTTGTGCCGCTGCAAACATTAGTTTCGCCAAAGCCGACTGACGCGACATTGTATTTTATGTATTGTTGTTGCTGTTGTTGTTGTTGCTGGTTTTTGTTTTGCCAGGCGCCATGCATTATCTACCGTGTGCTTGTACGCTCGCTCGCTCACAGCACTGCACTGCACTGCACAGAAACAAAACAATTTGTTATGCAACTGCAACATGCACGCATTCAGCAAATGTTTTTTGTTGTCATTGTTGTTGTTGTAGTTGTTGTGGAGGCGACTGGCGCCACGGCATTGCGGTTTCGTTCGTCGCTGGCCCGCATAACTTGCCAACTGTTTATGCGCCGGTGAGTCTGTGTGGCTGTAGGGGTGTAGCACCTGAAAAAGAAGCTGTGTCTACAGGCAGTGATGCATTTGTGTGTGTGTGTGTGTGTGTGTTTATGAGACTACAAACATACATATAAATATATTGCAAGTTATGAAAGCCATGTTACTCTTTTATTCGCATTTTTTCCAAATTATTTTTTCTTCCACGTTTTGTTTATATTAATGTTGTTTACTGTGTAGTAGTAGTTGTTGTTGTTATTGTTTTTGTTGTTGTTGCACACACATAATTTATGCGCGCATCAGCAATTGCCAACAATGCTGATGAAAACAGCAACAAACAGCATAGTCCAGCGTATATTGCAGACCAACGCAAGCATCGTTATGTTGCATATTCATTACGCTCTGCGTGGACCACAACAACAACAACAACAACAAGTGTAATACACACGCATACTTGTTGTTTGCGGTTGCTTGTTACACCTGTGCGTCCACCACAGTTCGGGGCCGGGGGTTATTAAAATTATCGCTTTGGCTGGTAAATTAAATGAAATGAAATATTTCGCTGGAGAATACATTTCAACCACGTAACGGTATTTTTTCCTTTCTTTTTTTTTTTTTGTTTTTGCATAGTATGGCTATATGTTCTCATCTGGCTTGACCTGTTAATAATTTTAACAATTTTAGTTCGATATTCAGGCAATTTAAATGCAGCAGCATAATTTTAATTCAGCAATTTGGAGTCATAAATTCGATGGTTGAAACAAAGAAAAAATAATTTTGCTCGGGAAAATAGCCAACTGGTTGATAATGATGACAATTTCAATGAGAATTCCATCGCTGCAAATAAATTAAGATCTCTTTAGATGTGGGAGTTCCTAAAAGCCAACCCAAGTGAGATATATGGAGAAATTGGATTGACCTAAACTTGAAATATATCACACCTGATCGCGGTTGAAAACCCTGAACGCTTCGTGAGTGTGAAATTATTGAAATAAGAACTGTAATAATTTGCAAGACTTTCTTCAGCAGTCTCCTCTAGAAGGTCCAAATCTATCAAAAGGCAATTCTTGGTTTCAGTTGTTTGGGCTTTCTGTGAACGCACTCTAGGGCAGCTTCTGTTCATCAAATATGCTTGGAGGCAAAAACAAAAACTTCTCTTAGATCAATGTGCGCTAAGGTATTAGCATGGAATGCTGGTCTAGCTAAATTCTGGCTTTTTGGGGCTGCTTTAGGCTGGGGAGTCTATACAATAATTCTGTAGATCAAAGCAAAACAATTTTAGGATTCAACCTAATGAAGACGTAAAACGCTTCGTGAGTGTGAAGAACCACACCGGTCCATTTACAAAGAGTAAGCTTTTCTACCTACTCCCTTCAAATTCAAAATAAATAGTATGACCAATCAAGTCGATCGGAACTAATGATCTGAAACAACTAAAAAAGTCGACCGAGTTATCATGTCTTAGGCGTATACCAATTTATTCGAGGTTTCAGATAAGTAGAGCATATTGATAAGAACATAATTTAAGGTAGAGGTAATGAAAATGAGCTTGTATGTTACGCATGAGGAATTCGGGTCGTTCGTGCTTTATTATTCCTTTTCAAAACTATAAAGCTATTATCTTATAGGGAAATATCTGAATACGGTATCACATTGACAAAGGAATTGCGATTGTAGTACTAAGCTGATCCTTAAATGAGGGTTATTGGATGGATATCTTTTTCCATAACTCATTATTTATTATTTAAAATTGTCATCTGAAAGCTTGATCCACGAAGGTAAACCCATGCATGCATGATAATCTAGTAAGTAAAAAAAAAGGAAACATTTTACTAATTCTTTTTAGCCAGATTGTTAGCTACAAACATTAAGGTTATATAGTTAACCGATCTGAACAATTTCTTCGGAGGTTATATTATTACCTTAAGCAGTAATCCATGTCAAATTTCGTGAAGATACCACGTCAAATGCGAATTTTTCCATACAAGCCATTGATTCCGATCGTTCAGTTTGTATTGCAGCTATATGTTATAGTGAACCGATCTGAACAATTTTTTCGGATATTAAATTATTTCTATGAGCAATAACTCACACCAAATTTCGTGAAGATATGTAGTAAAATGCGGAAGTTTTCCATAGAAGCCCTTGATTCCGATTGTTCAGTTTGTAAGGCAGCTATATGATATAGTGGTCCGATATCGGCAGTTCCGACAAATTAACAGCTTCTTGAAGAGAAAATAACATCTGCAAAATTTCAAAACGATATCTTAAAAACTGAAGGACTAGTTCGTATATATACAGACAGACAGACATACAGACGGACGGACATTTCTAAATCGACTCAGTTCAACATACTGATCATTTATATATATATACTTTATAGGGCCTCCGAAGCTTCCTTCTGGGTGTTATAAACTTCGTGGCAAACTTAATATACCCTATTCAGGGTATATAAAGATTAAAATAACACGAAGTTTTTACTGACTCTCAATAGAAGGAAATGTAGGAGCTTGAGCGGCATACTCACTGGTCACAGACTGGTGGTGGCGCACGCCTACAAGATGGGGCTGACAGATAGCAAAAAGTGCACGAAATGCCAAGAGCAAGGTATCATAGAAACAATGGAACGTCTCCTGTGTGCTTGTCCTGCGTTGTCAAGGCAACGGCTTCAGCACTTGGGGACTTCACAGTACGATAATCTGGAAAAGATATCGTTACTGAAACCACATCACCTTTTGAAATACGCGTGAAGTGCAGGTGTCCTGACTACTTCTCATTGACGGCACTCCATCTAGTATCGCAAAGGACCAAAATCGATCAATGTGTGGCTCATTGGTCTACCATATTAATCTAAATTAACTATTAGTTCGGTGTGAACTCCAACAACTCCGAAACAATTTTTGTCAAAAGAAATGAAAGATAATAACTAGTCTTTAGAAAAGTCATCGCTTTTTTTTCCGAACCCCTTAGTCTCAGTTGTAACTTTTAACTACTTATAGACTTCTTTGGCCAAAATAAACCACCTGAAGTAGCTGGTATGAACGCAGTAACCGGCTTTAATTCGAAGCTGAGCTCCACTAACCAAGAAGACTGTAATAATTGCTCGATTGGGTGGGCTCAATCAGGAGTTAATGGGTCCAAATCGTTTAATATGAGTTTTATGTTGTTATGATGGTGATGACGAACTGGCGAGGCGAAGCGCATTTTAGATCTTATCTCCCTGTGAACAATGTTTTTTTCTCACTGTTTGCAACACTAATTACTTCAGCCAACTAACTAGATCTCGATAATTACTTGAGTCCGTATTTCATATCATTAAGAAGGAGGGGAAGATATTTAGTGGGAAAGCTTCATTAATATCAAAAATCTAATACATCCACAGTACATTTACAACATAGTTTATATATATAAATTTAATTTGGTGGATCAATATATCCTTATAGCCAACTGTCTCCTATGCACTTAATTCTGACGAATGCGCTAAAAAACTTCAAATAAACAATACTATACATACCATACACACAACAAAAAAAAAAACTCAAGACCACATTGCCCATTATATATTTGCCGAGCATGTCATATCAATTCGATTGCAGCGCTTAACCTTGACTGAGCGAGTCTCAATGTGGGCGGCACACATTGCTACCAGCATTGGTTTATATGTAGACATGTGCATATTAATCTTTATTTATTGGTTTCCATGCAGATACTATATCGGTACTTGGCGATAGCGTTGTGTTGTGTGCTCGTGTGCAATGCTTAAGCTCAAGGGTATATTAAAATAATAGAAGCAACAACAGCAGCAACAATAGTAGGGGTAGTGGATAGGCTTCACAGCGATTTCGGTGTCTGATTTTTACTTGGCATGCCGTGTGATTTGAGTGTGAATTTACGTTCTGGGGTCGAAAGAACAAAATTTTTGTGACTTTGATTGAAGAATTGGAATTACATGGAATTTTTTAATGAACATGCTAAGATTTCAGTGAAAATAATTGTTTAAAAAATTGTTTTTAAGCTTCTTTGGTGTACTTATTTCTGCAGTGAAGTGAAACGTTGCCTACTTTTAGGCGGGAAGTGAATTGGAGTTCCAAAAAGCGTGCAATAATGCTGTTATTCGGTGTTCCGAAACTTATATTGTAAATTTTTTTAATAAAATTAAATTTTTAAAAAAGTTTCAATGTTGAATATAGACAAAATGTTGCCTACATTTAGGCGTGAAGTGAGTTAAATAGAATTTTACGGTCTTCTAACGTTAAAAGATTGAAATCATATTCATTAAAAAATATTTGACATGCCTTAGGAGTCCAATTTACGCAGAAAAGAAAACGTTGCCTACATTTAGGCGGAAAGTGAACTGGAATTCCAAAAAGCGTGCAATAATGATGTTATTCGGTGTTCCTTAACTCATATTGTATTTTTTTAAATAAAATTATAATTGTTTTTGTTAAAAAATATTAAAAATAAAGTTTCAAGGTTTAACGTAGAAAAAACGTTGCCTACATTTAGGCGTGAAGTGAATTAAATTGCATATTATGGTCTTCTAACACTAAAAAGTAGAATCATAATCACTAAAAATTATTTGTTCGTGTTTTTGGAATTAAATTTAGGCAGAAATGAAAACGTTGCCTACATTTAGGAGTAAAGTTAATTAAAATTAAATGCCAATAAATAGTGCAAAGTGAATAATACACAGGAAAATCTAAAATTTAGTGAAACAAATATCACAATTTCGGGAAATCTATCAATATATGCGTTCATAATGGTATCATGTCTGTAAACCAAACTGAAGATTCTCAAAATATTTTGAGAAAATACAATAAATACGAAAATAAGACCAAAAGTGGCATTCATTCCAAGTAATAAGTTAATTAAACTGAAATTACGAAGGAAAAAATAAATGATAATTAAAATATTTCAATAAAATTCTATAAGCGAAAGGTCAAATAGTCGTTGCGTGTGTTTCACAACCTTGAAACTGGCAATTATTTAAATGAAAACACAACAACATGCAAAACTAGTAATGAATTAAAAGCAAAAATAAGTAGCATAACAGTAAATGCATTGAATAAGTGCGCCAACAGCAGCAGCACTTCAACAGCAGCATTGCTGCTGACGAGTGTGTGGAGTGAGGTGAGAGAAGAAGAGCAAAAAAAAAAAAACAGAGAAAAAAGCAGAAAATCATTGCTAAAGTTGCATTAATTGAAAGGTGAAATTATAATTTGCCGCGCAGCCACGTTGCATGCCACTTGACTTACGCAAATTAGTAGGAACTTGAACTGAGCGCGAAGGAGAGTTAAGTAACTGGTGGGCATGAAGGATGAGGTGGAAGATAAAGATAAAAAGTAGCAGCACATTAGTTTAACTGCAACAGTAGTAGTTGCCACACGTGCCACAAAATAACATGAACTTTACAAATGTAAATCTACACACACATTTCTATTAATGTGCTCCAGTGTAAGTGTTATGTAAAAATCGTTGCATGCGCTTTAGTGCACTCGTAAAAATGCAATTGCAAATAGAATATAAAAATCAATTGACCGAATTGTGTTGCGCATAAAAACTTCTTTTATATGCATGCCACGTGAGATAAAATCACAAAAAAAACCAACAGAAAGTAGTAAAAAAGGAAGTCATAGTAGTAAAAGGACTGCATAACGAGACGAACAAAGGCAGTGATAGTGGGTGTAATATGATAATTGCTGTAGTGAGCAGGTAGTCGTTGTGTAATTGTGTAATCAATGTGGTGCTTTTGTTAAATGGTGTGAGCCAACTACTTGTAAATATACTGCAAATTATCTCTATTATTTCATTTCATCAATTTTACTGCAATATCAGAACCTGTATTAATATCAAAAATTTTCAATAATGATTATTAATTGTAGTCATTACCTATGAGTTTATTATTTTCTCTTTTAAGTATTTCATTGAGGATTAATTACTATTGAATATACTTCTACGAATACTATTTAATATAATTAAAAATATTTTGGATCAAGAAAAAAATTCAAAAATAATCAAAAGTAATTAAAATAGAGATATTTTATAATGATTATCGCTTTAATGATTACTAAAGAAAATAAATTTCGCATCTTTGCTTTGTAATCATATTTTTCGCTATCTAGTTTTTGAAATATACAGATCAAAAGTAATCCAATATAATTACTATTAAGTAATGATTACCAATTGTAATGATTACCTATTAATTTTTATATTTTTTAAATATTCTTCCATTGCCATTATATAAAAGTCGTATTTCAAAATGATTACTAACTGTAATGATTACATTTACATTACCAATTACTACTGTAAATAAAAATGGAATCAAAGTTTATTATAGAAACAAAAAAAAAACAAATATTAATCTAAATTATCAACAAGATTACTTAAGGACTTTGAAACAGTAGTTAAATAATAGTAATCAAAGTAATCGGTAATTGCAATATAATTAATTGTTTACCCTATTCTAGATCCCTGCTCTATAATAGCCTCTTCAAGTACTATATAGAAGGTTTGAAGCATTAGCAATAGTATGAAGAGAAGGGTTCTCAGAGAGAAATAATATAGATCTCAACATTTTATGAAGCTTAGATTTATTTTAATAATAAAAATATATAATTACTTTTAGGTACTTAATCACATACTTAAACTATTTTTTCTTCTTCTTTTTCAGGTATGTAAAATAAATGCATTATAGAAACCATACAATTACTTTCGATACGGTATGTACATACTTATAATGTTTAAAATACTTAAAATTTCAAGCGTCGAGAATTTCTTAAATTTTTGAAAGTAGGATAATTATAAAAATTAATTATTTTTTAAAGAATTTGAGGAAGGATGGATAGGAGGATAGAGTTAAAATGTCGATATTAAAAATAACTTAAGGATTTGGGTGTTTCTCATTACCATCTCTCCAGCCATAACACTTGACTGTAATTTAGTACCTAAGGACATATAAACTATATTGTAGTAAGTAAGGTCTGTATGAGTCTGTATGCTCTGTTGCAGCAAGCTTTATATTTAATTAGAATTCTGTGTCACCCTAGATAGCACGATTTTGGCGTACAGTCAGAAAAGTATAATAATGATATCGTGAATATCTCATATGAAGACTAGATGTGTGTGCCAGATTTTTTTTTCTCAGGTGTGGCTGTAGGTGCAGTGTAATTAAGTTGAGTAATGAAAGTAGCCATAAAATTTGTATTAGCATAATTGGGCAGATGAATGAGTATGTAAGCGAATATAAAATTTCACAATTTGGCGTAGTAAAAGAATTTTTTGTGTAATAATTTTATAGGCCTACATAGTACTAGTTGCGCCAGAAATGAATCTCTCTTATATTCAACATTGTCTTATATTCGAATGACAAGACAAGTTTTTGAAATAACATTAATTTGTTAGAGCTGAACTGAATTTTATTTATTTTGTCGATTATATCATTCTTAAAATTAGTTTTTTGAAACAGGTGGCAACACTTCTAAAAAAATAAATGACGAAAATTTACTTTTTTAACTGGTTTACGGCTTGACATTTATTTATTTTATTACATTTAATATCAAATTTAAATTTTTGAACGGGTGGCAACGCTTTAAAAAATTGTATACCTAATATTTTTATATTAAGATCTTATGGAACTATTGATGAACACACCATTGTACTGTTTATTTATCTATAAAATATTTTCACTTAAAATTTTCAAACAGGTGGCAACCTTTCAACATATTTTGTTTTATATTATTTCAAAATTTTTTCAAATGAGCCAAAAAATATTTTAAATGATTCAGGTTTCATTAAATTACCGCCTGCTTTCGTGACGCAAAATTGTTGCGTAACGCAATTTCGTTGCACTCGATAAATTTAACTATTTTTGTCTAAAAATGATGAAATTAATTAAATTATAATTATTCATATTTTAATCGTAAATATTTGTATGATATATTACACATATTCTACCTACATTAAGTACGGATCTATAGTTTTATACATTTTATATATACAACGCATATAACAATGCCAACTATCACACACACGCACGAGTTTTTACCTTCAATTCAGCTCAAATTATGCTGAAAACTTCCACTTGCCGCCTGACAATGCAACATTATCTATTTCGTGATTAACATTTTAAAAACTCATTAATTTCTTGCTTTCATGCGTGTCTGATGGGCTGTCATAAAGATTAAACAGCTGATAATGACAACGCTAAAACAATGACTGACATTTTGTTGAAAAGTTTGGCAACATGCGAACATATGCTTGTTAATGTACATACATATATCGCTATAGATATATATGAAGGAACTTTTTGCACTCCTTTTTTGCCACAAATATGACTAAACTTATTTTTAAATACACACATATGCTACGCAAAACAAATGTGAGAGCTTAAATATCGTGATTCAGCGCATTTTATTTGCGCCTGCAAATGTTACTCATACGCCATGTGGCACGCACACTCACAGCTCTACTAAATTACTATTGTGGCTTGCCAGCGTGGATTAGAATTGAATTTCACATTTTCCACACAAAAATGTGCTAAATTTAGCCAACTTGCGGTAAATCTCTCATTTCACCGTTATTCAATTTTTGGCGTATTAATTTCATTCCACAAATTTTGCGTGAAATAATATTATTTTTGTTAGTTTATTATGATTTTTGCCAGCATTTTGCAATTTTCTGTATTTCTACTTCTTCTCATTCGTTTATTTATGCATTATTTCGTTTTTGCTTTGTTTAAAGTAATATTTTTTTTCTCCATATTTTGCTCTAAATTCATCCCGCTTGTAATTGTGCCAGCAGTTCTTTTTCGCTGAGTTTGGTTGCCACCCATCGTGCTTAGTTGCTTTATTTTATGCAACTGTAAGCCGTAGGCGGCGTTATGTGACTGTTGTTTTATGTACAATTCCGTACTGCGTTGACTTCTGCGAGCGCAAAGCAAGGAAAAAACATTTATTTTTTGTTATACTCGCTCGGCTTGCTTACAAGTTGGTGGTTTTTGGTTGGTTTTTCTTCCAGTTGGCTTTCTTGGTTCAACGGCGATCACGCATTTGCGGCGCTTGCGGTATTGATTAGCTGGTTTTGGCCAAAATGCAAATTCGAAGTCAAGTAATCACCGCTAAGCTAAAGAAATAACCGTAGACAGATAAATATAAACTGAATTTAATATCAATTTAAGAAAAGTCATGTTTAGATACAATGATTTTTGATTTATACGCCCCATAAGCTGTATTAAGCAGCATGGATCTGCTAAGATATTTTCACTTTATTTTTATATCCGAAGTAAATAATAGTGAAGTAGAGGGCAGATATCAAGTTTACTAAAACTCTATAGTACTTTGCATACTTGAGATTCAGATTGAGGTGCTTTACCTTTGAATTTGAATAACAGCTGGAATGCTCCCAATATTCTGAGTGAGTTTGTTTCTTTATCCTATATTTTGAATTACTATGTAGCGAAAATGTATAGATTTTCTCATTAATTTTTCTTATACCAGCAGTGTCAACTTATATAGAAAAAGTCTGATATAAAAGACCTTTATTTTATATAATAGAAAGGCCAACTACATAGTTTTGGGGATGTTACCTTGATTCGATTGTAATTTTAACTTTGGAGAGAGATTCTTATTGTAAATAATATTAAATTTAAATTATTAAATGTTTCAACCCGGCTTTCAATGTCGAATATTCTATTTTGAAGACATATTTTCTAATGGAAAAGCTCATATTATATTCAGCTTTATTTTGAGATTTTTAAAATAATATACTATGATTGCAAATCTGGTCGAATAATCATCTAAATTAAAATCCTTTCAACACTCCATAATTTCTTTAAATTTGCTTCAATCTGGTTGTATTTGTTAAATCAAAGTTTACATTAATTGAAATTCTTTAAAAGGAATGCAGTAGCTACTTATGACCCCAAAACAATTTTTACTATTACTCTATAACATTCGAGATATTCCTTTTTTATAATTCCGAAATCACCTCTATGAATTGATCTGCGACCAATTAAAAGAAATCGCGAATGGACCTCGGAAAATTAGAAAATACTGTTCAAACGTTGACAAATTGGTTATATAATAGTACGCACTAATTCCGAAACGGAAGTAGGTACTTATGATCCCAAATAAACATTAATATTACTTTAAACCATTATAGATATGCATATCTCTTTCCTTTTGCTCCGATTTCACTCATTTTTGGCACGGAGACATATTATTAAAAGAAAAATCGTCCCTCTGAATTTCTTCAAAATATATGAGAGACTTGCCGATATTTTCGGTAAAAAAATTATTAGAAGCACTGAGGTCCTCATGTTCGATACATGGGGCCTTGAAAACGTATGGTCCGATTTTATCATATATCAGATATACGCAGTATTTGTAAGAAGTTCTGTTTCGATATCCATATCTTCACTAGTGCTTACTTTATATATTGTAAAGTAAACTATTCAGACTGACTTCAAAGTTCTGGTACATGGAAAGTAGGCATGATTGTGAACCGATTTGACCTATTTTCACAACATATTATTGGGGTGCAAGGAAAATATTACTAACCTAGATTCGTTAATTTTGGTGGAGTATATTCGGAGAAATGTTTTTTGACCCATAAGTGGGCGGGACATGCTGACGATTGGAATCTCAGTGTATTCTGCCCAATACACAAAAAGGGAGACCCCACAATTTGCGCCAATTACCGTGGGATAAGCCTCCTCAACAACGCGTATAAGGTTTGTCGAGCGTATTGTGTGAAAGACTAAAGCCCACCGTCAACAAACTGATTGGACATTATCAGTGTGGCTTTAGACCGGGAAAATCAACAACAGACCAAATATTCACCATGCGCCAAATTTAAAGCTGCTTTCGACAGCACGAAAAGGAGCTGCCTTTATGCCGCGATGTCTGAATTTGGTATCCCCGCAAAACTAATACGGCTGTGTCACTCACAACGCAGAATCACTCTTGCCAACAGGTGCTACTATGGACTAAGTAGGCAATTGAAAAGTAAAGTCCTCTCTCGACGAACAAAAACCAAACTCTACAAGTCTCTCATCATTCCCGTCCAACTTTACGGTGCAGAAGCGTGGACGATGTCAACATCCGATGAGACGACACTAGGAGTTTTCGAGAGAAAGGTTTTGCGGAAGATTTATGGTCCCTTAAACATTGGCAATGGCGAATACCGCAGACGATGGAACGATGAGCTGTATGTGTTATTCGACGACATAGACATAGTCCAGCGAATAAAAAAACAGCGGCTACGCTGTCTAGGTCATGTTGTTCGAATGGATGAAAGTGCTCCAGCTCTGAAGGTATTCGATGCAGTACCCGCTGGTGGAAGCCGAGGAAGAGGGAGACCTCCACTCCGATGGAAGGACCAGGTGGAGAGGGACCTGGCTTCGCTTGGTATAACCAATTGGCGCCAAACTGCCAGAAGGAGAGATACTTGGCGCGCTGTTTTGGACTCTGCTATAACCGCGTAAGCGGTGTTTACGCCAGTCAAGAAGAAGAAGTGGGCGGAACTACGCCTATTTACAATTTTGTATACCAATTTGAGTGCAGACTTGCTGTACCATCTTTATAGTGAAATTTAAGGTTTCTGGTGGGAGGTGTTCGTGGTTTTAATCCGATTTCTTCTATGTTGGGACTGTATAAAGACTGTGGCCAAAAGGAACGACTTTAGAGAGTTTAATTGATATACCTTTAGTAGTTTGCGTGATATGTACAAAATCTTATACCATTCCATGGTGCCCATTTTCAATATCAACCTTCTCATGGTCCCAAGGAATATGTGTTCCAAGTTTCATTAAGCTGTCTCAATTTTTACTCAAGTTATCACTTGTACGGACAGACGAACGGACGGACGGATTTGAACTCCACTCTTCATCCAGATCACTTTGTTATTTATAACTCTGTATCTAACTTTTTTTATTTCTGGATTACCCAAACAACCGTTAGGTGAATAAACCTATAATACTCTCTTAGCAATTTTGTAGCGAGAGTATAAAAGTATTACTTAGAAATCAGAAAAGGGAATTCTTTAGATCCCGAAACTGTTTCAATTCAGTCCCGAAAAGTCCCGAAGTAGTCTGAAAATTGTTCGGGCAATTATTTCACTTCATCCGCATATTCATATATGTAAAAATTATATTGACTAAAAAAATTTAACATATGGCAACCTCGTCACTAGTATTTTGCAATTCAAAAGTTTTTAAATTCTCTCTAGCTTGCTGTTCAGCTTACATTATTTCACTTCACTTATCAATTTATTGAACAAATGTTTCTAAACATGTGGCAACTCTGTTAGAAAATATGTTTATCTTCACAAAACCTTCGCTATTTGGTACCGAAAGTGTGCTGTTTCTTTATTATTTTGAGATAATTTGACTGTTTTTTATGAATATCTCTACTATTTTGATTGCAGCGCCATCTAGCGGATTTCAATTTTAAATCCTCAGGTTTTTCACAAAACTGCCTTGAGAGTCAAACATACAGAAGAAAATAGACTAGGACTATATTTTTTTATTATTAAAAGTGGGCGCAACTTTGACTGTTTGAACAAAATTAGAAATAGTCCTAAGTCTTTCTGCTAGAGATTGAATTATATGATCTAATTGTATATTGAATTCGTAGTATTTTTAAGCAATTATACTAACCCAAATACTGATTAAAATATATTTTAAATGAATTTTAATAGCTTTAAAAGATTATATAAAATTAATCCGGTTTATACGTGCTCACTGAGAATATAACTGTTTAGCTAGCATTCTGCTATTAGTTGGTATGTAACTAACTGCCGAAATGACATTTAAAGCATTTCACAAATGCAATCAACGTCCAACACACACACACACATACACATATATGTGGTATATATAGTGAACATTCCTTCAACCAAATTACTGTAACTGGCACTACTACCATATGCGCTGCTTAGCTGCTGCAAAGCCATACACACCACCTCTTTATATATCCGCATAGCATTGCATGCAGAATTCCTTTCAGTTGCATACATGCTAACAACTGGCAATTCTATCGACACTCGAGGCATTCAATTCCAATTTCATTTCCAATTCAACTATGACACTACCAGTACATAGTATAGTCCCTTGTAGTGCTTCAACACTGTAAAATGGCAATGAAAATGTCATTAATAAAGCAAATGCAATAAATCATGCGAATGATGCAAAAAGCCAGTGAAAACTTGAATGAATATCAAATGGGTGGCAGCGCACACACATGGACCTATATACTTCAATGTATGAGTGTATATGTGTGTGTTTGTGCGCGCTCAAAGGATGTAACCTGCTAGCTGCGAGCTGTGAATTTTTGCATTTACACTCGTGTGCATGCCTGATTGCAGCTATAAATATATAAATTTACAAGTTGCTGTGCAACGAAAATGCGTTTACTCGCCGAGAAGGTCACACAAGGAGAAAGTTATTTGGAGCACATAGTGTGTGTGCGTGTGTCTGTGTGTAATGCCCAACAAAGTTCGCTGCTGTGCCGTGGAGTTGCAAATGCTGCTGTGCACACCAGCAACGTTTGCATCCATAAATATTCAGGTTATTAAGGGGTTAAATTAGTATTTCGGCATGCAGCCAGCTGTGCTGACAGTTGGTGGCCTTACTAGAAGTAGAAGTTGCATACTAGCTTTGTTTTTTTTTATTATTTATGCAAAAATGAAGAAACACAAAACCAGAAAGAACTATTAACACACCAAAATTTAACTACTTGCTTGAAAGGTTCCCAAATTCATAATACAAATTCGCAAATACCGTAACGATATTGTCTTGATCCCGAAATGATTCCAATACAGTTCCAATAATGATGATAAGTTTAAATCAGTTTTTTCCATGAAGGTACTTGGTGGATGGCCTAAATTGGAATAAATGTATCTCAATATAAAGAAATAGATCGTTGTATATTTCTCACCTCATGCCATTTGGTGTTTCATAAGTTCATAAATTAAAACAAAAGCTATATTCAATATATACTACGTTTAAACATGCTTCACAAATCGTCGAAATTTATTCGACTCTAGAGTGTTTTTGAGACAATCTCCAATAAAGTATGGTTCATTGTAGATACTTCTTCTATAACTCTCTTCCACTAGAGCAAACCGATTGCCTCTCAACCATTTCCACAGAACACTTATTAGTCGTGAAATGGCTCCTAAATTATGTAAAATTAAACTAAGAAAAATCCCAACGAAATCTCGAAATTATATTATTATATACCTCAAAATTATTCCGAAAATAATTTCACAACTATTATGAAAAAACCTTTTAATATCTGGAAAGAAAAAAATCGTTATTTCATATATTAGCCCTTCCCGTTTTTTTGCTCTTTATTTATATGCTTTATAAAAAGTATTATAGGGATCGGACTTAGTTCAAATATGAGCCGTTTCGTTCGATAATCTGTTTCCATCTAGACGCCAACTTCATAATACCCTGCTCGTAGAAGCCCCCCTCCTTATTTGCGAAGAACTCGGACAGCCACTTTTCATAGGCCTCTTTTGAGTTCCACTTGGCGGTATGTCCGGACTATACGGTGGATGCGATAAACCCTCCCATCCGAGCTCCCGTAGCTTCTGACGAGTCATCAACGAGGTGTGTGGTCTGGCGTTGTCCCGGTGGAACACTACACCCTTCCTGTTGACCAATTCTGGACGCTTCTGGTCGTTCGCCTGCTTCAAGCGGTCCAGTTGTTCGCAGTAAATGGTAAAATTAAACGTCTGGCCATATGGGAGCAGCTCATAGTGGATGATGATACCCTTCCAATCCCACCAAATACACAGTTTGCTGTCCTTCCTGACCGTCAATCCCGGCTTGGCCACAGTTTGGGACGGTTAGCAGTATATCGCAGGCGCTGATTCGATCCAGAAGGTTTTATTGCGTATCCAGCCTTCTGCAGATGGTTTAAAATGGTTTGGTGACTAACTCCTATCTCCTGGGCGATGTCACGAGATGACACATGCCGGTCTAACTCGATGTCTTTCATGATTTGATCGGTATTCGTCGTCACAGATCTTCCACCGTCTGGCTTATCCATGGTATCAGTTCAAAATGATAGAGTACCATCCCGCAAAAAAAACATCAATCTCACGGAACGATTCTCTAGGCCTTTCAAAGATGTATAGTATTGTCAGTTACGAGCTCTGTAGCGCTTTATACATAGCCGCGAAATTCAAAAGACAAAAAGGCGGAAGGGAGATATTTGCCAACCTAATATACAAGTCTTGGGCAACTCTAAAATGAGAGTGCTTAAATCTCCGAGACACTCAAAAGAAGACATACAAAAAAAAATTTGTTTGAGTAATAAAAATATATGAATTTGTTTACAAAATTAAACGGTGGCAACCCTGTACAGAAATTTTTTCACATGTAAGCCTTTTATATCAGCTTCATTTTGATAGCCATATTGCAATATTTATTTCATCTGATCAATATGGTTGCATATTATTCTCAAAAAGGTGGCAACTCTGCTCAAAAAAAATTATATATTAATTTTTTTGGCATCCATATTGTAATATTTATTGCATTAAACCTATTTCTTAGAAAAAAATTAGCAAATAGGTGGCAACCCTACTAAGATATATTTTCAATTTTGAACCTACTATTTTGTCAGTAGTTTGATACGCATATTTTTATATTTTATTGAATCCTAAAATCACTTGCTCAAACAGGTGGCAACCCTGTTCACAAAAAAAGTTTCAATTGTTAATTTTTTAAACCCTTTAAGCTTGACAACATTATTGTAGATTATTTTTTTTCTTAATTTTTTTAGACTTAAAAATATCAATCATATGGTAACCCTCGAAAATTCTTAACAGTTCAAAAATTTGCTATATTAACCATATATAAAACTAATTGCCAATTACACCCATTTTACCAAATAGCATTTCCAACCTGCTTGAATTAACCCATAAAAAAGGTGACAAATGAAAAATTATGCCCAGCAAAACAACAACAAAAAAAAAAACAAAAACTTCATATGCGAATAAAACTAAATACAACAAAACTAAATAAGTCAAACAGTCAGTTGTATAACGGCAACAATGTACGCAATTACCTCGACTTCATGTAACCACACACACACACTCCGCTTTATATAGCAACAACAATAACAAAAACACAAAACGACAAAAATCCTTGCATACTTCCAGGCGCACTACACTAGATGCTCTCCACTTGTGCCCTCGTTATTGTTGCGACCATTGTTGTTATTGTTGTATGTGGTGTGCACTTTCTTAGTACCGAGTACTTGATGAGGTGTGCAATAATACAGGCAGACAGACAGACAGATAGACACTACACTACACTACTCTACTCGGTATTGTTGTGTATTATGCGCTTGTCATTGTCCATAGTTGTTGTTGTTGTTGTGATAATATGCATGTGTGACATTGTTTGTTGTATTGTTGTTTGTCACAACTGCCACTTTTGCTATTACTCTCTTTTGCTCTTTAGCCCATATGGTCGTTAAGTTACTTGAAGTTTGTTGTGTTGTTGTTGCTGTTGTTGTAAAATACATATATGTAGTTGTACAACAACAAATAAGTAAGTGGATGTGTGTTTGTGTGTTTATTGTTTTGCTGCATTTGTAGTTGCACTCTGACATATTTTGACATTAAATAGCGCAACGATTTCCACCACACACACGCACGCACACACACGCTCACATATACCGTTATAAATTACTACTTCAACCACAAGTGAATGTATGTATGTGTGTGTGCTTCGTTGTGAGTTTCCGTCGTCTTCCCACTTTGACACGTTTAAAAGTGTTTTGAACAGTCACTTTGGCTTTGCCTTTTTGCCTCTTTTTCGCATCTAGTTCGCCTTTCTTTCTTCTCTCTTTCCTGGCGAGCAATTTTTCGACGCGTTGTGCCCAATTAAAATTTAATTTTTCCTGTGTTGACTTTTCTCAGCTGCTTAAGTAGTTGCGGTATGTTCAACTCTACACACACACACACACGCTCATAGACTCGTGTGACTAGTGAACTTTGTAAGCTCGAGTTGGATTTATGGACATAAGAAAGTGTAGCTCTTTCAAGTTGTGTTGTTTGTAAACTCAAAATTTATAAATATATTTTTTTATGATAACTTCAACTTTTCGATACTATTTTTTGTGCCTTTTGTCTTCTGCTTTAAAATAGATCACTATCTCGTCGATAAACTCTTCATTTTCTCTAATTTTTTTTTCTAACGAGCCTTTTCTGTAGGCCTCAGAGCAAGACAGAGAGATATACGGCTATATATATTAAACTGAACATGATCACGAAAAGAGTTGAAATCCGGATGTCTATCTGTCCGTCCGTCCGTGCAACGGATAACTTGAGTAAAAAATGAGATATCTTGACGCAACTTGGTACACATGTTCTTTGGGACCGTGGGAGTATTGGGCGAAATTGGGTCATGCCACGCCCACAAAATGGCGCAAACCGAAAACATATAAAGTGTAACAACTAAGCCATAAATAAAGTTATGGAAGTATTTGTTACAGAGGATCACAGTAAAGAGGGGTATATTTGTAAGTAATTCTTTTGGCGTGGTTGGCGTGACCCCCTCCCTCAGTTGGTTTTTTTTTATACATCTCCCAAACCAATAAAGTTATATAAACCGAACTGCAGTCACTTCCCTTATGTACCCTATCACACACCATACAAATAGGTGAAGTCAGACCATAAACACACCCACTTCCATACAAAGGTCGTAATATGGGCGAAAACGATTCGCAACCACGCCTACTTTCCATATAACTCAATTTTGAATTTCATCTGATTCCTTAACTTTATAATAGGTATATTAGGAACCAATGCGGATAGCGGAATACAACTTTACACAAATACTGTATGTGAGCTGTGGCATCACTTGTAGAAAAATTATCGAAATCGGACTATAACTTTTCAAGGTCCCTGATATCGAATATGAAGAACTCCGTGCCTTATGGTAATTTTTAATCGAAAATGCCCGTAAATCTCTCAGATATTTATTAATTCTGAGGATATCGAAATATTAATTTAATTCTGAGGAAATCGTTTTTTTCTAATATTGTGTTACTGTACTAAAAATGGCTAAAATCAGGTCATAATTTCACCTAGCTCATATTCACCTAATTATCGGTTTTTTTTTTAACACGGTGCGCCTTATACCTTATATATCGGTTAATAGGTGAGATATCTTAGCAAAATTAAATGAGCGTATAGTCTTGGATATAGTTCACCTTGATGGTGAAAATGAGTAAAATCGGTTTAGGATTAACTCAGCCCTCATATACTATTTATGATGATTTTCGTTATCCTAGTGGACTTCATGCCGAATATATGGTCAAATTGTATTATCTTAATACAATTTCATCATTGAATTGCGAGAGTATAAAATGTTCGGTTGCAAATGCACTCAGCCTTTCCTTATTTGTTAGAATATCAGTTTAGCGGCTAATCAAAGTATTTTTTTTTTAATTTTCTACAAGAAATTATTTTTTGTGTTAAAAAGTAGTCAAATTTCAGAGAACTCATCTCCTTTGTCACTTAAATATGTTGTCTTGGTTTCTGGGCAATCACGTTCTTTATATCCAATTCCCTATTGTGAGAATGAAAGTGAAGTAATGCCCAAATCGACAAGCAAAAACCAAGTCAATCGTTAATTTCATACCGATTTCTTGTCTTGCACAGTTGTTCAACGATAACGGTATAGGACACTCAGCCCCAAATAATTCCTGCATTATTTCAAGTCATTCTAAACTCAGCATATTTAAAATGATCTGTAACTCTCTAGCTGAGACTAAAAAAAAAATTATATGAAAAGAGTTAAAAGTGGAGAATTTTGGATATTTCAAAGCTTAATCTAATTTTCTTCGTAATAGTCGCGCAAATAAATTTTGATATCTCCATAATTACCAATTAGTAATATTTTTTTAGACGTCTTTCCGCTTTTGTAAACAATATTATATTTAGGTCTACAACTTTGCTACCGCCGTTTTCCAATAGATGTCTATAGGGTCAAGCACTGGTCGATTAAATCGATTTATTTTATATCGATCTTGGACATTTGTGTCAACATTAACCCAACAAATTATTTGTAGAGATCTGTTTGCATCCCAAACTTATTCTCAACTGAAAATGTCACTTTTTGAGCCGAATTCTCGACATTTGCGGGAAATTTTGCTTTTCTTATTTAATTCCAAGAAAAGTGCGGCTGAGGCTCATCGACGTTTGTAACCGTTGTTAATCCAAAAAAAACTTAAATTTACAAAAAACGGCGGAAGCAAAGTTGTAGACCTAATAGCTTTTCAGTTTGGGCTTAAAAGTGAGAGTTTATATAAAACACAGATTGTTGAAGTGGTTCTTCATTTTGGCGTTTTGTATCTCAAGCAAACATTTTCAATAGTAAAATAATAGCCTTTTTGGACAAGACAAGAGCTAATTGTTCAATTTACCGACCTCTGCTCGATTTAAACGCTGATTAAGATCGATTTACCAAACAAAATAAAAAACTACATTAATTTTTAATTGAATTTAAATCGAGCTAATTGTTCAATTTACCCACCTCTTCTCGATTTAAACGCTGATTAAAATCGATTTACCATACAAAATAAAAAACTACATTAATTTTAAATTGAATTTAAATCGACTTGAAAACGAAATACAACTCTGCGACTCATAGGAGTACTGCAATTGGTTGAATTTTTTAATAAAAAAAAGCTACGGTAGATGTCGCTGCTGAAAATATTAATCAGCTGCTGAAACTTAGCAACTTCTGATGAAAAGCAAAAACAAAAATGTATAACAGCTGATCGGTTATCGAGTAACCGTCAGTGTGAAGGGCAAAAATTGGTTTCTCAATCAAAAATCAATCAACTGATAAATTAATTTGGCTGTCTAAAAACGCTATAACACCTTAATCCAGCTAAAGTTACGTATACGCAGTGTCGAACCCATAGGAGTACTGCATTTGACTGGAACGACTTGTTGAAGTATTTTCTAAATTCAAGCATTTGTTATGAAAAAGCAACAAATAAGTTCAAAAACTCTTATATTCAATGTCTTATATATCTATAACACTATATAATCATATATCTATGGATAAAGTAACAAATGAGCAACCATTAACAAGTTGCCTTGTCAAAGTCATGTGAGTCTCAAAACACTCTGTTATACATATGTATGTATCTACTGCGAAGTACCAAACTAAATTGTGTTAGTTGACTATCGAATTACAACAAAATTAAACCGCATCAATATTTTAATAATATGCAGACGGGCCAGCGCTATATAGTACATATATGTATATAGACAATAATGCTACAAGTATACGGCTACTATAAGCAAACATGCTGCTCCACTTGCTGCTGCTGTCCCAACTCAAGTTACTTTGTGTGTCTGCCATGCTAAGTATAAATGTATTAACACACGCACACACACACATACACGCTGGCAGTGTGCAGTGTGTTCAATCTGGTAGCCAATTAGTGTCTACTATTAATCCATTTAGACTATAGTGCTAAAGCCAAAGCTACTCGCTGTTCAATACACACGAATACACGAATTTCGTAGCATATCGACAGGCGGTGGACGGTTAGACGGACAACAATTGCTTGCATTGCGCTAAAACTAAGCAGCTTAAGCGGTTGTTGTTGTTGTTGTTGTGAACTCAAAATTGACAATTGATATGGCTTGCATATACATACATACATACACAGTTGTAATGAACGTAATAAAATACTTAACGGTAATTTGCAACGCAACCACAAAGCAATTTTATGCGATATACATATATATATATATATTTCTATATATATATAGTCATATATACATCTATATGCAAATAACAGTATTTGCTTGTTGCAAAACTCAGTGCAAACTTGCAAATTGCAAGCAAATAATCATTTATACTCGCTCGTCACAAGTTGGCTGCAAAAGTTTATGTAGTAGTAACCCTCTTTCGCCAACTACTTAACCCAAATTTCCATTGTCAACGCTTTTTGCTCGTTTATCGCTGGCGCAGCGCCACAGCCGGAACTCTGCTCGAATTTGATACAATCGCTGTGAGCAGCAATCTCCTACTGAGCGCGACGCCGCTGCAGCTGGGCAAGTTATAGCCAGACAGTGTCGAAGTTTGCTGGAAAAGCATAGAGAGTGTCTCAAAGAGAGAGAGAGAGAGCGAGCCGAATTTGTATATGCGTATTTGACACACTTCCAACGCAGTTAAGCGGTGTATTTCCAATTTCCAGTCGCTTTGCAGCTTATTTTGCTCATTTATACATAGGTTTCTCTCACTGAAGGCGCTGCCAGTGCAATGTAGTGAAAAGCTCTCATCTGTACTGTACTGTTAAAAGGATATAATAATTGTTGTTGCTTGTAAAATGTATATTTAAGGCTGTTATTCTCTATTTCTTTGCATTATTTGTGCGTAGAATTTCAATGTGCTTGTTAAGCTCATGAAAGCTTTTGAAAGCTGTTTTCCAGATATGAAGTTTGTGCTTTTGTTAAAAGCTTATTATGTTGGCTATGGTTGGCGTCATTGCTTTTCACTAGCATTTGAGTGGCTTCAAAACTATGGCAGACGCTTTTTTGAAAAATTCTTTCGAATCACTCGGGAGTTTTCAGGGTCGCTAATTACGAATCCGAACCGCGTTGGTTTTTCATAAATCAAAATGGCGGATGCAATATGGGCAGTTTTAAAATATGTACGTCATTTTTAATCTTAAAAAATTAACGTCAAATTCATAATCAGCGACCCCGAGAACGCCCAAGTAACGAGTTTGAAGCGATTCCCATAAATTTTTCAAAAAAAAACGTCCGCCATATTGGAACCGCCACTCCCGAATAACGAGTTTCAAGCGAATCCGATGAATTTTAAAAATCGCTGTCCACCAGTTATCTCAAAACCCTGATCTGATGGAGTTAATTGGACCTCGGATTCGGATTCAACGACCCCAAAAACATATGACACATATAGGGAGAGCCCCAGGTCATGACAATTTTTGTATACCTTCCTAACAAACCTCATTATCATATCAATCGTTGTCATATCGCAAATCAAATCAAACATGTCAAATCATCAGCGCACGTTGTTTGTGTCACATCACTTTGATTTGTATTGTATTAACACATATGACATCACCTCGTCGTGACGACATGTCGAAACATCATATTAAATATATTGTGTCGCTTTACTTTAGTACTAACACAGTAAATCGTATAAGATATCTAATTTAAAACGTATTTTCCAACATCACATCAACCCCACTATGTCACATCACATCATATTCATCTCAAACAAAAGCACATCACATCAGTTTAACTTAGATCAGTTCAGTTCTAATGAACAAAAATCAGTATGTATTGTCTATGTAGAGTTCCTTGCAACGTCACATCACATATTACTAATTCATATCAAGTTGAAGCACGTCAAATATCACATAATTTACATAACCTCTGATATCATATCACATCATATTGTTTATCACATCACCACACTTCATATCATAAGATCAAATCAAAACATTTTGCATTACAATGCAACTCATTTCAATATAAATGGCAGCTTTTATTGTATAATATTTCACTTTAGTCAACAACAAATCAAATTGCATATCACATCACCTGTTTTACATCACATCACATCATATCATATATTTTATTATAGTACATAGATCAAATCAAAACATTTTGCACAACAAAGCAATTCATTTCCATATAAATGGCACCTTCTATTATATTGTATTTCACTTGAGTCAACAACAAATCAAATTGCATATCACATCACCTGTTCTACATCACATCATATCATATATTTTATTATAGTACATAGATCAAATCAAAACATTTTACACTACCATGCAACCCATTTCAATATAAATTGCAGCTTCTATTGTATAATATTTCACTTTAGTCAACATCAAATCGTACTACATATCACATCACCTATTTTACATCACATCATATCATATATTTTATTATAGTACAGCAATATTAAAAAATTGTAACTCATCGTTTTACATAATAAACTACATCGAATCTCACATTATTTCATCATATTACAATTACATCACATCGCTAGATACTGCAACACATTCGACTAAAACATATCACATCAAGCATTTCATAATTAAAATACATCACATAACAAGAAGAAAACTTGAAAGCTTTGTATATTAAGAATTTTTTGTGCGGTTTTTCAAAGGAAAATACCTTTATCAAATTGCAACCACATCACATCAACTCAAAACACATCACATCAAGCATTTTGTGGTTAATCACATCATAATAAAAATAAGGAATTTTGAAAGCTTAGCATATTTCGAATATTTACTTTTCTTTTTCAAAGCAAAATACCTTGAACTTGATAGAAATCATAGCTTACATATTTAAGCAAGCGTTTACCAGATTCTTTACCTCACTACCTATATCACCTAAGCCTGGTAACTGCAAGACAGATGCTGTGGACTTTGTTGTTGCTGTCGAAGCAACAAAAAATTGTTGGTTTTGTTTCCAATCAAGTTAATGTAAAATTCTGCAAATATCTGTGTGTGTGTGTAGACACAAGCTAATAAAAATCAAGGCGAACGCAAAAGCAGAAAAGCCAAAATGCAAAGCATAGCAAGAGTACGGGTATGCCAAAGTTAGTATGCTTTAAGCTTGTGATTTCTTACTTAACAGCGACGGAATACTTTCGCATTTATTACATGCTTGTAGTAGCTGCAATACATTGTGCCATTGTTTTCCCGCTTTGCTTTTGTAGTTAACTGATACGCATGCATAACGGTAACTGTAACTGTAACTATGTATGCATATGAGATTTGCGTACGCGTTACCTTCATTTTAATTATAAATGCAAAGCTTACTAGTGTTTGCACATGTAACGGTACATGTTTTTATGTATGTGTGTGCGTGAGTTTGTAGTTGTTTGTGTATAAAAAAAAATCTTTTTGACTGACACGCGAATATAAAACTTAAGCAGCTACTAATATTACAATAGAAAAGTAGTAATGTAGTGCCTTTCTTTTCCACTCAATGCGCCTGTCATGACGCAAGCCAACGAAAACAACAAAAGCAACAAATAAACCACAAAACAACAAAAATGAAGACAAACACATGCACTCATACAGCTTTGTAGTCGTCAAGGATATATGTATGTTTAATTTTGGCATTAGACTGCTTGATTATACTTGTAGCATATTTTTAGGCGCTCACACACACACACATACAAGGTGAGTTGCAGCGCTTTGCATTTACATTTATATGCGCATACAAATTATTAGCTGCACTAAGAGCGCCACTCAAATTGCTACTCTAATTACGCTAATTTCATTGCAGCCTGCACAAAAGCCTACCACACAAACACACACACATACACACCCCATCACATAGAAACACAAAGGTAAGCTGGCTGGCAATCAAATAAGTTAGCAGTTAGGTCCAGCGCTTGCCTTGCCATTATGTAATGTGCATATGTATTTGCAATTTCACTGTAACTCGAGCATACAGCTGTTGTAATTGTAATTGTAACTGCTTGTATGTCTCACACACACAGACTATGCGCTTGTGTTTGTGGTCGCACCGCCAATGCCAACAGCAATGCCACCGCGATCATTATTATCATTTGCCACCGCAAATACCGCTAATGGCCAACAGCTGCTCGCTCGCTTCTGCTCACATGAATACTATGTATATGTGTATGTGTGCTTTGCTGTATTTAATAAAACATTTCTGGCTAACCAATAATATCAATCAAATCAAGTTGATTAATACAACAAATATTGACACTCTTAATCACATGGAGGTATTTATGTGAAATTTGTTGACGTGAAAGGTTATCAAATTTAATGTTTTTTGGTGTACTCATAGTACTGTCAACGCAGTAATTTCGTCCTTCAGTAATTGGAAGGCAGCTTGCTCTAACTATTACTTAATTTTTTGGAAATAATATTTAATTTCAATAATCGGAAAGAAACTGTATATTCTGCTATATTCATCTTCTATTCTAAATCGAGTAAAATATTCGAGGATTTCAACTATTTAACTAAAGGATTTGAAAGCTAAGTAAATACGTGGACTATCTAATAGTTCTTCTTCTTCTTCTTGACTGGCGTAGATACCAAGCGAAGCCAGGTCCCTCTCCACCTGGTCCTTCCATCGGAGTGGAGGTCTCCCTCTTCCTCGGCTTCCACCAGTGGGTACTGCATCGAATACTTTCAGAGCTGGAGCACTTTCATCCATTCGAACAACATGACCTAGCCAGCGTAGCCGCTGTTTTTTTATTCGCTGGACTATGTCTATGTCGTCGAATAACACATACAGCTCATCGTTCCATCGTCTGCGGTATTCGCCGTTGCCAATTCTTAAGGGACCATAAATCTTCCGCAAAACCTTTCTCTCGAAAACTCCTAGTGTCGTCTCATCTGATGTTGTCATCCTCCACGCTCCTGCAGTATACATCAGGACGGGAATAATGAGAGACTTGTTGAGTTTGGTTTTTGTTCGCCGAGAGAGGACTTTACTTTTCAATTGCCTACTTAGTCCATAGTAGCACCTGTTGGGAAGAGTGATTCTGCGTTGGATTTCCAGGCTGACATTGTTATTGCTGTTAATGCTGGTTCCCAGGTAGACGAAATTGTCTACAACTTCAAAGTTATGACTGTCAACAGTGACGTGGGAGCCAAGACGCGAATGCGCTGACTGTTTGTTTGATGACAGGAGATATTTCGTCTTGTCCTCGTTCACCACCAGACCCATACGCTTCGCTTCCTTATCCAGTCTGCAAAAAGCAGAACTAACGGCGCGGGTGTTGTTTCCAATGATATCGATATCATCGGCGTACGCCAGTAGCTGTACACTCTTGTAGAAGATTGTACCTTCTCTATTTAAAATTGAAGTCTGATATTTTTGAATATTTTATATATCGTCTATTCCTTATACACTTTTCTGATCATTTGTCTTTGTTAAGTCATCTACTTTGATATTCTGTTTAAATAATTTATTAAAAAAATTCTATCGCCAAAATAATATGCTTCAATTCGTATCTTGGATAACTTACATCTCAATTCATAAGTACAATAACTTGATTTCAGAAGCTAAAAGTAAGGGATTTTTGGTTGAAGCCATTAATAAAGAGAACATATTGTATTTTAAAACATCATGGCAGCCGTTCTACAAGAAAACCTACAAGCCAATAGATAAAAGTACAACTTTTAAAATATCAAAATATAAACATTTTGAGTACAATAGTGGTAATAAAGGTTACTTAACCTGTTCCAAATTCATTGACGGATTTGTAAAGACATATTTTTTGCTCCGAAAATCCAGAACTACGAAAATACCTGACGAAAAAGCATACCGATCAAAACTACCCATAAAAGAAAAAAAGATGAATAATGTGCGAAAAATCATACCTTATATTCCTGAAGAGTATAAGACGTTTTATGATTTGATTTTGACTTGGCCCACAACCATATTGGATGGTGCTGATATAGATGAGAATTAATACAATTTCTTTTCTATGTTATTAATATAATAAATGATAATATTCTTTAATATTTGTGTCTTTATTTTCATAAATTGGAAGAAACGAATAATTCCAAGAATTTCAAACTACCCTAACTTTTGTTTTTCTTTACATAAAATATTTTTTTTTACAGCATATTATCGGCAACAATGTTTACTACATTTCATTTTAAGATATCATGGGTATTTGATCTATACGTTGAGAGTAAATCAGTTTTTTCTAATTATCTCAGTTGGAACTTTTTGTATTTATTCCCTTCCTCCAAATACCAGGCACAGCAAAATCATTCCTCATAGAAAGGAACAAGGAGTAATAAGTTGGTGCCAGGCCCGGACTATAAGGTGTGTGCATAAGAACCGCCGAAACAAACTCCCCATGCTTCTGGCGAGTTACTTTCGAGGTGTGTGGCCGGGCTTTGTCCTGATGGAATATAATTCCTGTCCCATTTGCCAAATCTGGTCGCCAGACGTTATACAATATAGATTCCAATTAGGATTCTGTCCGTAAGCGACCAGCTCATCTACCGCACTTTCTGTCACTTCTCAGTATTCAAATAAATACTTGTCAAATAAACAATAATATTTGAGTTATTGTCTAAACTCGCACCTTCGTTTTCAAAAACTGTGATTTATTCATAATTAAGCTGTTAATTGCACATAAATTGACTTCTTTAATATTTAATGAAAATTAAGTCATTATAATTTTATGTGTCTTATTAATTTAATAGTGTTTTTAGACAGCCAAATTAATTGATCAATTACAATTTTTATTGAGAAACACGTTTTACATAAAACCAAAGTATATTTCAGTCATCAATGGGAAATAAAGTCAATTGTCATTTGAAATGCAATCGATTATATGTTAATAATATTTATCCTAAAATTGTTGTAAAATGCATTTATATAATTTCAAATGCAACTCTTAAATTTTTCATGGAATTTTTTAGGGTGTTTGTATGTAGTACTGCATTATCAAGGCAACGGCTTCAACACTTGGGGGCTTCACAGTATGATAATCTGGAAGAGATATCGTTAGGGAAACCACATCTCCTTTTGAAATTCGCATCCTAAAGGATGATTACTTCTCATTGCCTACGTGACTCTCCATCTGATTTCGCAAAGGACCAAAAGCGGCCTGTGTGTGTTTCATTGGCCTACCAGTTTAACCTAACCTAACCTAACTTTTATAGACTGCTTTACATACAATCTTAATAGAGTTGCTTCAATTATTTTCTCAATTATCTCTGATGATTTATGTTCACTAAATTAAATTGATTTAATTGATTTTTATTTTAAAGAAAACGTATGAACTATTATATTAAGCAATTAATAAATAAACAATGAATGTGTTTATATGGCTATGGTTGTATTGCAATTAGGGCTTAAATTGCTATGAGCTTACGTTAGTTTATCATCTCTTAAATAAGCATACGCATTTCTCCTAACTTTAAATTAATAGGCGTTTAATAGACAATGTGTGTTAATTAATAGTTAATTAGTAAATTATTAAACAATTAGTTAATTGCATGTAAATTGAGTCCCAATTAGTAAATTGTATGACAATTAAATTTACAGGTGCCCAAATTTACTTAATACTAATATGTTTAGAATATGTAAACGCACAAATTTTTTCGAAAATATACTTAATTGAGTGCGAAAGCGGCAAATTAAATAGTTTTTACATTAAAATATATATATAATATATATAAATAAGTTTCGTAAAAAATTTTGTTTATTTCCAAGTCATCTTAAATCCGAAAACCCACTTTGAAATATTAAACAACCTTAAAGTTACAATATAGTTAATAATAATAGAAAAACTGACCATAATTTTATTTATGGACTACAATTTGCGTCAATTTTCATAAAATAGTGTAATAATAAAAAATTATAAACAAGTGCTCGTACACAATAGCCTTGATATTGCTCTCCGGTTTGCCATTGACTCCGCTTTTAGATATGCACTTAATAAATCCCGTTTTATGGCAAGACAAAACCTAAAAAGGGCCACTCGAAGCAATATTAAAAATGGCATTCTTGAAAGTGTCAACGACAGAAATTGTATACACCGCCACAGTACGCCGCCGCACTCCTTCCCTACTCTCCTTCCGCTACAGCACAGTGGCTTGGCTATCCTTTCGATTTAATACAATTTTCTATAATAACGCTTTGTCGTTGTGGCACGTCGGGGACCAACACCGTAAAGTGCAATTTTAATACAATTTTACTATTTATAGCCGCCGAAAGTGTGTCGGCGAAAATATTTTGTCATAATAAAAATTTGTGTAATCCTTTGACACAGAGAGCAGCCAGTCGGTGGACGCAGAGCCAATATTATGGCATTTGTTGTTGTTGCTTGTTTACAATAATACAAAAAAACAAAAAATACGGATGTAACTAGTTTGGTATGTGTTGGTGTGGATCATATTTTTGACTTTTTATATTTTGCGGCTTTCATTTAGCGGTATTATTCAAACCGTTATTTTTTGTCATACATACGTGTTTACATGCTTTTTCATGCACAACAATATGTAGCTATATATCTGTATAACATTACTTTAAAGACAAAGTAATAAAATTGTGTCGAAGTGTTTTTGGGGTCTAAGCGGCATATTGCCAAGGCAATCGCTGTAAATAGCTATGTTGTTGTTGTTGTTGTTGTTATGCTGTTATTATTATTAAGTATATTGGCACTATAAGTAGCCCAAGGGAAGCTGTGCGTACTTAACTTGCTTCGCTTCAGCCATAAAATATAATTCCCATAATGGCTTGTGGTCCTTTTATATGGTATTTTTGGTTTCATGGGCGATTTACAGAGTCAATGTAACGGTATTATTGTGAGTTGTGGTTTTGTTTTAAAGGTAAAGTGATTAAAAGTTATGTAAATGATATATATTTAAATTAATTTCAAGCGTGTACTGGTGATGAGTCTGGGTTTAATCATGAGTTTGAAGTTTAAGAAGTTTAAAATATTAAGACGAAACGGCACTATATGTTCCAGTGGGCTTTAAAGCAGTATTATATGAAAAAATATATTTTAGATTTTCTCCTACTTCGTAAATTAATATTCAATTTATTTTTTATTATATAATTTATTTTAATAGCGTGTTTAGACAGGAGCTAATTGATCAATTAACCGGCCTCTGCTCCATTAAAACGCTAATTAAGATCGATTTACCATACAAAATAAAAATCTGCATTTAATTTGTAATTGAATTTTAATCGACCTAAAAATCAAATGCAACTCTGCGACAAAGACCGTATTTGTAATTATATATACGTTCTTCTTGTTCACGTTACACGACGGTAGATGTCGCTGCTGGAAATAAATAAAAAAATAGCAATCAGGTGATGAAACTTACCAACTTCTTATGAACAGCAAAAAAACTGTATTACAACTGATCGATCGTTAATTGAGTAAGCGGCTGTGCGAAAGACAAAAAGTGGTTTTTCAATTATAATCTTAATGTCATAAATTAATTTGGCTGTACGTAAAGATTATACCCTTTTACATAGAAGCTAATTGATTAGTTAACCGGCCTCTTTTAAGATCGATTTACAATTCAAAATAAAAATCTACATTAATTTTTAATTGAATTTTAATCGACTTGAAAATGAAATGCAACTCTGCGACAAAGACGTACGATATACGTTCTTTGTCTGCGATTGGCTGAATTTTTTGATAAAAAAAAGCTACGGTAGATGTCGCTGCTAAAAATAGCAATCAGCTGATGAAACTTACCAACTTCTTATGAAAAGCAAAAACAAAAATGTATAACAGCTGATCGGTTATCGAGTAGCCGGCGGTGTGAAAGTCAAAAAAGGGTTTCTCAATCATAATTTTAATTGATCAATTAATTTGGCTGTGTAAAAATGCTATTAGACTCATTTACAAAATTTAACGAGGTTTCAAAGCAAGCTTGAGATATGGAATATCAGGATCTACTTTCTGTCTAAAAACGCTATAAGATAATAAAAAAAAATTATTGTTATTATTATTGTTTTATTTATTTTTTCTCATTACATTTCTTTACTTTGTTCAATTACTTCCATTCCATTCGGATGCATTCCACACATTCCATAACATTAAACTATATTTATTTGCTTAACACCAGCGCAATTCCATTGCATTAAGTGTAGCCTACATCTAGGCGCCCACACTGTACATAGCTCCATTTCTCAGCGGCAACACGTAATATTTATAATTCCATGTGCAAACTCAACTTTAATGCCAATGTTGTATTGATGTTAATGTAAACATGAAAACCAAAAGAGCTGACTCAGTTGTTGTTGTTGTTGACAGTGCAACGCTTGTACTTAAAAGTCTATTTGCAGTTGTAAATTATAATTGCACTATATCTAACTACGCAGATATATAAATATATTGTTTTAAAACGGTCACGTTTTATCGCTACGCTTTGTAAATAATGCACGCAAAGCAAATACTAGTTAATATCATTGGAGAGTTTGAGCACACACACTTGCAATTAGTTGAATGTGAAATTGAGCGACAATTGAATTTTAAGTGCGTTGGAATTTATTTTATGGACATACATACGGAAGTTTGCCTTGGTATTTGTGCAAATAACTTATTGATAAACGAATTTGACAAATTCGCATTTAATATTGAAGGAATAATTATTATATAAGACAATCGTTAATTTGAAAGTATTGGTTCTTTATATAAACATAAATATCTCAAAGAATACAGGTATATTAATTAATTAATTAAAATATAAAACATGAGATTTGCTCTCGTGGACCATTTGTTGAGGACTAATTTTCCTTTAAATCCATCAACCCCGTTAATCTCTTACTTGACTGGCATGCGATGGCCCAACAGGGAGTAAAGTGCCATGGATATTCCTTTTTTTCAAAACTATCCACAAATCGGTTCAGAACAACACCAATTTCCCCTAGTTTAACCCAACTTTGGATTCCAACTGATTTGTTCACATTACTATATATAAATCAAGCACCAGTAAAAATTTTAGAATAAAGCTTTGCAAAAAATACAGTATTTAACTTCTGACATCACTCATCTAAAAATTGTTCAAATCGGACTATAAGTTTTAAGGCCTAGATATCAAACAAGGACTTCAGTGCCTTTGCCTCATTTTTACCGAAAATATAGCTAAATCTCTTAGATATTGTAAAAAAATTGAGAGTAAACTTTTGCCTTGTAATAGTGCATCTCTGTGATAAAAATGGACAAAATCTGGTCAATACTTCCTCTACCCCATATACGTGATATATGGATTATCAAACTGCCGTTATTGTATACCGTCTATATCGGTTAATATGTGAGATCAGAATTATGCAGGCGCATAGCCCTGATATAGTGTATGACTTAGTGGCTAAAATTGTTGAAATTGATTCAGGAATTATCACAGTCTCCGTATACTATAGATAATGATTTTCATTTTCTATGACGAATACGTGGGTCAAATTGTGTGTTATCTTAATCCTTCTTTACTGGTAATTATTGTCATATCAAAATAAAGAGAAAGACTTCTCTTTGCTCATTATTTCTGCAAAGTTCACGATAACATTGCTTAGATCATTATGTTATCTTAAATTATGGAGATGTGGAACAAATACCTAAATCAAGCTAATAACCTCGGATGTGGTAAATTATACTGTTTTAAATCAACTTGATCTAAATTATATAAAATTAGTTTAATGCGAAGAAAAACAGTGAGAGGCGAAATCAACATAGTTCCATGCTTCTTCGATTGTCGACCACCAAAGTACTAGGAGAAAAATTAACAAAATAATTTCGCTTAAGTGAGTCAATTAGCTGCGATAAGTCTCATCTATTTTGGTGTTCAAATACAAGCAATTAAGCTTAAACACTAAGTGTTTAACATTAGTATTATAAAAAGTGTTTTGCTTGTATTTGTATAAAATTGAGCATATCTACGCTTTCAATAAAATATCAATAATTTATAAAAGAAAACTTGATCTTCATCCGGTAGTAGGGTCCAGTTTTGTTCGCCGTTCGTTCAGTAAGAAATTACGTGATTCTTTAATTCTTGACGGTTTCTATTGGGTTTCTGTCATTTCTGTCATTTCTATACTTTCTGTCATTTCTTTCGTTTTTTTTTCTTTTTCTCTCTAAGCAGGCGATGCTCTTCTCTAACACTTCTCAATGTTTCATATACAATTCTATATAAATTTGTTTGCCATTGAAATTATTTGTTGTACTATTTTGTACAGCTTCATTGTATGATTAATTGAGTACAATTAGTGGTTTAATTGCTAAATTAGGAATGTTTGATGTTTGATTACTCATATATGACTAGAATTCCACAAAACGATATGTAAGGCTGAATTGAACGATATGTTTGTTAAAATTGATTGGCTTGGTTAATAAGAATTCATTCTAAGGGAAAGCTGGAATTTTCTAGAATTATAATCATTATAAAGGTCTTTCCAGTTTTCAAGTTTGAAAAACTACCTTGAACTGTGTTGATAACATATCTGTTAACTTAGTGACCCTTTAACACCCTATCCCAATACGTTTAATATAAAATAAGCATCTCTGCCAAGAAATATCGTTTAAGTTCGACAAAAAGAGGTTTATAATAGAGTTTAAATATTAGAATTGAGTAAATTAAGTCATTTATCCATTATAGCCTTTTCACACAGGAGCTAATTGAGCAATTAATTGGATTCTGCTCGATTAAAACACTGATTAAGATCGATTTACTAAACAAAATAAAAATCTACATTAATTTTTAATTGAATTTTAATCGACTTGAAAATGAAATGCAACTCTGCGATAAAGACCGTATTTGTAATTATATATACGTTCTTTGTCTGCGAGTTGTTGTTCACGCTACACGGCGGTAGATGTCGCTGCTAAAAATAGCAATCAGCTGATGAAACTTACCAACTTCTTATGAAAAGCAAAAACAAAAATGTATAACAGCTGATCGGTTATCGAGTAGTCGGCGGTGTGTAGGGCAAAAACAGATTTCTCAATCAACATTTTAATTGTTCAATTAATTTGGCTGTGTGAAAACGTTATTAATATTTCTATAAGATATAATTACTAGTTAATCATTCATATCTGAAAAACTTTTTTTATTTTCATTATTTGTCTTTTAATGATTTTCTGTCTTAATTTGAATTAAATTTTTGTGATTAATTTGTAACTCTTCAACCCTTTGTTGCTTTGATTATAATATAGGCTACCTGCAAGTATTCGCTAACTAATTTATAATTAGCCAAATAACCAATCTTTAATTGCCGCACAATTTCCAATAAAATTGCGAAATCTCCATTTTCGATACTCGAGTGCCATAGACCTAACGGTATTTTTTACTAATTCCCAAAAGCCAAATGACTTTAAATTTACGAACGAGCGATTTCAAAGCTCCCCTGCAAAAGTTGCAGAGCGCTCGCAAATGAGATTTTTAATTAATTGCACAATTAATTATGACAAAATGTTGCCAGATTTCACAGCAGCCATTAACAATTGGGCGCCAATGCAGGAGTACAAAACGACATTTGTCATCTTGCCCTTTGCCAATTCGGATATAGCCAGGTAAAGCCAACTGCAGTCAAATGCGAAAACAACAACACACATACATACATACAGGCTCACATATATACACACATAGGTGTTCCTGTGTTTGTATGTATGCTGTGTGCTAGGTGCTTTGTAAATCTCCTGCAAATGCAATGAGATTGAAATTGCATGACAAATTTTCTAATAAATATCATTGATATTGTACTCGTTGTTGTTATTATTGATGTTGTTGTTGTCATTTCGAACATTTTGGCTGACAACAAGCAATTTCACTACGAAATTCAATGCAAATTAAAGTGGAAATTTGCAACGGATGCCAAATTATTTCATTAGAACTGAAGTAGGCAATTCATGTCACAGAACTTAACGTAATAAGCTACGAATTTATAGAAAAGCTATTTGTCACACACACACACACACATATACAACAACAACAACAACTGATATAGTAGCACCTAGCTGCTTTGGGAGGGTCTGTGTATAGAGACACATGCAATACAATTATTGGAGCGTAATATCTCAATATGTACACAATTAAGTAGAAATACATATGTACAAACACACACATAAAGCTTTCCCATATACCCCCACTGGTAAGCTAATCGTGTTGCCATAATGAATTGTTGTTGATAGAACTTATCTATCAGCCCCATTGTGTGAACGTGGCGTTGAGACAAATTGTAGATCAATTCTAGAGCGCAATTGTCCCCTTGTAACCCCGATTTGGTGCCCTCACGTATTGTCTAAAGTTTACGTGCCTTACCTGTACATAGTACATATATTTGTATGTGTATGTGTTTGTGCAAATATGGTTCAAATGTTTATCTCAATTGAAATGGGTTTGCGTTTAATCGTAATTCTCGTAAGTAAGCGCTTTAGAGTTTTCTCGGAAATTAGTTACAATACCAATGTACAGTTAAAGTCGCAGTTAAGTAGGGTGGGCGCATTAATAACGCTCATTGGATAATGAGTTCAAATCTGGAATGAAATGTCTCATAACAAATTTCTTAGAAAATAGAGAAGAGCAAGTAGGATCAAGAGTCCAGCTGAGATTCGGAGAAAACTTTATTATTATTTTATATTTTACTGTAATCTCTAGAACACCTTCTCATTATTGTACCTTTCAATTATCAGTCAAACCTTTACCTACTCAACTGTACTGACTTCTTTCCTTCTACCGCAATGGGGTCGTTGTTATCGAGAATATTACTATATAGTATCATAAGGACATTTCCACAAACTCAGCATACTGTGGGTATCAATCACTAGATTGCCTCTGGGAGTCCTACAGGAGTGTGCTCCGGTCTTGAAACCTTCTATTAGTCGCCGGATCTTTTCGTAGAATTTTCGAGATCTACCCCTTTGACAAGCTTGACAAGGTGGTCGCTTCATACTCACGGCCTCTTTCTTTTTTGTCGCCAGCTATCGGTATCTATCCCATTCCGCTCGTGTTTCGTTTGATGGCAACATTGCGAGGTAGGCACTCTGATTTCCTTAGAAAAATATGGAGCTTACGGAAAGGAGTCTTCTTAACCTTTATGTTGTGATGGATCCTGTATAATATTACCCTATTAGATTTATGAATTTTGAAATCTCGATAATTTTTTTGAACACATTGAGTTTGTTTTATGTCTTAAAGAACTGTGACTTTTTCGAATTGTTTCTAGATCGTTTAAACCATTAACATAAAAATTCAAATATTCTTTAAATGACTAGAAAGGTCTGCATCTCCAACTCCTTAAATAAGTCTCTTAAGATATGTTGCTTCCTCAACATCGGTATTAAGCGATGATAAAAAGTTTGGCAATGAAACATATTATCTTAACAGTGTATTTCAGTATGTAAAGGGTTCACAAAAAAAATTGTTCTCACCACTTTTGTCAGTATACCTATACTTAACGATTTTTAAACCTCTTTTTCTACACATCACAAATGTATTAATTTCTTTGTGCTATTCATATCACATTTTAATTGAAATTTAAAGTTTATTGAAAATATTTTGCTGTGCGATTGTGCTGAGCCTGGTGGCAATGGTGTGGCGAAAAGCTGATTGGACACTTATGTCATATGCCTGGTTTTTGTTAATAACCTTTTTCGTCGCCTCGAAAAAGGTCAAAGTTAATACTTTGTTATGTTAATCCGCTTTCAGGTGAATATGCGCACGTACAGAAATACAAAAATGTATGAGTGTGTGTGTCAAAAGGTGAAAGTTCACAAATCACATATGGTGAATGGTATAACACGGATACACCTGTAACGGTGAATGTATGTGACTGCTGTATTGGCAGCACTTGTATGCACGTGTTATGAATCGGTTTGTATGTACATATGTGTATGCGTGCTCATAAGTAAATACATTGGCGACAAATAATAAATGTTAAATGAAATATTTATTTATCAATTGAGCCACTTGCATCAGAAAATCGGCAAAAAATAGGCAATTGTATTGTGTGTTTGTATGTAGGCAAATGTAAGCAAGATTGCATGAACATTTTTTGAGCTGCTAATATATTTATGTTCGAAATTATTTATAGTTTAGTTTTTTATAGAGTTCAAATTATGTTTGTGTATTTGAGCAAGTGTTTGAGTGTTGATTGTGACAAATAAAATCTAATTTGCGGATTATTATTTATAAAGATTCAATTAAACATTCCATTGTGCGTAATATAATTTCAAATAAAGCTTTTTAGACTACTCAGTTTTTTTTGAAAGCTTTATAAAAGTTTTTTATATTGACACAGGTCATATAAATATGTTGTTCAGTTCGGTTGGTGGCAGTTCTAGCGATTAGTTATGATTTGAAGACATTTTTAAACATCTTCTATTCCTATAATAGTCACTTATAAGCAGAAATTGATTAAACAAATTTCAGGGTTGCCACCAAATTCGTAATTAAAATAATTTTAACAAATTTAAGTAAATAAAAAATGTATGTAAAATATGCAGTCACAAAAAATAAATCTATTTTTTATTAAAAAATACATATGTAGGGTTGCCACTTGTATAGAAAGTCAAAGCAAAAAAAAAAATTATTGTGACAAGTAAGGAAAGGCTAAGTTCGGGTGCAACCGAACATTTTATATTTTTTTTAATTTATTGATATATTTTTATTAAGATAATACACAATTTGACCCAATTTGAAAATCATATAATTAGGTAAATGAGAGCTAGGGGAAGTTAAGACCCGATTTTAACCATTTCTGGTACAGAGACACACTATTCGAAGAAAAATATTTAGTCTGAATTAAATTAAAATATCTGAGAGATTTACCGAAATTTTCGGTGAAAAATTATCAGGAGGCACTAAATTCTTGATATTCGACATTCAAGGCCTTCAAAAGTTATAGTCCGATTTCGACAAATTCAGATTTTCACAAGTGACACCACAGATCATATACAGTATTTCTGTAAAGTTTTATTTCGCTACCTTCAATGGTTCCTCATGTACATATTTTAAAGTAAAGGAATAGGATGGAGTTCAAAAATGAGTTATATGGGAAGTTGTCGTGGTTGTGAACCGATTTTATCCATTTTTCACACGTGTCATTAGGGTGTCAAGAAAATATTATATACCGAATTTTATTCGAATCGGTCGAGTAGTTCCTCAGATATAGTTTTTGACCCATAACTGTGCGATGCCACGCCCATTTTCCATTTTGTAAAAAATCTGAGTGCAGCTTCCTTCTGAAATTTCTTCTGTAAAATTTAGTGTTTCTGACGTTTTTCGTTAGTGAGATAATCCACTTTTAGTAATTTTCAACCTAACCTTTGTGTGGGAGGTGGGCGTGGTTATTATCCGATTTCAACTATTTGCATGGTGTGTGATGGGGTACGTAAGACAACCGACTGCAGAAAGTTTGGTTGATATAGCTTCATTGATTTGCGAGCTATATGCAAATAACCGATTCAAGGGCGGGGCCTCGCCCACTTCCCCAAAAAAATTACGTCCAAATATGCCCCTTCCTAGTGTGATCCTTTGTTCCATATTTTACGTTTATAACTTTATTTATGGCTTAGTTATGACACTTTATTTGTTTTCGGTTTTCGCCATTTTGTGGGCGTGGCAGTGGTCCGATTTTGCCCATTTTCGAAAGCAACCATCTCACGGTCCCATGGAACATGTGTTCCAAGTTTCACTCAATTTTTACTGAAGTTATCCGTTGCATGGGCGCAATAATTTAAATAGACGCAAATAATTTAAAATAGGGTTGCCAACTATTTTTATAAAAAAAATATTTAATTCGTAGAAAAATTTGAATATGAAAATTATATATTAAAATCATATTTTTAATATTATTTTTATTCATAAATATTTTTTACTTATTTACTTTTCAAAATATATATTTTATCCATTCATAAAAAATCTTATATTTTATAATGAATCACCCTTTTTATTAAATGAATCGGCCCGCACTAAGTACAATAAATATAGTCATATACCAATGCTCCCACTACTAACAACATACATTTATAATTGCAATCCTTATTTACATCTACTATTTAGCCTCTCACATATATTCATTCCATTTCGTTGTTTACTCTCTTGCAAACTGATCTTTCCAATAAGGACTTTCTCTGGAAATAACAACAATACCCATTTTTGCTCTCACACTAGTTTTAAGCTCATTGTAATATACTCTTAGTTTTAAGAATTGTAATTTACGATTATTAATAAAGTTACATTCGAAAAGAACGGACGTATTTTTATTGGCGCAGTCGGTCGCGAACTCAATACGCACGAACGTTAAAAGTTTAAAGTTTTATGTAAAGTAATTTAATATTACTAATAAGCGTGAGTTAAAGTGCGGAAAGTACTAAAAAAAAGAAAAAGAAAAAAAAACCCTAATTAAAAAAGTGTGAAGATTTTTCACGAAAAAGTGAATAATTTATTATAAATTATAAACATTTTTTGTAACAACAACAATTTTTTTTCCCCCGGTGAGTACCAAAAAGGTCACCTTGAGAAAAAGACATTTTAACAACAACAATTTTTTTCCCCGGGTGAGTACCAAAAAGGTCACCTTGAGAAAAAAAAAACTACACAAAATATTCCTGGGTGACTGACAAGAAAAACACCTTGATAAAATAAAAACAACTACTTCGTTCAGCTTAAAAAAAAAAAACAACATCTTCGTACTTTTTCCGATTCAATTAACGTGATTTAAAGCAATAACAATCTCTTCATCGAGCTTTGGGAAAAACCGCAACAACTTCTTCGTCGTGCTTTGGAGAACAACAGAATTGATTTGTTCCTGTGAAGATCACCTGAAAGGGCAAGCAGCAACAACTCCTTCATCGAACTTTGAAGAAAAAAAAAAAAAGAAACACCAACTTGCTCGTTGTGCTTAAGACGGAGCGCGACTTTGGGTTGCAAAACCAGTGCAGAAAGTCAGTAGAGTTCATTGAACAGGTATTTATAAAAACAATCAACAACAAAAAAATCGCATATTCACTACCAAGAAGAAGAAGCTGTAATTGTATTGCAACAACACCGCATAGCGATAGCTTGGATTGTTTAACAATTCAACAATTAATATGGAAAACTTAGATATTAACGCTAAATTTAAGCTTATATTAAGTAATCTTAGTAGTATGCCGCCATATGACGGTAATGAAAATTCTTTGTTATGGTTCATTGAACGAATAGATTCTATGATACCTACTTTCGAATCTTTTCCCGTTGATTTTAAAATTTTGCTAATGGGAAATATTAAAGATAAAATTGTTGGCAACGCACGGAGATCATTATTAATTAATGGTAACGCTGATAATTGGCCTCTAATTAAAAAAGTATTGATCGATAACCACGGAGAGAAAAATTCAGTTGATGAGCTAATTGACAAAATAAGGTCTTGCCGATGCGATTCAACAATAGAGATTTTTTATAAAAAATTGAATACATTACTATGTCGTTTAAATAATGCTTTATATTTTAGTACAAATAATATTACTGAAATTAATTATGAAAGCAATTGTAGAATAGCTCTTAATTCTTTCAAATATGGCTTACCAGAGCCAGTAAAAAGTATTATCATCAGTAGAAATCCTGCAAATTTAAAAGATGCTTATGATATTATAAAATCAAATGGGTATTTGAATTATAATGATCGTTTATCTGTGTTTAATACAAATAAAAATGCAGAACAAAATAGCAATAAGATAAACAGATATTCGAATGCCGAAAAATTTTACAACAATAATAGTGGTAGCGGACAGAATTTCGAAAATAACAACAGCAATAGACAATACAACAATAACACCAGTAGAGGACGATATTACAACAATACCAATAGTGAAAGACTTCGTCCACAACAAGGACAGCAGCGTAATTATAATGTATATCCGAATTCTTCAATGCAGTCGAGATTTACGTCAAGTAATTGTATTAGTGGCCAAACAAATCTTCCGCAAAGTCAATATCTAAATAATTACTTTGCTCCTACTAGTAATATTACGCAGAATAATGAAAATCCTGATCATTCGTCAATCGAACCAATGGAATTGGGTGTTAATGAGAATTGCCGAAATTTTCAATTTGCCGGAGAAGGAAATTACCCTATATAATTGTCAATACACATATAAGGAAACTTAGATTTATTATAGACACGGGAGCGGAATTTAGTATAATAAATCCTAAGTTATGTAGGCCTCAGTATGCAGTACAAACAAGCATACAATCATTAAAAGTATTAGGCAGAAATATTTTAACAAGAAAACAGTTTTGTTTTCCACTTTTTAAGGAATTTAAGAAAAATAACTATTTTGTGAATTTTATAGAATATCCATTTCACAACTATTTCGACGGTATCATAGGGAATAATATTTTATTAGATTTAAATTCAATAATTGATTATAAAAATAGAAAACTATTAACAGATGATACAACAATGCCTATATATTTTAATGAAGGAGAAGAAATTTCTCTACAAGACTACATGAAAAATGAAGTCTTACAGGTACTAAGTTGCGAACAGGAAATAGAGGCAAACTCAGTTGTAGAGTTTGCAAAACATTTAAACTCAAAAGATGAAGAAGTTTTGAGGACGGTTTTAAATAATTACCAAGATATTTTTTATAAGGAAGGGGAAAACTTGCCTTTTACTACTGAAATTAAACATAGGATAATCACAAAAAGTGATACTCCAATATACAGTCGTCTTTATAGATATCCGGTGGTACATCGCGCGGAGGTAGATCGTCAGATAAAAGAAATGTTAGAGCAAGAAATAATCGTACCCAGTAATAGTCCATATAATTCGCCATTATGGGTTGTGCCCAAAAAGGCAGATAAAAACGGTAAACCACAGTGGCGAGTAGTTATTGATTATCGCAAGCTGAATGAGCAAACGATAGATGATAAGTTCCCAATTCCAAATATGCATGACATATTTGACAAATTGGGAAAATGCTGTTATTTTAGTACTATTGATCTGGCGAAAGGCTTTCACCAGATTGAGGTACACCCTAATGATAGAGCAAAGACGGCATTTTTCAACAGCTGATGGTCATTACGAATTTACGAGAATGCCTTTTGGCCTCAAAACAGCACCTGCAACATTTCAGAGGCTTATTAATTATGTTTTAAGAGACCATATAAACAAAATATGTGTTGTCTACTTAGATGACATATTAATATTTTCCACCAGCTTTGATGAACATATTATATCTATTAAAAAGATCTTCAACACTTTACGTGCTTCTAATTTAAAAATTCAGTTGAACAAATGTCAATTCGCTGATTATACAACTAAGTTTTTGGGACATGTCGTGTCGAGGGAAGGTATAAAACCAGACCCCTCAAAGATATCATCCATAGAAAAAATGAAACCGCCAACGAATATTAAAGAAATAAAGCAATTTCTTGGTATGACAGGATATTACCGTAAATTTATACGAGACTACGCAAAAGTAGCTTACCCCATGGTCAGATTATTAAAGAAAAATGCTCTTTTTAGATTTTCAAAATATTGATTTTTTTGAACTCTTTTAATAATTTAAAAAACTTATAACCAGTGAACCCGTTTTACAACCACCCGATTTTAATAAAGAAATTCATACTCACAACCGATGCTTCCCAATTTGCAATTGGCTCTGTTTTAAGTCAAAATAGTCATCCAATTTGCTATGCATCTCGAACTTTGTCGGATCATGAAATTCGATATTCCACTATAGAGAAAGAAGCTTTAGCACTTGTTTGGTCGGTGAAACATTTTCGAACTTATTTATATGGCCGAAAATTTTTAATACAAACGGATCACAAGCCTTTAATTTGGTTACATAATATTAAAGAGCCTAATATGAAATTACAGAGGTGGAAAATTCTGCTTAATGAATATGACTTTGAAATAACGTATATTAAATGAAAAAGATAATACTGTTGCGGACACCTTAAGCAGATATTTTGACACAAATAATGATAATATCGCAGATAAGAGTTATATATAATAATATTGAAAATAGTGACAATGAGAGTAAAAACGCAGAATACCAAAATGGTATGTCAGTAGATGCAACTGTGCATAGCGCATTAGAAGATAATTTAAAATACATATTTATAACTGAAAGGTGTATCAATTGCTATAAAAATCAAATTTATTTAGAGTATGGCCAACAGGAAAAATATTATTTAAAAAATTATAAATAAAAAGTGCCAAACTCATATAACAGTAACTAACAAATCAGATCTAAAAAGTATTTTTGGAAAAATGTCTGACAAACAAAGGTGTTATATGTATTTATTGCGAAAATAATGAGCTTTTTATAAAATTCCAGTATTTGTACGTAAATTTCTTTGAAAATAGCAATATAAAACTATACAGATCAAACATTAAACTAAATGAAATTACAGATAAGAATGAAATATTAACAATCATAGAAAAAGAGCATTTACGTAACAATCATAGGGGCATACAAGAAGTATACCTTGAATTGAAAACTCAATACTTTTATCCCAAATTATTTAAGCTAATAACATATGTAGTAAATAATTGTTCGATTTGTCAAATAGCCAAGTTTGATAGAAAACCACTTAAAACTCCATATCATGTTACGGATACGCCCACTCATTTTAATGACATTGTACATATAGATATTTGGTTTCCATACAGAAATACAATGTACTTTACAACTATCGACAAATTTTCAAAATATGCCACTTTTCATAGAATTAATGATAGAAATTGGATAGCAATTTTAGCTGCTATAAAGCAAAGAATACTATTTTTGGGTAAAATGAACAAAATCGTATTTGACAATGACAGGTGTATCCTACACAGTGCAGTACGTTTGTTTTTAAAGGAACAGAATATTGAAATGCATACTACTACTGCATATTTAAAAACTGGAAACTCAGACGTAGAACGACTTCATGGGACTTTGAATGAACATTTAAGATTAATGGAAGCTGACAAAGAAAATAAAAATTTGGATTTAGAAGAAAAACTTTTTAAAATTTTTACTTGTTATAATAATACAATTCATACAACAACAAAAAATGAGGCCTATTGATTTTATAATAAAGAATTTCGATAAAGAGTCTATTGAAGAGTTAAGCAAATTGTACGAAAAACAAAAAATTGAAAGGATTGAAAAATTGAACAAAAATAGAGATCATGAACCGAAAGAATTGCTAGATAATATTGTACGTAATAGACAAATTCCTAAAAATAAGCCTAAATATAAAAAACTTGTTGAATATACTAGAAATGGAAACTATGTTATCGACGATTCAAACAACCGTAAAACAAAATATTATAAAACTCAACTAAAAAGACGATACAATTTTCAAGAATAGTATAAATAATTACATTTATTGAATTAAGAAACTATATTTATTTACATAATAAGTAAACATGTAAACACATTTTGATTTGCGAGGACGCAAATGTCTTAGGGATGGAGGAGTCATATACCAATGCTCCCACTACTAACAACATACATTTATAATTGCAATCCTTATTTACATCTACTATTTAGCCTCTCACATATATTCATTCCATTTCGTTGTTTACTCTCTTGCAAACTGATCTTTCCAATAAGGACTTTCTCTGGAAATAACAACAATACCCATTTTTGCTCTCACACTAGTAATATACTCTTAGTTTTAAGAATTGTAATTTACGATTATTAATAAAGTTACATTCGAAAAGAACGGACGTATTTTTATTATATATAATTTATGTTCATTGCATTGTCGAAATCAATTTTTCGCACAAATAATAGGATTAGGGTGTCAAAAATATGCCAATACACACAAGCGCAAGCATAACGGGTACATGTGAAACGTGCGAGGTAGCATAGCTAAACGAGCATATGAATTGAAAAAAGTGTCTGCATTTGCCAATTCACTTCATTCAATAAATGATAACGATTTCCTACCAAACGAAAATCATTTGTAATATTTTTTTTTGCATACTTTTGGGCGCAATACACATTTCCCAAACACCGAAAACGATTTGGAAGGCATGTATAAGGTCTTTGTAACGGGTGATTTTTTTGAGGTTAGGATTTTCATGCATTAGTATTTGACAGATCACGTGGGATTTCAGACATGGTGTCAAAGAGAAAGATGCTCAATATGCTTTGACATTTCATCATGAATAGACTTACTAACGAGCAACGCTTGCAAATCATTGAATTTTATTACCAAAATCAGTGTTCGGTTCGAAATGCTTTTATCGACAAATTTTGTTCAGCGATGAGGCTCATTTCTGGTTGAATGGCTACGTAAATAAGCAAAATTGCCGCATTTGGGGTGAAGAGCAACCAGAAGCCGTTCAAGAACTGCCCATGCATCCCGAAAAATGCACTGTTTGGTGTGGTTTGTACGCTGGTGGAATCATTGGACCGTATTTTTTCAAAGATGCTGTTGGACGCAACGTTACGGTGAATGGCGATCGCTATCGTTCGATGCTAACAAACTTTTTGTTGCCAAAAATGGAAGAACTGAACTTGGTTGACATGTGGTTTCAACAAGATGGCGCTACATGCCACACAGCTCGCGATTCTATGGCCATTTTGAGGGAAAACTTCGGAGAACAATTCATCTCAAGAAATGGACCCGTAAGTTGGCCACCAAGATCATGCGATTTAACGCCTTTAGACTATTTTTTGTGGGGCTACGTCAAGTCTAAAGTCTACAGAAATAAGCCAGCAACTATTCCAGCTTTGGAAGACAACATTTCCGAAGAAATTCGGGCTATTCCGGCCGAAATGCTCGAAAAAGTTGCCCAAAATTGGACTTTCCGAATGGACCACCTAAGACGCAGCCGCGGTCAACATTTAAATGAAATTATCTTCAAAAAGTAAATGTCATGAACCAATCTAACGTTTCAAATAAAGAACCGATGAGATTTTTTTATGCGTTTTTTTTTAAAGTTATCAAGCTCTTAAAAAATCACCCTTTATATGAAAATGATAAATAAAACATTTACGTAAGACGCCAATACCTGCCAAATTGAAAATAGCGGTTATCCTGGCTTTTATATTGGCGCAGATTACGGCGGCATTTGGTGTGCGGATGTGTAAGTGGAAGTAAATGTATCACTTGTATATAAATACAAACACCTTGTACACTTAACTTCTATATTTTGGAAAATGTTACAAATATTCAAATATAATCATGTGATAATTTGATTTGGCAGACTTATTTAAACGGAGTGTCATTTTGAGTTGTGTGTATGATTTCTTTAGTTGCTCATGAGAAGGTGAAACTCATTTTTCTTTTTCCTTTTATAACTCTCTGATATCTTCCAAATGCAAGTAATCATAAGTAAAGTTGTGACATTTAGTGAAACTATAGCCATTCAGAGTTATTTGAGTGCTAAGAGTATTACAATTGTCAAACAATGATAGTATTCAAATGTAATAGCGGTATATCATTGATAAAAAATCTGGTATAGGTTATAGAAACGATTACCAAAACCATCTAGGCCTTATAGGATTCCAATAATCATAAATAAGCCTTGTGGCGTTCAGATTCTCAAACTTGAGCAATCCTCCATCAAAAATCGCTGAAGTTTTCAAACATATTTTTGCGCTCTGCTCCTAATTGTATTCAATATACGCAATATATTCATTATAACCTTTTCACACAGCCAAATTAATTGAACAATTAAAACCTAGTTTTTGCTCTTCACACTGCCGTCTACTCGATGATCGATCAGCTATTTGTCGCAGAGTTGCATTTCAATTGCAAGTCGATTAAAATTCAATCAATTCAATAAATCCACCTAAATCAGCATTTTAATCGAGCAGAGGCGGGTGAATTGATCAATTAGCCCCTGTGTGTGAAAAGGCTATTAGTCATTTATTACTCTTACATAACTGGTTCGCATAAATTTTATAATCTATGTCATTTCAACGTATAATTCACCAAGTACGCTTTGCCACGCATTTAAATTGAACACAACTAAGTATTCCATGCAACGTGTTGACTTCGAAATTTCTTAAACCCTGCACTTTGATTCAAAGGTACTCATTTTACTGCTAGCTCTCATATCGGCTGCATAACTGTCGCTTTTTTACTACGTGATTGCATGGCGCGTTGTCATCAGTATGCAACAGGATATCAGTAAACTCTTCATATAGTTGATTGCTACAATTTCCCTGTGAGTACATCTGTCGATAAAGAGGAGCATTTCCTTACTTTAGCCACTTATACATTTGCGATCAGTTATTCAAGACACCGTTTGTTGTCAATTTACATGCCCTGTTTGTCTTAACGATCCATTTTATATTCCAATGATGACTCAGGTTTGTGACCTATTTATTAACGCAGTAAAAGAAGAAGCACTCAATCAGGTTTAGAACTCATTAAAATGTTTACGAAACATGCTCGGCTTATTTAATTTTAACATTATTTCAAGTTGTGAATAACTCTTTTTATTTGGAATTGAAAAAAAGACCAAAAGAAATCAGATTATAATTATTAATTATCTTAACTTGCTTGAAGCGCCGATACATAAGCACTTGAGATTAAATCGAGCTCTAACACTCCACTTCTGCGTAAATAAGTCTTTAACCTAAGAAATAATCTGAAAAATATATTTCCCACTGTATAATATATTACCAGTCCTAGTGCTAAAATCAAAGTGCAGAAGTCCTATTTTAACCTAAACAAGAAAAAACGTTAACTTCGGCTGTACCGAACCTTGTACCTTCACAGGTGCATTTCTTTTAGTAACTATGTGTTTAAGCAAATCTAAAGACGTAAGTAAAAAAAAAACATTTTACTAATCCATGTCAAATTTCGTGAAGCTACCACGTCAAATACGAATAATTTTCCATAGAAGCCTTGATTCCGATCGTTCAGTTTGTATGGCAGCTATATGATATAGTGGTCTGATATCGGCAGTTCCGACAAATGAGCAGCTTCTTGAAGAGAAAATAACATTTCAAAACGTTATCTTAAAAACTGAAGGACTAGTTCGTATATATACAGACAGACGGATAGACAGACGGACATGGCTAAATCGACTCAGTTCAACCTACTGATCATTTATATATATACTTTATAGGGTCTCCGACGCTTCTTTCTGGGTGTTACAAACATCGTGACAAACCCTGTCTGTTCAGGGTATAAAAATATTACTCACCATGTTTATTTAAACTAATCAAGATTAAAATTGCTTCTTATCGATTATAGCGTTTTTAGAGCGTTCGATTAAAACGATTTTTAAGATCGATTTACCATACGAAATAAAAATCTGGATCAATTTTTAATTGAATCTTAATAGACTTGAAATTGAAATCTGCGACAAAGACGTACGATATACGGTCTTTGGCTGCGATTGGCTGTATTTTTTGATAAAAAAGCTATGGTAGCTGTCGCTGCTGAAAAATAATAATCAGCTGATGAAACTTTCCAACTTCTTATGAAAAGCAAGAACGAAAATGTATAACTGCTGATCGGTTATCGAGTAGCCGGCAGTGTGAAGGGCAAAAATGGTTTCTCCATAAAAATTTTGATTGATCAATTAATTAGGCTGTCTAAAAACGCTATTAGGAGTTAATATTAGTTCTTTAACTTAAATTAAATTAAAAATAAATAGTTGCCTACATTTAGGCTCAGATTGCCTAATTTCCCAATGATTGCCTACACTCAAACGCAAATTTTTAGCGAAGACATCTACCCAACTGCTGTTAGTAAAGTAAAAGAAGTGTTGAAACAAATTCTTGATATATTTGAATTTCTCTTTGAATCGAGCAAAAATAATCTGAAAATAAATTTTTTTTTAACTTTCGGCGTAAATTTGCTTATACTCTCAACTTGTGGTTCGACACACACACACAATTAAATATAGATATTCATCGGAATTCAATCAAAAACATTTCCATTCAATTATTTATTCAATATACATATGTATATAATACGAGCAAGCAGCTGCCTAAGCTGTCTATCAAATACACACATATGTTTTGTATTTTACTGAACGAACTGCAACAAGCGTTAGCCTTTTCGCCAACTTTTTGTGACTTCTATTTCTTTGTCTTGATTTTCAATTTTTGTAGCCTCAACTCCCCTATTGGGAATGCCAAATAAACAACTAAGTAAATATACATATCAATTAGTTTTCCGAAACTTACAACAAAAGTTTCGGTGTAAAGCTAGTTTCTATAAGTCACTCGCCCGCCGCTTCTTCTTGCTGCTCCTCTTCTACTTCTTGTTTTCCGCTTTCTGTGGCCACTTCACTGCTTGGCATGTATTTTAACGTACTCCTGGGAAATTAATGTTTCAAATTTAAGTCGAGTTGTGTTGAGTTGCAAAGTCTTGAGTTTAGTTTACTTTTTATGCTTTCGATAGTTTTGCTAATTTGTTGTAGACTGTGTTGCGCTGTGGGATAACGGAAATTGCATATAGTTTTATATTCAATCATGTTGGGCAGAATTTCAACAATTGTTTGTTGATGTGGCCACTAATGGTTGCATTTCAATGTATATTTTTCTCATACAAATGTATATATATAAATTGACGTATGAAATTTGACTCAGAGTGAAGCTGTTAAGAGAATTGTTGGTAAAATTAGCATCGAAGTAGTATACCAATGGTAGCCACAACTTCTTCTTCACCTTGCCCTTTGACTTTGTCTGTATATGCATGCATTTGTTTATATTTTTTTTACTAATCCTTTACGTATTTTTTTTCTCTTTCTAGGTAAGTGCAATAACAGTGTGCTTCAAATTCAATATAATATCCTGCCTGTATATATTTACATATAATATTCAAAGAAACGGTAAGTATTTTGTATTAATATATTAATTTTGTATATAAAACTGTTAATATGTACCTAAATGTATTGTTTCCGGGACTTATAATTCATCTACTGATATAGTCTTAAATTATTTTTCTTATATCAAATGGTTCATATTTTGCCAGAGTCCTTTGATTAAAATTTTGTATAACCATACGTTTTCTTGTAATATTTTTTGTCGTTACGATGAGTTCGGACCAAGTTCGAAAAGGTTTAGTCATTTATATTATCCATTCAATGTAAAATAACTTAGTTTTAAGTCCATGTCTCGTGAACTTTAAGTCTCAAGTCCTTTGTAGTGGATTTTAGATTTGTTCCAGAACCCTATTTCAAGTAGTTTTCATAAATATAAGTGTATCTATACATTCCTGATTATTGACCCTTTCTTTCGCTTTAACTTTAGCCCATCTGTTAAATTTAGGATAGACTTTCAAAAGCATTCCTAGAAACCCACAAATAAAGTAACTTGTCTCCAAAGCTTTTACCATCTTAGCATCTGAATTATGGCGGATTTATGTTTCCGGTAGTTATGGATCACCTTCTTCTTGTCTGGCGTAGGCTCCGCTTACGTGGTTATAGCCAGGTCCACAACAGCGCGCCACGCATCTCTTCTTTTGGTAATTTGCTGCCAATTGGTAATACCAAGTGAAGCCAGATCCTTCTCCATCAGATCCTACCATCGGAGTGGAGGTTTCCCTCTTCTTCGGCTTCCACCAGCGGGTACTGCATCGAATACTTTCAGAACTAGAGCACTTTCGTCCATTCGGACAAGATAACCTAGCCAGCGTAGTCACTGTCTTTTTATACACTGAACTATATCTATGTCGTCGAATAACACATACAGCTCATCGTTCCATCTTCTGCGGTATTCGCCGTTGCCAATGTTTAAAGGACCGTAAATCTTTTGCAAAACCTTTCTCTCGAAAACTCCTCCTACCGTCTCATTGGATGTTGACATCATTCACGCTTCTGCACCATAAAGCAGGACGGGAATGATGACGGACTTGTAGAATTTGGCTTGAAGTTTAACACCGGAAGTCGTGAGCTGCTTGAGCCACATACAAGAGAATCGTTTCTGGCTACTCCCAAGTGAATGACAGTCAGAATCTTGCCTCACTTATGTAAACTTCTGCACATGACTCCATCTTCCAAATATATCTCACCGGTCCGATATAATCTACTTAACACTTTTCAAAAATTGAGATATACATATGTATGTTGATCTAACTTTTTTTATCCATCTTGCACTAGTAGTATCGTAATCAATAAGATAAATTATAGTTGAAGTTCTACTCTATATTGCACAGGATTTACATTAACCGAGCTTGATTCCTAATAACCAATTATAAAACGTTGTAGAACTACAGTCAGATAGATCTTAAGATCTTTTGGTATGTTACAACCATTCCATTGCTAGTGATCCATTAGAGAATGGATTGAATATCTTTATTTATTTCCCATAGTAAAATGTTAAATATTTCCATTCTTTTTTGTCTCAGCGAGATTGTTATTTAGCTGAGAATATTTACATAGTCGAACATTTACCAATCATCTTTGTAAGTTCGACTATGTAAATATTCTCAGCTAAATAACAATCCCGCTGAGTAATTAAAAAGTGTGAAATTATTTGTGAATTTCTTTTAGTTTATTTGCAACCATTATATTAATGAAATATGAAATCATTTGAATGCCTTCTTACAACAATATGCGCTAGTGCAATTATTATTATTGCAACCCTGCGAAACAAATAATAATAATAATGAATTATTGGAAAATATTCTAAAGTAGAATAAGTAAATATTTTAATCGTTCTAATAGCGAAATATTAATCAGTTAGATTTGTGATATCTAAAAAATATTTATAAATTGAAAACAAGTAAGGGAAGCCTTCATTCGAACGGAACTGAATCTATACTGGCGAAGGTATAAATAATCTGAAACTTTTTTTATTATAAATTTATATTTTCTCGTCATCTATTATGACATAAAGGCGCTGATAACCATAATTATGGTTGTTATGACAGTCACATCTATGGTATGTTACCGGAACTGACTCTGATTTTAACACGGCTAAGGATAGTCGTCTCGACAACAATCCTCAAAAAAAAAACAAGTAAGGAAGAACTAACTTCGGGTGTAACCGAAAATTTTATACTCTCGCAATTTATTTATATAATTTTATTAATACAAACAATTTGATCCACATATTTGGCATATTTATGGTATAAAGTCCATTGAATGTTGGAAACCCTAATATTAGGTATATGGGAGTTAGGTGAAGTTATGACCCGATTTCACGTATTTTAGGCACGGACACATATTATTAAAAGAAACACATTCCTTCAGAATTTCTTCAAAATATCTGAGAAACTTACCTATATATTCGGTAAAAAAAATTAGAAGCACTGAGGTCCTCATGTTCGCTATATGGGGCCTTGAAAATTTATGTTCCGATTTCGACGATTTTTAGAAGGGCGATGCCACACTATAGTTGTAATATTTGTGCAGAATTCTGTTCCGATGTCTTCAGTAGTGCCTACTTTATATATTGTAAAGTAAACGGTTCAGATCGACTTCAAAGTTCTGGTATATGAGAAATAGGCGTGGTTGTGAACCGATTTGGCCAATTTTCACAACATATAATTGGGATGTAAGGGAAATATTACAAACCGAATTTCATTGAAATTGAGTTAGTAGTTTCGGAGATATGGTTTTTGACCCATAAGTGGGTGGAATCACGCTCATTTAAAATCTTGTATACCATTTTGAGTGCAGCTTTTCTGTACCATCTTTATAATGAAATTTAAGGCTTCTGTTGATTTTCCTTACTTAATTAAAGCATTTTTAAAAGTTTTCAACGTAACCTTTGTATGGGAGGTGCGCGTGGTTATAATCCGATTTCCTCTATTTTTAGACTGTATAAGGTAGTACCTAAAAGAAACGACTCCTGAATATAGCTTCAGCAGTTTACGAGATATGTACAAAAAACTCGTTTGTACCAAATTTCATTTTCATGGCTTAATTTATGGCTTATTTATAGCTCTTTATGTGTTTTCAGTTATCGCCATTTTGTGGGCGTGGCAGTAGTCCGATTCCGCCCATCGAATTTAACCTTCTTATGGTGCCAAGGAACCCGTGTTCCAAGTTTCATTAAGATATCTCAATTTTTACTCAAGTTACAGTTTTCACTGACGGACAGACGGACGGACGGACAGACGGACGGACGGACAGACAGACATCCGAATTTGAGCTTTACTCTTCACCCTGATTATTTTGATATATATATCTAACTCGTTTAGTTTTAGGACTTACAAACAACCGTTATGTGGACAAAACTATTATACTCCCGTTATCAACTTTGTTGCGAGAGTATAAAAAGAAAAGATTTCTGATGCTACAAGAACAGTATTAGACGAGTCAACAGTCGAAATATATCATACGAAGGCTCAAAATATTCGGTTACCTAAATTTAGTTAAGATGGATTCCGTGATTTTTGAATTTCTAAGTTTTTCATAATTTATCCTGATATATAAAGTACCTTTTTCGATTTCTCTTAATTTCACTCTTTATAATTCACTGAATACCGTTATAAATACGTTTTCGAATTCCAGCTGCTCTACAAGCACTTATAACTTAATATTATGTTATATATCTTCCAATTTATTTATAATGTTGCAAACAACCGTTATATAAAGAAACCCAAAATATACCTAAGCAACTTGTAGCCAGTTGGTATAAGATATCAGCTTAGTCTCTATCTGCATTTTTTGTTTGTGGTATCCATGTAGATTTCCAAGTAACTAAAAATACTCGCTCCCCACAATATTTTATTATTGCGAGCATTATTTCACGCCTTTGTTGTCTCTGGTGCCACACTTTTTACTATTTGCATTTTACAATCCGTTATATTTTCTCGTATTATTTTCACACAAATTTTTTATTTACTTACTTTGTTACTACTCGTATTATTATTGTTTACAGAACTTAGAACTGTGGTCTTCTACTATCCGTTACACGCCTTACAGTGTTTTCCATCTATTTTCTTCACTAATTGTAGCTATGCTAGTCTTTGTCTCTGTGTGTGTGGGTGGCTGTGGTACCTTGTCTTTCCCTATATTTTCATTATTTATTTATTGTTTTTATTACTTCGTTGTTGTTGTTTTTGTTACCACTGTGACCGTACACAATGTAACACGCTTAAACAATACAACACTAAATTATTATTAACACTTCTTTGCTTTGCCACCAGTTACCAGTTTTCTTTACTTTATTTTACTCTGTACTCTGCTGCAGCGCTGCCACAATGTCCTTCGGCAACGCACAATGCTTCAAACACCCATTAAGCGCATATAGTTAGTTCTTTGCTGTTGTTGCTCCGATTTTTTTTTATTTGTTACTAAATCGAGCGTTTCTATGCTATCTCAATAGTTTGGAGTATGGACTGTAGCTTGAAAGGTGTATTTGCGGAAGTGCAACTCTGGCCACCATTTCTCTCCACAAGCAACTCTGTTGTCCTGTTTGTATATAAATACAAATGTTTGCTATTATATTTATTTACTTGTCGCTTGTTGAAGCGGATTTCCTAGTGTTGCAACAAATGCTCAAACATTCTAAGCCACACTTACACTTTGTAAATTATATTGTTCCCAAGTTGAGCGCATTTGTTTGCTCGAGTTTTAATTGAACATATCGACTAACGGTTTTGTGGTAGTAGTGCTTTCTTAAGTCTCATATATATTTACGGGTGTGTGAAATTTATATTTCAAATATTTGCAGTTTGTATTTTTAAGACTATTTTGGTAGTGATTTATAATTGGAATTTGTGTTGTATACATATTTCTTTGAAAAAGTAAATTCTGTTGAAATTTTGGGTATTTTTATATATGCAAGAGATCTAGGCTCTAGGCAGGCTAGTATATTTAAATATTTTTCGACTATTAATCTACTATTCAGACATAATTTGTTAGTTTTAAATCAATATTTTAAGAAGTTCTTCAAGACAACAATTTTATCAAAGCTAGTTTTTTAAATCTCATAACAATTTTCGAGGCCATAAAATTGTCATTATAGTCTATATATAAAAAATGACTCCATTAATATTGACCCCCATAAAACTAAGAATAACAAGTAAGGAAGGGCTAAGTTCGGGTGTAACCGAACATTTTATACTCTCGCAATTTATTTATTTAACTTTATTTATATTATATAATACACAATTTGACTCACATATTCGTCATATTCGTCATATATATTGTATAAAGTCCATTGAAAGTTGGAAACCATAATATTAGGTTAGAAGCACCGAGGTCCTCGTGTTCGATATATGGGGCCTTAAAAACCTATGGTCCGATTTCGGTTTTTAGATTGGGGCTGCCACACTATTAACATAGTATTTGTGCAAAGTTCTGCACCGATATCTTCACTAGTGCTTACTTTATATATTGTAAAGTAAACGATTCAGATTGTCTTCAAAGTTCTGGTATATAGGAAGTAGGCGTGGTTGTGAAGCGATTTGGCCTATTTTCACAACATATCATTGGGATGTAAGGAAACTATTACAAACCAAGTTTCATTGAAATCGGTCGAGTAGTTCCTGAGATATGGTTTTTGACCCATAAGTGGGCGACGCCACGCCCATTTTCCATTTTGTAAAAAAATCTGAGTGCAGCTTCTATCTGCCATTTCTTATGTGAAATTTAGTGTTTGTGACGTTTTTCGTTAGTGAGTTAACCCACTTTTAGTAATTTTCAACCTAACTTTTGTATGGGAGGTGGGCGTGGTTATGATCCGATTTCTTTCATTTTTGGACTGTATTAGAAAGTGGCTAAAAAAAACGACTGTAGAAAGTTTGGTTTATATAGCTCTATTGGTTTGCGAGATATGTACAAAAAACTTAGTAGGGGGCGGGGCCACGCCCACCTCCCAAAAAAAAATACATCCAAATATGCCCAGACATTCGGATTTGAACTCCACTCTTCACCCTGATCACTTTGGTATATATAACCCTATATCTAACTCGTTTAGTTTTATGACTTACAAACAACCGTTAGGTGAACAAAACTATAATACTCTCTTTAGCAACTGTTGTTGCGAGAGTATAAAAACACTCACATTAATGAATTATATAATGTAATTTTGTCCTAAATACTACATGGTCTCTCAATAATATATAACTTCTTCTGTAAAGTAACTTCTGTACAAAGATCGCCCACGAAAGCTGTTTACTGATTATATGCTTGAAATCTCATCTCAAGAACCATGCAAGATAATGTTGATATCGCCACTAGTTTCTAAGAAGTTGCATTAACGAGAACTTTTCTCAAAATATTCCAATTAATTACGCCACTGACCCTAGAAAACTTAAATTATAATTTTGATTTTAGAATCTCTCGTAGATCTCACGATTCGAATTCTACTCAAAAATCCCTAAAATAAAATGTTCAAAAAATCTGTGATCCAACAAATCTCGATTAGAGACCAATTCGTGAACTGATACTATATTCAAATCTTAAATATTTGATAATGACTTCTAAATTTAGAGAGTAGAAACCAACTTCGAAACTTCGCTTCTCCAAGTTTTTTCTTCTCTGACTTCCCCATCGACTCATTAACTATAAAAATTAGTAGTATGTTATCTAAAGCTTTAAACTATAATATATTAAAGGCAGTGCTTTAGGGTTGACTATTAAATTGAATCAAATATTTGCAAATCGTGACAGTTATATTATCTTGTTATTTTTTTTCTAGTAGTATCTAGATTTATCTTCTTCTTAGCTGGCGTAGGCACCGCTTACGCGGTTATAGTGCACCATTAGTTCCTCCTTTTGGAACCAATTGGTCCTTCTCCACCTGGTCTTTCTAACGGAGTGAAGGTCTTCCTCTTCCTCGGTTACCACCAGCGAGTACTGTATCAAATACTTTCAAAGCTTGAACACTTCGTCCATTCGAACAACATGCAGAGTTTAGTACTCAACTAAGTCAATGTCGTCGAATAACTCATACTCATCCTTCCATCGCCTCCTATATTTGCCGTTGCCATTGTTTAGGGGATCGTAAATCTCCCGCAATACCTTTCTCTCGGAAATTCTTAGTGCCGTCTCACCGGATGTTGACATTGTCCACTCTTCTGCACCATAAAGCATGATGAGAAGCATGTAGAGTTTGGTTTTTGTTCGTCGAGAGAGAACTTTACTTTCCAATTGCCTACTCAGTTCAAAATAGCACCTGTTGAGAGTAGTGATTCTATGTTTGATTTCTAATATCTAGATTATTTCAACATAATTAGAAAAGACTATTTTGTTTAATAAAATCTCTCATCTCTACCATCTCTCCTTCTCTAAAATATATCATCCTAAATGTAGGCAATACATAGGAATATGCCACTCAACAATAATATTGCCTACAATTAGGGATGTATTTAGATATAAAGCACGGTCCAAGCACTTCTAGAACTACAGTGAGAGGTCAAGTCATTACATGTTTACTAATTTTAAGATTTTAAGTTTATCGAAATTTTTTTTCAAAGAATTTTACAAGCATAAAGAAATAGATAGAGGGTTTAAGACGAAATTTTGACCTCATATAATATTTAATTTTCACATGGAAGTTTGAGAATTATTTTCACTCTAACACTCTAAGGAAAATTATTTTTCTTCCACTCCTGGTGCTGTCTTGTTTTGCTGATTTTCCACCAACTTAAATGTTATATTTATTAATTTAGTTCATTGAGTGGATAATAAATACTAGAAATCTTCCAATTTGTTATTCGATACATCGGCTGTCAATCAAGCCCGTACTCATTGCCAATGCAACATGTGGCGAGTGATTGCAATTAGTTCAACAAAAGTTTGCATGATGATTGCACGCCGCTGACAGTGACTTGTGGTCTCAAGTGCATGAAGAATCAACTGAAAATGCCAACTTCGGCAGCCTGACTGTCTACCCTACAAGGAAATGATGAAGACTTCGACTTCGCAAGAAAATAAGCCTTTGCCTCACAGGAAATATTGAGCATCAGTTAGACATATTTTGCTTTTCAACATTATTCCTAGCGCTTGTCAGATTGGCAGTGAGGGAGCTGCCATCTGGTCTCCAACGCTTGACAGTATGGAAATCAAATCATGAAAATTGCAACGAATTGCATGCTAAATCGTCGTGAACTCGTTTATTGGGCGCAACGCAGTAAATTGATATGTGTTTGCACAGAGAACAGTGCGTAATGAGCAACTGACAGCCGTTAGACGGCGCAGCACAACCAAAGCAAATGTATTTATTTGAGTGTACTGAGAATTGTTGTAGCCGCCATGTAGTTATAACAACAATAAATGCAAATATCGGTTGACGAAATCGAAAACGTCTTCTAGTCATAAACATTTTTCTTTCGTCTTCATTTAGATTTTTTTTTTGTATTTTATAAAATATCCAATGTAATCACTCATTGAGCGGTTAAGCATTTATTGCATGGGTGTGTGTGTGTATGTCAGACATATTTAAGTTCAACGATGTCTAGACGAAATTAAATTTGTCTAGAAACTCACATGAACACATTTTTTTTATTTTCACATATGTGTTTATATATTTATATGAGTCATCATGTTATGGTAGTCTTGCATTTCATTTACCCAAATATTTGAAACGTCGCTCGAAAAAATTTGCAACTCATTCAAGGTTGGTCTAAATCGATGGTAATACATATTTCTGATAAATCTTCAACTGCTATATAACCGAAATTATCACACCAAGAAGTAGTAATCCTTCTGATTTGTCCCTCGTAAGACGCAGGAGTAGTCTTGAGTCAATTTTGTCATTTTCGAAGTAGAACACTACTTGTTTTTTGACTTCAATTCTTGACTACTGTTCTCATGGAATCCATTTATAAAGTTCGTAGAGATAAAGATCGAGATTGTGAAGAGATCCTGGGTCTAATGGGTATACATTTTAATAATCAATATCGACCTTGACGAGAAAGCGCTATCAAATCTACCAAGTGACTTAATGAACTCTGGAACATATTCTCTCCCAAGTTTAAATCTTTCTCAGATAAACATTGTTGTTATTTGAAGATTAGATCACAGTGTGATGCTTGGTCGAGCTTTTCTACCCAGCTTTGTTTGTTCGTCTTAGTTTTGTCCGATAAATGAAGAGAATTAACATTATTAATCAAACTAATAATAGATTGTATTAGACAATGAGGTGCTGTGTATCTCAGGGCACTATTCTATGACAGTCGTTACTTCCTTAGAAAGAAAACATCCAAGTCTAGCCAAAGGGGGGGGCAACCTTTATTAAAAAAATATATAATATAAAGAAACGATATAAAATTAAGAAATTTAAGAAATCATATATTTCAAATATAATTTCGTGAGGGTTGCCACCTGTAAAAAAATTATAATTTGAGAAAATTAGTTCAATAAGTGGAATATCAGTATAGGGATGTCAAACTATAGAGATTTCAGCAGAACAATTTTTCGAGAAGGTTTGCCACCTGTTTACAAATTTCAATTTAATCATCAAAATCATCAAGGAATTTGAAGAGGGGAAAATTGTATAGGACAATAATTAATATAACGCGAAACCATAAAGAGATTTAAAAATCTTACATTTTAAAATATTATTGGAGGCGGGTTGCCACCAGTTTAAAAATTTAAATTTCAATAAGTTAATAATAAATTGAATCATTAGAGTATGGTTGTCAAATGAAAGAGATTTCAGTAGTGAAATTTTTTTGAGAAGTGTTGCCACCTGTTCACAAATTTTAATTTAGTCATCAAACTAATCAAGGAATTAGAAGAGACGAAACTTTTGTAGAATAATAATTAATATAAAGCAAAACCATGACGACATTTAAAAATCTTACATTTTAAAATATTAGTTTATGAGGGTTGCCACCAGTTTAAAATTTTAAATTTAAATAAATTAATAATATAATTGAATTATTTGCGTATGGTTGTCAAATTAAATAGATTTAAGTAGTGAAATTTTTTTGAGAAGTGTTGCCACCTGTTTACAAATTTGAAATTGATCATCAAAAACATGAAAGGGTGTCAATGCAAATTTTACAATCAATATCTTCAAAGTAATTACTTTAATTTTTATTATACCACTACTGGCCCAAACACCCGCTATTCTACGCGGAAGTTGAATGAAGCTTTATAATATAATTTGTTAGATTTGTAATATGACAATAATGTCAAAAAAGTGAAGATGAAAAAATGGCTGAAGTAAACGGCGAAGAATCATCAGCCGTCAACATAAAGCGTTAAGTGCGGTCAGCTGGTTCAAGGCAGCGCTTCTGAAATGCTGTTTGCGCTGAAAAGCGCGCTACAAATCATACGCCAAACTACCACTTACACACACATCCACAGACACTTAAGGAAAGAAGCAATGCGTACCGCGTAGTTCCACACCTTTTACCTCACTCTCTTTACCACTCTCTCTATTTAGCCGCTTCGTTGCCTGCAGCACATTTGTCTGTGCTCTAAGCGTGTAGACAAGCAGCGCTTTTTCACTTAAACGCCTCGAAGCACGCTACGCACACCTAGCACTTGTAGCTTGGCAAACTCCTCTTCAAAACTCCTGCCGGTTTGGCGTTGGCGTTGCCGTTTAGTTTGTTTGCTTTTCGCATTTTTGCACTTTTCGTCGATTTTTGCGTTTCGCCCAATCGACTAAATGACTTGTTAAGTGATTTAGCAACTTTCTACTTTAGCCTCGCTGCCCTTTCATGCCACACCAACGCCACACACACACATTTATTTTGGTGGAAATCGCTTCAACATTCGCTTCAACTTTCGCTTCATTTGCGCCGTGCATCTTCATTCTTTTCATTTTCAGCATTTTCTCATTCAAATTTCTTGCTTTTGTGCGCACTTTCTTATCGTTTTTGGTCCAAATACTTGCATCTTGTTTTAAATGAATTTGTACAAAAGCGAATTTGTTTGTTGTTGACGTTATCGCACTATTTCTCTCAAATTAGTTTAGCATAATAAGCATTTCGAGTTTTTGCTTTTTTTTTCTTTCAAAATTTTTTCCGTATTTTATTTCATTAGTTAGTTGGTGCTGAGAAGTTTCGGAGTGAAGAGTTAGGTATAATTAAAATCAGTTTAGTTTGAGTTGAATACGTATATGTGAATGTGTTCATTTTGTTACTTTAAGAAGAGCTTACAGATACTAAATTCGAAAAGCGAAGAAAACACTTTTTTTACTTATGACTCAAGTCAAGTTTAGTCCAATACCGAGAAAAAAATAGATTTTGTCGTATAGTGTTACCCTGCCTACCTTAGTACTTATAGACCTCGGTTAGGTAAATTAACTACAGATTAATTGTTTCATCTTAAAAGTTCATATTTTTGGTCGAAAAATATTAAGTAGACCAATAATATTAAAAAAGATCTAGCAGTCATATGAATTCTTAAATTGACAAATATTTCCCTACCGCTTTTTTGCCCTTTATTCAATGCTTTATAAAAAGTGTTACAGTGATTGGATTTAGTTCAAATATGTGCCGTTTCGTTGGATAATCTGTTTCCATCTAGACGGCAACTTCATAATACCTCCATCGTAGAAGCTCCTCCCCCTTATTCGCGAAGAACTCGGACAGCCACTTTTCACAAGCCTCTTTTGAGTTCAACTTTGCACCACCAAGAGCGGTCGCCATGGACAGGAACAGGTGGTAATCACTTGGCGCTATGTCCGGGCTATATGGTGGATGCGATAAAACCTCCCTTCGGAGCTCCCGAAGCTTCTGACGAGTCATCAACGAAGTATGTGGTCTGGTGTTGTCCTGGTGGAACACTACACCCTTCCTCTTGGCCAATACTGTACGCTTTAGGGCGATCGCCTGCTTCAATCGGCCCAGTTGTTCGCAGTAGATGGTAGAATTAAGCGTCTGGCCATATGGGAGCAGTTCATAGTGGATGATTCCCTTCCAATCCCATCAAACAGACAGCAAAACCTTCCTGGCCGTCAATCCTGGCTTGACCACTGTGTGGGACGATTCACCGGCCTTCGACCACGACCGTTTTCCCGTGATATTGTCGTATGTGATCCATTTTTCGTCGCCAGTCAACATCCGCCTCAAAAATGGGTCGAGTTCGTTCCGCTTCAGCAGCATATCGCAGGCGTTGATTCGGTCCAGAAGGTTTTTTTGCGTCAAATCGTGCGTCACCCTAACATCAAGCTTTTTTCCAGCCTTCTGCAGATGGTTTAAAATGGTTTGGTGACTAACTCCCATCTCCTGGGCGATGTCACGAGATGCCACATGCCGGTCTAACTCGATGTTTTCCATGATTTGATCGGTATTCGGTATTCATCAGAGGTCTTCCGCCGGCTGGCTTATCCATGGTGTCGTTTTCACTCACTCTGAATCGTCAAAACCATTCCTCCGCAGTTCGAAGTGATAGAGTACCATCCCCCAAAACACCATTAATCTCTTGTGCCATGCACAATTCTTGATTTCAGTAGAGAATACATACATTTCATTTTTAATAATGGCTAGAATATCATAAAAGAAGTTATCATCCTTCGATTTTGATTTCATTCATTACCCCCTTCTTGATTACTTCGCAAGTCTATCCATTTGTCTATCATGACTTATCAATGATACGATCTTCTAATATGGTTTTTGACATATATAGTTTTCAGTTTTTGAAAGAGCGACCTTATCTTAAACCCTGGAATGTTAGTTCCTTTATTGAAGTTATCTCAGCATAACTAGCTTAAATATTTTCTTATAAGTCCTTATATTAACTCATACTGAATTATATTGGACGGCATTCGACAAATACCTAACTCAATAAAAAATAAAACTCAAGGTAGAAGATCATAAATTAGGACCATATACGGATCCTTTGTGTGCTCAAAGTTGTAATTCTAATTTTGAGAACATTTCTGGCATTAACTGTATGCGTCTAGTCGCATAAATATATAAATTATGGTTACAACTGCACTCTTAAGCCACAAAATATTTATAACTAATTGAAAAAGCTCAACAATTTACTCTTCAAATTATAAATATTTATTATTTCTCAAGCCTTCAAGTAAAGAGAGTAAAGAGCTCAAAATCATAGCTCACAGTTAGAAAAGTGTTTGTGATTTGCTAGGAAAGACCGCGAGTTCTTATACGTAATAGAAAACTGTTTATAAATACTCGACATGGATTTGTCTTAACTCACCACGAAAAGAGCGCAAACGAAGTCAAAACCAAGTATTTGTTACATTGCTTTCATGTTTGTGAAAGAAGAGCATTCACGGCGTAGAAGTGTGTGTGGTGCTCTCGATTTAATTTATTTTCATTTTTTTCTTTGTCTCCGTATAACACTTTCACTTGACGGGTGTTATGTTTCACAAATTTGCGCAAGCGAACAGCTATTATTTGGCTATCGGCAATGCCTTGTGGCCAACACGCAGCGTTGAGCTGGGTAGCGCGCCCGAAACTATGCCTCGTTGTGGTAGGCAACGGCAGCAGCCCAAAAGCCAACAACAAAGGCAGACAGCAAATGAAAGCATAGCATGTGATTGTATATATATGTTTCTGTGTAAAAAAAGAAGAAGAAAACGCTGCTTGATTGTTATGAGGTAATTTCGTAATTGATAATGAACAAAGCGCCTGAAAGTATGTCAACATACAAAATACCCGACAGTCAAATATAATAGCTTTATTAGAGCAAACCAAAAAACGACACACACACAAGCTAAAAAATAATGTGACATGAAAGCAGCATGAAAAGAAAGCAAGAATTAAAGAAGAAACAGAAAAAAAAACGAACTACGGTAGGGTGCGCCAGCCGCGAAGCTTTTAACTTAAAGCTTTCGCAGTTTTAGATTTGTTATGAAGACGGCTGAAGTGATGCTGCACACGTCTGACATAGACAGCAACAAATAAACCAGCGAAAAATAGCTGTCGAATTCCAAAGCATTTATCCAAGCGAAAACAAAAAAAAAATCAGCACTACGCTGCTTGTAAAGTTTGGCGGCCCGCAAAAAAACACATCAAATAATTTCGAAGGCAATCGCTTGGCTGACTGACTAGCTGGCTGGCCTATTGGCCTACTACCAGCTTACTGTATGACAGCCATTGTGACCACAATGCGAACAAAAGCGGTGTGCTTGTGACCTCCGTTGCGGTTGCAAGTGCCTGCTGACGTGCGTTCGAACCTTACACGGCCCCCAAATACACTTGTGATTTGTATTTCGGCTGCCAATAACTCACAAGAGTGCGCTCTCTCACATTTACGCTCCTCGAAGTTGGCGCTCTTCTCGATATTTGAGCTCTCCTCGATATTTGAGCTCTACCAAATGTTTACGCTCACCTTAACGAGTGCTACACTCATAGCTGTTTCCCTAAATCGTGCAATTAATTACTCGTTATTGGTTACTCGTTAGTTTCGTACAGCACTCGTTATATATGTGTACAGCAACAACAGCTGGTACGCATGTTTGCTTTCAATTCAATACGACTGGTTTTGGCGCCCTATTGCATTGTTGCTAACTTTGCCGCGCCTACAAATCACAACAAATTTCGTATAAATAAACATAAATCGTGAGGTAGAGAGTGCTCTTGTAGACCAAAGAGCGCAAAAGCAAGTCTCTCTTAGGAGCTGACATTTCTTTTTACTCCAAACTATTTACAATAAATTTCGTAAAAACTTAAAAAAAAAAATAAATATTTTTTGTAATACAACAACAAGTTGCTGGTGACCTTCTAATCGTCTCTGTAATGGTATTACTTATTAATTTTAATATATAAAGCTGCAAAATCTACTCTGTAATATATTTATAATAACTATTTACTCACATTTATCACTATCAAACAGCTGTGCCAACATCTAAAATCAAAAAACACCGTTATTAATAACATAAATAAAAAAAAATGTTTATATGCACAGCCAAACCACACAAATCAACCAGTTGCCTCTCTTCACACTCTCAGTTGTCAACAGCAGACACCCTTTATTACCAGCAGCTGCTGAGGAAAACTGTTTTTTCTTATAGCCAACAACGTCTAACCCACTAATTTAATTGTTTTCACCCAAGCATTAATATATTACACCACATCACCCACATAACCTCACACTGCCACAGCATACGTCTTGATTTAGCTCATCACAGTGCCTTAAGTAATAAAAAAGCTTTGACCTAGAAATTTTTTTTACGACATGTTTGCACATTTACTTGAGAAAAAAAACAGACACAAAATAAATAGTACAGTTATTTTTGTATGTCAGCAATTCAATATGAACTTGTGTCGAAGGCTAAATACTTTTGGCATGGTATTGAGATTTCACTGTAAAAATGATAGTGATGCACAGTGATTGACTTGCAGGCTGCTGTAGAGTTTGGAAAATATATATTTTTGGTTTGGATTCTAACAAGAGTTTCGAAAATTGTGTGTTTAAGAAAATAAAATAGAATTTGGAAATATAATTTATTCCAATTTATAGGCTTATAAAGATATTCTTGTAATATTGCTCCAAAAGCATATTTAATTTGTAATATTCAAAAATCGTTGCCTACATGTAGGCTCAGCCAAATTATTTACAAATTTGTTTGAAAATTTTTTATAGAACATTGAAAACGAAATTGACTCCCAACAATAGGCTATAGAGTTGTATCAAAATCTACTTGAAATATTGCTTCAAAAGCACCTTTAAATTGTAATGTTAAAAAATTGATTGCCTACATGTGGGCACAAATAAGTTATCTTAACAAAGACACACTCCACAATCAATGATTATCAGTAGTTCTGAGATATTCTTGTGTTATTGCTCCAAAAGCACCTTTAATTTGTAATATTCAAAAAAAGTTGCCTACATGTAGGCTCAGCCAAATTATTTGCAAATTTGTTTAAAAAATTTTTATAGAATATTGAAAATAAAATTGACTTCCAACAATAGGCTTATAGAGTTGTCTTTGTAATTTGAACAAATATTCTGTAATATTGCTGCAAAATTTCGTAAAAACTTAAAAAAAAAAATAAATATTTTTTGTAATACAACAACAAGTTGCTGGTGACCTTCTAATCGTCCCTGTAATGGTATTACTTATTAATTTTAATATATAAAGGTGCAAAATCTACTCGCAAATATATTTATAATAACTATTTACTTACATTTATCATTATCAATCAGCTGTGCCAACATCTATATCTCATATAAACCGTTATTAATAACATAAATAAAAAAAATATTTATATGTGCAGCCAAACCACACAAATCAACCAGTTGCCTCTCTTCACACTCTCAGTTGTCAACAGCAGACACCCTTTATTACCAGCAGCTGCTGAGGAAAACTGTTTTTTCCTATAGCGAACAACGTCTAACCCACTAATTTAATTGTTTTCACCCAAGCATTAATATATTACACCACATCACCTACACAGCCTCACACTGCCACAGCATACGTCTTGATTTAGCTCATCACAGTGCCTTAAGTAATGAAAAAGCTTTGACCTAGAAATTTTTTTACGACATGTTTGCACATTTACTTGAGAAAAAAAAAAAGAGACACAAAATAAATAGTACAGTTATTTTTGTATGTCAGCAATTCAATATGAACTTGTGTCGAAGGCTAAATACTTTTGGCATGGTATTGAGCTTTCACTGTAAAAAAGATAGTGATGCACAGTGATTGACTTGCAGGCTGCTGTAGAGTTTTGAAAATATATATTTTTGGTTTGGATTCTAACAAGAGTTTCGAAAATTGTGTGTTTAAGAAAATAAAATAGAATTTGGAAATATAATTTATTCCAATTTATAGGCTTATAAAGATATTCTTGTAATATTGCTCCAAAAGCATATTTAATTTGTAATATTCAAAAATCGTTGCCTACATGTAGGCTCAGCCAAATTATTTACAAATTTGTTTGAAAATTTTTTATAGAACATTGAAAACGAAATTGACTCCCAACAATAGGCTATAGAGTTGTATCAAAATCTACTTGAAATATTGCTTCAAAAGCACCTTTAAATTGTAATGTTAAAAAATTGATTGCCTACATGTGGGCACAAATAAGTTATCTTAACAAAGACACACTCCACAATCAATGATTATCAGTAGTTCTGAGATATTCTTGTAATATTGCTCCGAAAGCACCTTTAATATGTAATATTAAAAAATCGTTGCCTACATGTAGGCTCAAGCAAATTATTTGAAAATTTTTTATAGAAAATTAAAAATAAAACAACAACAGGCTTATAGAGTTGTCTTTGTAATTTGAACAAATATTCTGTATTATTGCTCCGAAAGCAGCTTCAATTCGTAATGTTAAAAAAATCGTTGCCTACATGTGGGCGCAAATAACTTATCATAACAAGGACA